>OU900104.1:0-452207 GCA_918026865.1 Phyllotreta striolata | reverse complement strand
GCTACATCTGGATCATGTTAGCCTTGAACAGCCTCTTCTACCTCTCAATCGCTCTATACGTCGAAGCCGTCTTCCCAGGCGACTACGGAGTACCTCAGAAATGGTACTTCCTCTTCACCAAAGCCTACTTGGTACTCCGACGGAGCTTCATCAGTAAATAACAATTCTAATGATGTTGTAATCGAAGCAAGCGAGTTCTTCGATGTTAATGCGATTTTTAACGCTTTTTTTTGACCAATTTTTCTCAATTTTTTTCTTTCTTTATTTTGCTCAATTTTTCTCAAATTTTTACGCAGTTTTTGAAGATGTTTTTGTCCAATTTTTCTTAATTTTTTGATCAATTTTTCTCAAATTTTTACGCAATTTTTGCCCGTTTTTTGACCAATTTTTGAAGATTATTGTCCAATTTTTCTCAATTTTGTTTTTTAATTTTTTGCTCATTTTGTCCAATTTTTCACCATTTTTAACGCTATATTTTTGCAAAATTTTACGCATTTTTTAATCTAAATTTTTAAGCCTTTTTTTGTCAAATTTTACGCAAATTTTGGGTTTTATTGTCCAATTTTCGCTTATTCAACACAACTGTCTGAAACAATTTAGAACGCTCCAAAAACCATTTAAAAACCTCCAAAAATCATTTATAACTCTCCAAAAATCATTTAGAACGTTCCAAAATCATTTAAAACTGTCTAGAACCATTTCGAACCCTCCAAAAATCATCTAGAATCCTCCAAAACCAATTTAAAACTTCCAAAAATCATTTTAAACCCTCCAAAAACCATTTAGAACCCTCCAAAAACCATTTAGAACTCTCAAAAAACCGTTTAGAACCCTCCAAAAATCATTTAGAACGCTCCCAAAATCATTTTGAACGTTCCAAAACCATTTAAAACTGTCTAGAACCATTTAGAACCCTCCAAAAATCATTTAGAACCCTCCAAAAACCATTTAGAACCCTCCAAAAACCATTTAAAACCCCCCAAAAACCATTTAAAACCCTCCAAAAAAACCAAAAAACGATCGTTTTTCTCCACTCCAGGCATCTCTTGGGACAAACTCTTCACCCCCAACTCACCCGACGACAATCTAACGCTCGGCTACATCTGGATCATGTTAGCCTTGAACAGCCTCTTCTACCTCTCAATCGCTCTATACGTCGAAGCCGTCTTCCCAGGCGACTACGGAGTACCCCAGAAATGGTACTTCCTCTTCACCAAAGCCTACTGGTGCTCCGACAGAGCTTCATCAGCAAACAACAATTCTAATGATGTTGCAATCGAAGTAGGCGAGTTCTTCGAACCCCCACCATCCGCTCTAAAACCCGGTATAGAGATCACCAACCTGCGCAAAGAGTACGGTCGTAAAACGGCCGTCAGAAACCTCACTTTGAGCCTCTACGAGGATCAGATCGCCGTTTTGTTGGGCCACAACGGGGCCGGCAAGTCCACCACCATGTCGATGTTGACCGGCATGGTGACCCCCACGTCGGGCACCGCCCGCATCGCCGGTCGCGACATCAGAACCGACATGGCGTCGATCAGAAACAACCTCGGTTTGTGCCCTCAGCACAACGTCATCTTCGATGATCTCACGGTAGCTGAGCACCTCTACTTCTTCAGCAAACTGAAAGGTGTGGAGGCTCAGAAAATTTCTGAGGAAATCGATAAATACGTGGAGTTGCTCGATTTGGAGCCGAAGAGAGATCAGAAATCGAGCACTCTGTCGGGGGGTATGAAGAGGAAACTGTGCGTGGGTATCGCCCTGTGTGGTGATTCGAAAGTGGTGATGTTGGACGAACCCACGGCGGGTATGGACCCGTCGGCGAGGAGGGTGCTGTGGGAGTTGCTGCAGAAGCAGAAGGAAGGTGAGAGAGTTTCGGTTTTGTTGTGTCGATATCTCGAAAACGGGGCGAGATATCGAAAAATTTTATTTTTCGTTTTCGCTTTATTTCGGTTCGTTTAAGCTAAAAAAAGTTGTCGTACTCTTAAAATCGTGTTCCTTCCTAAAAAAAAAATAAGAAAAGTACTCTTCATCGTAGAATAAAATTTATTCCTCAAGTAGATCGATGTTAAATATATCGATATCTCGAAAACGGGGCGAGATATCGAAAAATTTTATTCTTCATTTTTGCTTTATTTTGTCTCGTTTAAGCTAAAAAAAGTTGTCGTACCGTTGAAATCGTACTCTCCTCCCCAAAAATTAAAAAAAGAAATCCATCGTAGAATAAAATTTATTTCTAAGGTAGAACGATGTTATTGTATCGATATCTCGAAAATGAGGCGAGATATCGAAAAATGTTATTCTTCATTTTCGCTTTATTTCGGCTCGTTTAAGCTAAAAAAAGTTGTCGTATTCTTAAAATCGTGTTCCTCTCCAAAAAAATTAAGAAAAGTACTCTTCATCGTAGAATAAAATTTATTCCTCAAGTAGATCGATGTTAAATATATCGATATCTCGAAAACGAGGCGAGATATCGAAAAATGTTATTCTTCGTTTTCGCTTTATTTCGGTTCGTTTAAGCTTAAAAAAGTTGTCGTATTCTTAAAATCGTGTTCCTTCCTAAAAAAATTAAGAAAAGTACTCTTCATCGTAGAATAAAATTTATTCCTCAGGTAGAACGATGTTAAATATATCGATATCTCGAAAACGAGGCGAGATATCGAAAAGTTTCATTCTTCATTTTCGCTTTATTTCGTCTCATTTAAGCTTAAAAAAGTTGTCGTTTTCTTAAAATCGTACTCCCCCCCAAAAAATAATGAAAAGTACTTTTCATCGTAGAATAAAATTTATTCCTCAGGTAGAACGATGTTTTTGTATCAATATCTCGAAAACAAGGCGAGATATCGAAAAATTTTATTCGTTATTTTCGCTTTATTACGTCTCGTTTAAATCAAAAAAAGTTGTCGTACCGTTGAAATCGTACTCTCCTCCCCAAAAATGAAAAAAAGAAATCCATCGTAGAATAAAATTTATTTCTAAGGTAGAACGATGTTAAATATATCGATATCTCGAAAACGAGGCGAGATATCGAAAAATTTCATTCTTCATTTTCGCTTTATTTCGTCTCGTTTAAGCAAAAAAAAATTTTCGTACTCTTAAAATCGTACTCCCCCCCAAAAAAAAAAAGAAAACTCTACATTGTAGAATAATTTCCTCAGGTAGAACGATGTTATTGACCACGCACTTTATGGACGAGGCCGATATACTGGGTGATCGGATAGCTATAATGGCGGGCGGGAAGTTGCAATGTTGCGGTTCGAGTTTCTTCTTGAAGAAGAAATACGGGGCCGGTTATACGCTCGTTATGGACAAAACGAAAGATTGCGATGCTTCGAAAGTCACTGAATTGTTGCGAAATTACATACCGGAAATCCAGGTAAAACGTTTTCCTTTATTATTCGACGTCACGTCCGGTTTCAACGACGAGAAACGAATCTACAGAGTAGGTCACGACGAGCTTAAAGTGTCTATATCTTAAAGACTGCTCATACGATTTCGATGAAATTTGGTATAAATATTTTATGCGATAAGACGAAATTATTAAAAATATTTTGACAGTCGTAATAATTTCGGTTATACGGACATTAGTTAAATAATTCCACAAATACGTTCGTTGTAGATCGAAAGCAATGTAGGTAGCGAATTATCCTATCAACTTACCGACAATTACGCCCCGTTATTCGAATCTTTGCTCAAGCAACTGGAAATCGAATCGGAGTCATTGGGAATCCGAAGTTACGGGATATCTCTGACCACTTTAGAAGAGGTTTTTATGAAGTAAGACCTTTGCAAAATTGTTACCAATCGAAAGCTACAAGGGAAATAAAACGACAATAATCCATTTTTTTTTTCGCAAAGCTAAGCTCACAGTATATTATTAGAGCATTTTTTTAGTTACTGTCAAATGATGGAATCGTTAGATGGTTAAAAATTGAAAAATACTCTAAAAAAGTCAAAGCAACAGCTAAAAGATTGAATTTTCTATGAGAATGAACCCATTTAAAGTCAAAACAACAGCCAAAGAACGAATAATCCATTTTTTTTCGCAAAATTAAGCTCACAGTATATTATTAGAGCATTTTTGTAGTTACTATCAAATGATGGAATCGTTAGATGGTTAAAAATTGAAAAATACTCAAAAAAAGTCAAAGCAACAGCTTAAAGATTGAATTTTCTATGAGAATGAACCCATTTAAAGTCAAAACAACAGCCAAAGAAACGAATAATCCATTTTTTTCGCAAAATTAAGCTCACAGTATATTATTAGAGCATTTTTGTAGTTACTATCAAATGATGGAATCGTTAGATGGTTAAAAATTGAAAAATACTCTAAAAAAGTCAAAACAACAGCCTAAAGATTGAATTTTCTATGAGAATGAACCCATTTAAAGTCAAAACAACAGCCAAAAGATACCTTTAATTTCGCTTTCTAGCTTATATTTGAATTTTTCTCGATAATCATTTAGATGGACTATTGTCGTTTTAACCCAGTAGGTACAGCTCAATTAAACATTTCTCCTCGAATCGCTCAATTCATTTAGAGTCGGCGCCGATCACGGACAAGAGGAGGAAAACGACGAAAAAGAAAACAAACCATCAACCAAAAAACCCACCAGCAACGTCTCTACCAACAGTGAGCTCGATTAATCCTTCGAAAACCTCAAAAAAACCTCGTCAATTCCTCCAATTCCAGCCTCAACATCGTTAGCTCCAACTTACACCAGTGGCGTGCAATTGCTCAAAAACCAATTACTGGCTATGTTGATGAAGAAAGTCCTGGCCACGTACCGGTCGTGGATTTTGCTGCTCATCCAGATTTGCGTGCCTCTAATCAACATTATCCTGACTCTATCTATTCCGAACGCCGGCGTGAGCTCGGAGGGGCTCCCTCCGATGCCTCTGGATCTCGCCAAATTCAACAATCCGGTTACTTTGGTGGAGAATTTGGGGGAATACGGCGGGTGGTACGCTAGCGTGTTGGATGAGCACGGCCTCAAACCTACGGTAGAAGGAAATATCACGGAGAGGATGCTAGATTTGGTAGGGTTTTGTGTTTTTTTTTTGGGGCATGTATAGGGTGTTTGCAAAAAGGTTGGGCTAAAGTTGTGGAGGGTATGTTGTGGTGAAGAATTTTCGCGAAGGAGCTGTTTGGTAAAAATGAGTAGTTTTGGTTCTGGAGTTGCTTTTTTTTTTGTTTAAAAAGTTGTTTTTAACTATTTGTATGTAAAAAACGTCAACGTCTTTATAAATTTTCGCTTTCAAAATTTTCTAAAACGTGATAGTTTCCGAGTTTTGGCGTTACACACTTGAAGAAGATTTAACAACGGTTTTTTTTCGAAAAAACTCGAAAAGTACTGATCGGAAAAACGCGTCGTTTGTTTTATTAGATGGAAAAAAGTATTTTGAAAATTTTTGCAAGTATGTAAACTGTTCGTAAATCTTACCGTTTACGAGTTATTTTGATTTTTTGAAAACCCTCGAAAACTATTTTCCACGATATTTCCCTAAAACGATTTTTCCTGGAAAACGGCTATTTACCAAAGTTAAGAGAACCGATGGAGAATCTTTTGGGAGATTTTGAAGCGAATCGAACGAAATCGATTCGAAAAAAATGCGAAAAACCAAAGAAAAAAAAGGTTTAAGATATTTCGAGTTAAAAAAACCATGAAAGCTACTTTTCTCAATATTTCCCGAAACCAAATTTTCCCTGGAAACAAGTATTTACGAAAGTTGAGACAACCAATGGAGAATCTTTCGGGAGATTTTGAAGCGAATCGAACGAACTCGATTCGAGAAAAGTGCGAAAAACCGAAGAAAAAAAATTTATTTCGCTCATTTCGACACCGAAGCTGAAAACATCCGAAATCGAAATGTCGACTAATAACTCCAAAAATCTCCAATCAGCGAGTGATTGGGTGGAGTTTTTTTACATACAAGTACTCAAGAACAACTTTTTAAACAAAAATTCCTCCAGAACCAAAACGGTTAATTTTTAACTAACAATAATTTTACGAAAATTGTTCACCACAATCTTCTCCTTACGTTTATCACAACCTTTTTTACAACACCCTGTAAGAGAATTTGCGTTTTTGCAGACCAAAACCTATCCGAACGTAGTTCGAAGGCGCTACATCATCGGAGCCTCGTTCGAACATCTCAACGTCACCCTATTTAACCAACCGGTTAACTTTAACCAATCGATTACCCTACCGGCTCTAACCGCCTGGTTCAACAACGATCCCTACCACTCGCCGGGCATTTCTCTAGCCTTTCTCCTCAGCTCCATCTACAAGAATTTCTCCATCAACGAAGCTGCCCACGCTTCGCTGGAGTTCGTGAACAAACCGCTTCCGTACAAGGCCGAAACCCAATTCGATCGGATCAACAGCGGCCAAAGCGAAGGTTTCCAATTGGCTTTTAACATTTGTTTCAGCCTGGCCTTCGTTTCTTCGTTCTACGCGATTTTCCTGGTGAGAGAACGGGCCTCAAAGTCGAAGCATCTGCAGTTCGTATCGGGCGTGAAGATCCACGCCTTTTGGTCGGTTCACGCCTTCTGCGATGCGGTTACGTATTTGATAACCGTGGGGTTGATGTTGGCGGTGCTGGTGTTGTTTCAAAGGGATGGATTCAAGACGGCTGAGGATTTGGGTGGGTTGGTTGGGTTTTTGAGATGTACAGGGTGGTTGGGAAGGATGGTGGAGATGGTGAAGGTGCGGTCGAAGGCGTGAAGAAGTCGTTGGTTTGGTAGGTAAAGAGGTTTAGAGTGGAGCAATATCGGCAGCAACAAATCAGCAAATTTTTGAAGCAACAAAAAATTCTGTAGGTTTGGATTTGGGAGCAAATCTTTGATCAACAGTCTCAGTTGATTTTTGCTGTTTATGTTAAACTTGAATTGATCAAATTCGAAGTAATTTTGATGCAATAAAAAATCCTGTAAGTTTGGATCGATTTGAAAGCAAATCTTTAATCAACAGTCTCAGTTGATTTTGGCTGTTTCTGTTAAACTTGAATTGATCAAATTCGAAGCACTTTTGATGCAATAAAAAATCCTGTAAGTTTGGATCGATTTGAAAGCAAATATTTAATCAACAGTCTCAGTTGATTTTTGCTGTTTCTGTTAAACTTGAATTGATCAAATTCGAAGCACTTTTGATGCAATAAAAAATCCTGTAAGTTTGGATCGATTTGAAAGCAAATCTTTAATCAACAGTCTCAGTTGATTTTGGCTGTTTCTGTTAAACTTGAAATGATCAAATTCGAAGCACTTTTGATGCAATAAAAAATCCTGTAAGTTTGGATCGATTTGAAAGCAAATATTTAATCAACAGTCTCAGTTGATTTTTGCTGTTTCTGTTAAACTTTAATTGATCAAATTCGAAGCACTTTTGATACAATAAAAAATCTTGTAAGTTTGGATCGATTTGAAAGCAAATTTTTAATCAACAGTCTCAGTTGATTTTGGCTGTTTCTGTTAAACTTGAAATGATCAAATTCGAAGCACTTTTGATGCAATAAAAAATCCTGTAGGTTTGGATCGATTTGAAAGCAAATTTTTAATCAACAGTCTCAGTTGATTTTGGCTGTTTCTGTTAAACTTGAATTGATCAAATTCGAAGCACTTTTGATGCAATAAAAAATCCTGTAGGTTTGGATCGATTTGAAAGCAAATCTTTAATCAACAGTCTCAGTTGATTTTTGCTGTTTCTGTTAAACTTTAATTGATCAAATTCGAAGCACTTTTGATGCAATAAAAAATCCTGTAAGTTTGGATCGATTTGAAAGCAAATCTTTAATCAACAGTCTCAGTTGATTTTGGCTGTTTCTGTTAAACTTGAATTGATCAAATTCGAAGCACTTTTGATGCAATAAAAAATCCTGTAAGTTTGGATCGATTTGAAAGCAAATCTTTAATCAACAGTCTCAGTTGATTTTGGCAGTTTATGTTAAACTTTAATTGATCAAATTCGAAGCAATTTTGATGCAATAAAAAATCCTGTAAGTTTGGATCGATTTGAAAGCAAATCTTTAATCAACAGTCTCAGTTGATTTTTGCTGTTTCTGTTAAACTTGAATTGATCAAATTCGAAGCACTTTTGATGCAATAAAAAATTCTGTAAATTTCTATCGATTTGAAAGCAAATCTTTAATCAACAGTCACAGCTGATTTCGACAGATTTCGTTAACCTTGAAAGTGAAACAGACATAGAATTCTTCAATAATGTCAAATTGTTGAATTGATTTGAATTCCAACTGGTATTGCTCGATTATGAACCTCTTTATTTACCAAAGGAATAACTTTTTCAAGTCTTCGACTGCAGTTTTAACAACTCCATTGTCGTTTTCATAAAGCAGTGTGTTCTATTTCACCATGTCAATGTACAAAAACGATTGATTTTCGTAATTTTTAGGTGTTATTTTCGCCATTTTGTTGTGTTTCGGCGTTGCCATGTTACCCTGCGTGTATCTGTCATCTTTCTACTTCGATGTACCTTCTACTGGTTACACTAGATTGACTTTGTTGAGCATATTTAGCGGTAAGTTCGATTTAAATTTCATCTATTTTATCTTTATCTACTACCATGTCATAATAACGCAAATTTGACATTTTTTTAAAATGTCCTAATGACACTTGTAATTTTTAGAAAACGCAGGCAAAAAGTAAAAAAAAAATTTAACTAGAATTTTATTTATTACAAATGTTGAGAGGGAATATCAGAGGGAATTTATTCATCTGAAGAGAACTCATTATTACCTTTTTTTATTAAATAATTTTTTTTTTTAGAAAATTTATATTTAAAATGACAAATATGCTTGTTTGACTTTTGTAACCCTAGTTACGAAAATTGAAAAACATGCATCACTTGATTTTTTAATAAAAAATTATCTCTGATTCTGACTTCGTTAACAATTTATTGTTCCAAACAGTTTGAGAGAATTTGCTGACAGTAGAGAGATTTAGAATTCTGCGCCAGCGCATTTTCGATTCAGCTTTAATTTGTATTTTGCGAAATATAGGTTAAATATTTTAGGTTATGTTCCATCGAGAAATCGGAAATTTGATTATACCATTTAATCATAAACAATAAATAGAAGGGTTAAGAAACTTATTGGTAACAAATCAGCGACTTTTTGTAAGAACAAGCCTAAATAGAAATAACTATTATCATATTCAGTGTCAAATGAACGAAATAAACTTTTTTCCTTCGGTGTTTCGCACATTTCTCGAATCGAGTTCGTTCGATTCGCTTCAGAATCTCCCGAAAGATTTTCCATTAATTGTCTCAACTTTCGTAAATACTTGTTTCCAGGGAAAATTTGGTTTCGGAAAATATTGAGAAAGGTAGTTTTCACGGTTTTTTTAACTCTAAATATCTTTTAAACCTTTTTTTCTTCGGTTTTTCGCACTTTTCTCGAATCGAGTTCGTTCGATTCGCTTCAAAATTTCCCAAAAGATTCTCTATCGGTCTAATAACTTTGTCAAATAGCCGTTTTCCAGGAAAAATTCGTTTTCGGGAAATATCGTGGAAAATAGTTTTCGAGGGTTTCTAAAAATCAAAATAACTCGCAAACTGCGAGATTTACGAACATTTTACATACTTGCAAGAATTTTCAAAATACTTTTTTTCATATAATGAAACATACGAGGCGTTTTTCCAATCAATACTTTTCGAGTACTTTCGAAAAATAAATAGCTATTATCATCTTCAGTGTCAAATGAACGAAATAAACTTTTTTTCTTCGGTTTTTCGCACATTTCTCGAATCGAGTTCGTTCGATTCGCTTCAAAATCTCCCGAAAGATTCTCCATTGGTTGTCTCAACTTTCGTAAATACTTGTTTCCAGGGAAAATTCGGTTTCGGAAAATATTGAGAAAGGTAGTTTTCACGGTTTTTTTAACTCTAAATATCTTTTAAACCGTTTTTTCTTCGGTTTTTCGCACTTTTCTCGAATCGAGTTCGTTCGATTCGCTTCAAAATCTCCAAATTGATTCACCATGAGTTCTCTCAACTTTCCTATATAGCCGTTTTCCAAAAAAAATTCGTTTTGGGAAAATATCGGGGAAAATAGTTTTCGAGGGTTTTCTAAAAATCGAAATAACTCGCGAACGGTAAGACTTACGAACATTTTGCATACTTGCAAAAAAATTCAAAATACTTTTGTCCATCTAATGAAACAAACGACGTGTTTTTCCGATCAGTACTTTTCGAGTTATTTCGAAAAATAAACAGCTATTACCAATCTAACTTGCATGTACCGACGAGAATTTATTTTTTGTTTTTAGGTTGCGTTACCTTTCTGGTGGTGACGATCCTGGCGGTACCTCAATTGGATTTAACGAACATCAGCGATGCCCTTCATTGGCCATTTTTGTTATTCCCCCATTATTCCCTAGCTAGCGGAATAAATGGCTACTATACGAAATATCAAACGAACAAAATTTGCGATAAATACTACGCTGTATGCGACAAAAATGGTTCAGTTTCACCTGCTTGTATGAGTTTAGGAAAAACTTGTGACGGTGAGTTGAAGATTACCGGAAAAATTTCATTTCCTTCATTTCTTCTTCATTCCTTCATTTCATTACATTGGGATTCAAACGAAGTTTAATGCTAAACTCAAGTTATGTTCAATCTTTTATGTTGTATCACTAGTATAAATTATAAAGTTAATTTTTTAATCATGTGGAAATTCTAGTTTAAAGTTAAAGCTTTAAACAGGTTCTTGCAACGATGTGATTTAAAGTTATATTCAATCTTCTATGTTGCATCACTAATATAAACAACAAAGTTTATTATAAAATTTTTAATATTCGCTTGAGATTAAACGGTAAATCATCATCAAAAATATCTTCATAATATATGTTTACTTGTTCAATTTCCATCACAAGTAAATAATATCTGATTGATAATATGCAATAAATACAAAATAAACAATAAACCTCGATATACTTAAAATGTCCTACTAATACAGAACTTTGAACCAAAATTTTGTGTTCTGTGGTGTTTTTTCTCTCAAATGCCCACTATGTGTGGAACATTAAAATTATTCCAAATAAAAACCAAATAAAAAGTTATAGATTAACTAAATTCTTCACTTTTATAAGCGAAGAATAACTTTTATAAGCTAGAAGTTGGCGGCATATGGAAAACTTTTTTATTATTAACTTTTCGAAAAAAAGTTATTCTTTATAAAATGTTCCGCATGGTCGGAAACTCAAAATGCAACCGGATATCAAAATTTCGCAGTCGTATACGAGGTTTGTCGAAAAATGTGATTGTTGCTCAAGAGTAAAGTACCTCTATTTTTGATAATATCGAAAATTTATAAAGAAAAATTTTTTGAAATGAAAATAACTTTCAAATTTTTAATGTTTATTTACATTAAAAAATATTAAAGAAGTATTTTAGAAAGTAGCAGGATATAAACTTGATTTTAGGCAGTTTATGCGGAGAATTATTAAATGTAATAATGCAGTAATGCAATAATGTGCAAACAAAAATTTTCATTGTTTTCGCAGAGAATATTTTACATATTTGACAGTAATTTTAAATTCTAAATATTTTTTCTTTATAATAATTTTCGACATTATCAAAATAGAGGTACTTTACTCTTGAGCAACAAAAACATTTTTCGACAAACCTCGTATACGACTGCGAAATTTTGATATCCGACGGTTGCAATTAGAGTTCCCGACCATGCGGAGCATTTTATAAAGAATAACTTTTTTTCGAAAAGTTAATAAAAAAAAAAGTTTTCAACTTAAGCGACACTGGAATGAAGCACAGTGTACAGGGTGATCCTAAACATCGTGTACATCCGAAAGGGGGTGATTCCTTGGCTTATTTTATGACTAAAAGTTCATACAATCGTGAGTCCGTAAACACTTCTTTACCGATCTACAGGGTGTTAAAATTTTTAATTTTTTTTGGTTTTTTCTTTGTAACGGCTTCACTTTATGAGGTATTTGGCTCAAATTTTAAATATAGATTGCTTTATAGGACACACATTATTGGGTATGTCTGATGGTTGTTGAATTCTACAGGGTGATATTTTTTCAAGGGTCATGTACCCATTCCCCCGCCCCGAACTTTTTTGCTGTGCGCCGCTGGTAGAATTTAAAATACAAAATTAATTGTCTGTTTTGTTTAGAAACTTTTTTTATTTATAAACTTTTTTCGTTTCTGTGACCGTTATAGAAAAAAAAATTAAAAATCATTTTCTGTACAAATGATTTATTTTACAAAACAAAAACCCTAAATATACGTTTATATGAACTTTTAGTCATAAAATAAGCCAAGGAATCACCAAGGAAAATTCGGTTGTACACGATGTTTAGGAACACCCTGAATATTATTACACTAACTAGTATTATAAATACAGGGTGGTACATTAGTATGGAAAAGCTCAATATATCTGTTATTGTAGAAGATATCAAAAAAACGTCATTACAAAAGTTGTAGATCTTTTTAAACTGCACATTTTAAAATTAGTTACATTCATACAGAGTGTCCCGTTTTTCCGCAGTAGATCAAACTTATACTTTTTTAAATGGAACACCCTGTTTTTTATTTAATAATTGTATTTAGTTCGTTTTCAGCTTTCCGAAAATATAATTTCGTATAACGTTATACTGAGTGGTTTAAAAGTTATGATCACTTTTCCACGAAAATCGTACTAAGTTTACCACTCTGTAGAAACTAAATGGATTGAATTGAAAATAAATTTCACGTCTTGCAACATTGCAAATATCCTGAAAATGTACAAAATGAATATTTTTGGTCAATTTCAATCGTACTGCTTACGGGGTGGATCAAAACGCAAAAGTAACAATTTCTCTGTTAATTTAAACGAATCCTACCCTATACGAAAATCTCACCCTATATTTTATATCGTTTACAGGAAGTATTTTTGAAGTACTTTCATTCTTAATAACCATTCCCTGTATATAACAGATATACAGGGTGTCCCAAAATTCACGCCCGTCCTTTCAGAATATGATTCAGCGGGCTAAAACAAATTAAATTTTAAGAATAAAATTTTTTCGTTTCGTCAATAATTTTATCATGTCAACGTATTCTCGATTAGAATAATAATGATCCATTTTTATAATAAAAAAAATAAAATTCTACTTATGCCAATAACGACAGAAGTTGACAGAACGAATTAAAAAATTTTACCATCACCATAGCAACCTGCCAGTCATTTGTTTTTAGCTTACTTTGTTTTAATTAAAGTTTAATGGTTGAATTTAAATTTTTTTTGGTTTTTTTATCAATAACTCGGTTATCAAGGACAAAACGAAAAAATTTTACTCTCAAAATTTAATTTGTTTTACCCCGCTGAATCATATTCTGAAAGGACGGGCGTGAATTTTGGGACACCCTGTATTAAGATTTTCCATACTTAATGCTCCAGCAATTTTCCTTTCTTAGGCATCGACAAAAACTATTTCTCATGGGAACGCCCGGGCATCGGTAAAAACGTCATATTCTCTCTCACATCGGGCGTCCTGCTATTCGCCCTGCTCTTAGTCGTCGAATACCAGCTATTCGCCCGGATGCTCTACTATTTAGAGCAAAAATTCCGCCCTAAATCGCCGGTGCCCGTGGAAGACGAAGACGACGACGTGGCCAGAGAGAAAGAGCTGGTGAGGAACTCCGACGAGTTGGATTTGCCGCTCAAACACAGCCTGGTCATCAAGGATCTCACGAAGTATTATAAAAACTTTTTGGCAGTCAACGGACTGTCTTTGTGCGTCGGAAAATCCGAATGTTTCGGTTTGTTGGGCATAAACGGAGCAGGAAAGACAACCACATTTAAAATGATGAGCGGTGATGAGAGGATATCCTACGGAGACGGTTGGGTGAGTTTTTATTCTCCAACTTTCGTATATAGCCGTTTTCTATGGAAAATTCGTTTTCGGAAAATATTGTGAAAAGTAGTTTTCATGGTTTTATTAACTCGAAATGTCTTATAAACCTTCTCTTTCTTCGGTTCTTTGCACTTTTCTCGAATCGAGTTCGGACGATTCGCTTCAAAATCTTCCGAAAGATTCTCCATTGGTTGTCTCAACTTTCGTATATAGTTGTTTTCCAGGGAAAATTCGTTTTGGGAAAATATCGCGGAAAATAGTTTTCGAGGGCTCTCTAAAAATCGAAATAACTCGTAAACGGTCAGATTTACGAACATTTTCCATACTTGCAAAAAAGTTGAAAAAACTTTTTTCCCTCTAATAAAACATACCGGGTGTTTTTTCGATTAGTACTTTTAGAGTTTTTTTCGAAAAAACCGTTTTTAAATTGTCTTCAAGTTTGTAACGGCAAAACTCTTTTGGAAAATTTTGAAAGCAAAAATTTATAGATACATTTTTCGATGATACGACTACTTATAGATGAAAAGGTTTTATAAGTATCTCTTCGGAATGGTTCTTATCAAGAAGTTCTGACAACTGTTGAATTAAATTTGTAGAAGACTCAGAAACTTATTGGTAACAAATCAGCGACTTTTTGCGAGAACAAACCTAAATGGAAACAACTATTATCATCTTCAGTGTCAAATGAGCGAAATAAACTTTTTTCTTCGGTTGTTCGCCCTTTTCTCGAATTGAGTTCGGTCGATTCGCTTCAAAATTTCCCAAAAAAATTCTCCATTAGTTGTCTCAACTTTCGTATATAGTTGTTTTCCAGGGAAAATTTGGTTTCGGAAAATATTGAGAAAAGTTGACACGGTTGACATTGAGTTTTCACGGTTTTTTTAACTCGAAATATCTTTTAAACTTTTTTTGTCTTCGGTTTTTCGCACTTTTCTCGAATCGAGTTTGTTCGATTCGCTTCAAAATCTCCAAAAAGATTCACCATCGGTTCTCTCAACTTTCCTATATAGCCGTTTTCCAGGAAAAATATCTTAAAAAATAGTTTTCGAGGGTTCTCTAAAAATCGAAATAACTCGCAAACGGTAAGACTTACAAACATTTTTCATACCTGCAAAAAAATTCAAAACACTTTTGTCCATCTAATAAAACAAACGACGCGTTTTTCCGATCACTACTTTTCGAGTTTTCTCGAGAAAAACCTGTACAGAGTAAAATCATCTCGGCATTAATCCGTTTCTACTTCCAAACAGGTAGCAGGCAAGAGCATCAAAACCGAACTGAAAGGTTGGTTCTGGAGGAATTTTTGTTTAAAAAGTTGTTCTTGAGTACTTGTATGTAAAAAAAACTCCACCCAATCACTCGCTGATTGGAGATTTTTGGAGTTATTAGTCGACGTTTCGATTTCGGATGTTTTCAGCTTCGGTGTCGAAATGAGCGAAATAAATTTTTTTTCTTCGGTTTTTCGCACTTTTCTCGAATCGAGTTTGGTCGATTCGCTTCAAAATCTTTCGAAAGATTCTCCATTGGTTGTCTCAACTTTCGTATATACTTGTTTTCCAGGGAAAATTTGGTTTCGGGAAATATTGAGAAAAGTAGCTTTCATGGTTTTTTTAACTCGAAATATCTTAAACCTTTTTTTTTCTTCGGTTTTTCGCATTTTTTTAGAATCGATTTCGTTCGATTCGCTTCAAAATCTCCCAAAAGATTCTCCATCGGTTCTCTTAACTTTGGTAAATAGCCGTTTTCCAGGAAAAATCGTTTTAGGGAAATATCTTGGAAAATAGTTTTCGAGGGTTCTCTAAAAATCGAAATAACTCGTAAACGGTAAGACTTACGAACATTTTTCATTCTTTCAAAAAGATAGAAAACACTTTTGTCCATCTAATAAAACAAACGACGCGTTTTTCCGATCACTACTTTTCGAGTTTTCCGCGTTTTTCCGATCAGAACTTTTCGAGTTTTCTCGAGAAAAACCCTCCACAGAGTAAAATCATCTCGGCATTAATCCGTTTCTACTTCCAAACAGGTAGCAGGCAAGAGCATCAAAACCGAACTGAAAGACGTCCAACGTTCGATCGGCTATTGTCCCCAATTCGACGCCCTCTTGGACGACATGACGGCCAGAGAATCCATAATAATGTACTGTCTGCTCAGAGGCATCGAACTGGAGCGCACGCGCTCCATAGCCTGCTCGTTATCCGACGAATTCGACTTCCGCAGGCACCTCGACAAGAAAGTGAAAGAATTGAGCGGAGGTAACAAGAGGAAATTGAGCACGGTGTTGTCGTTGATCGGCGATCCGCCTGTCATATTCCTCGACGAACCCACCACTGGTACGTTCCTCTCGAATTTTAAAGTTCTATTTTCGTCCGATTTCTCTAAATCATCGCAGAAGATATATCGCAAGTCTTTGCTACAGCGATTGTTCTCGATAACGACTGATTGGCGTGTTTTTGCGTGACGAAAAAATCGGAAAAAAATCCTATCGTACGTAACTCGACGGGATCTATCGAAATATCGACTTTTCGCAACCCGGAAAATTTTCCTTTCGGATGAAAAACCGGTTTTTTAGTGAAAATCAGGCGATTTTCGGAATTTTCGATTATAAATTAATTTAATTCGTTATCTCCGAAACTATCGAGTTTTCGAAAAAAAATTATTCTTCCAAAATTGTTAATTGAAGTTTCGTTCAACTAACAAAACAAACCCAATAATAATATCTTTAACCGTTCCGGAGTTATAGCAAAAAAAATCATCGTCGATGCACCGAAGTACGACAAAACCTACAACTATACAAACTGTAGGAGACATTCATTCGCTAAACCGATTCATTCACCCACCGATTTTCTCCAAACTTTCCCAAAATCATCTCCATTTAATCACCAATCACCTCCCGCAAACCGCATATCGGCAAATATCCCACAAGCGAAGTTATAGAAAAAAATAAGCTTCTCTGATTGGCGTGTTTTTATATTTTTTTACGGCTTTATTCGTGTACGAAAAAATCGGAAAAAAAATCCTATCGTACGTAACTCGACGAGATCTATCGAAATATCGACATTTCGCAACCCGGAAAATTTTCCTTTCGGATGAAAAACCGGATTTTTAGTGAAAATCGGGCGATTTTCGGAATTTTCGATTATAAACTAATTTAATTCGTTATCTCCGAAACTATCGAGTTTTCGAAAAAAAATTATTCTTCCAAAATTGTTAACTGAAGTTTCGTTCAACTAACAAAACAAACCCAATAATAATATCTTTAACCGTTCCGGAGTTATAGCAAAAAAAATCTTCGTCGATGCACCGAAGTACGACAACTATACAAACAGTAGGAGACATTCATTCGCTAAACTGATTCATTCACCCACCGATTTTCTCCAAACTTTCCCAAAATCATCTCCATTTAATCACCAATCACCTCCCGCAAACCGCATATCGCCGAAAAACCCACAAGCGAAGTTATTATAAAAAAACACAAGCTTCTCATCTAAACCACTCAAAACACGTTTCTCTCTCGATTGCCCCCCCCCATCAGGCATGGACCCGGCGACGAAGCGCCATCTCTGGGACGCCCTCTGCAAGATCCGCGACGCCGGCAAGACGATCGTCCTGACCTCTCACAGCATGGAGGAATGCGAAGCCCAAAATTATCTCCATTTAATTACTAATGACCTCCCGCAAACCGCATATCGGCGAAAATCCCAAAAGCGAAGTTATAGAAAAAATAATCTCTGATTGGCGTGTTTTTATATTTTTTTACGGCTTTATTCGTGTACGAAAAAATCGGAAAAAAATCCTATCGTACGTAACTCGACGAGATCTATCGAAATATCGAAATTTCGCAACCCGGAAAATTTTCCTTTCGGATGAAAAACCGGATTTTTAGTGAAAATCAGGCGATTTTCGGAATTTCCGATTATAAATTAATTTAATTCGTTATCTCCGAAACTATCGAGTTTTCGAAAAAAAATTATTCTTCCAAAATTGTTAATTGAAGTTTCGTTCAACTAACAAAACAAACCCAATAATAATATCTTTAACCGTTCCGGAGTTATAGCAAAAAAAATCATCGTCGATGCACCGAAGTACGACAAAAACTATACAACTGTACGAGACATTCATTCTCTAAACTGATTCATTCACCCACCGATTTTCTCCAAACTTTCCCAAAATCATCTCCATTTAATCACCAATCACCTCCCGCAAACCGCATATCGCCGAAAAACCCACAAGCGAAGTTATTATAAAAAAAACACAAGCTTCTCATCTAAACCACTCAAAACACGTTTCTCTCTCGATTGCCCCCCCCATCAGGCATGGACCCGGCGACGAAGCGCCATCTCTGGGACGCCCTCTGCAAGATCCGCGACGCCGGCAAGACGATCGTCCTGACCTCTCACAGCATGGAGGAGTGCGAAGCCCTCTGCACTCGACTCGCCATCATGGTGAACGGCAACTTCCGGTGCTTGGGCTCGGCGCAGCGCCTCAAGAGCAAATTCGCCGAGGGCTACGCCCTCGCGCTGAAGGTGCGCAAGGGCGCCGATTCGGCGCGAGCCGAGCGATTCGTGGCGGAGAATTTGGCGGGGGCGCGGCTGCGCGAGAAGCACCAGGAGCTGTTGAGCTACTACATGGCGGACAAGTCGATGGCTTGGTCGGAGATGTTCGGGGCGTTGGAGAGGGCGAAGCGGGGCGATTTGGACGTGGAGGATTATTCGTTGGGACAGAGCAGTTTGGAGCAGGTGAGGATTGGTGGTGGTTTTTTTTTGGGAGCTTTTGCTTCGAAAAATGAATGGGGATTGGTTTGGTTTGCGTTGTTGGAGGCGGAAAATTGGAAGGAATTGGTTCTTGTTTGCGTTGTTGAAGGCGAAAAATGGAGGAATTGGTTCTGATTTGCGTTGTTGGAGGCGAAAAATGGAAGGAATTACTTCTGATTTGCTTTGTTATAGGCGAAAATTGGAATGAATTGGTTCTTGTTTGCGTTGTTAAAATCGAAAAATGGAAGGAATTGGTTCTTGTTTGCGTTGTTGGAGGCGAAAAATGGAAGGAATTGGTTCTTGTTTGCGTTGTTGGAAGCGAAAAATGGAAGGAATTACTTGTTTGCGTTGTTGGAAGCGAAAATTGGAAGGAATTGGTTCTTGTTTGCGTTGTTGGAAGCGAAAATTGGAAGGAATTGGTTCTTGTTTGCGTTGTTGGAAGCGAAAATTGGAAGGAATTGGTTCTTGTTTGCGTTGTTGGAAGCGAAAAATGGAAGGAATTACTTCTTGTTTGCGTTGTTGGAGGCGAAAAATGGAAGGAATTACTTCTTGTTTGCGTTGTTGGAAGCGAAAATTGGAAGGAATTACTTCTTGTTTGCGTTGTTGGAAGCGAAAAATGGAAGGAATTACTTCTTGTTTGCGTTGTTAAAATCGAAAAATGGAAGGAATTACTTCTTGTTTGCGTTGTTGGAAGCGAAAATTGGAAGGAATTGGTTCTTGTTTGCGTTGTTGGAAGCGAAAATTGGAAGGAATTGGTTCTTGTTTGCGTTGTTGGAAGCGAAAATTGGAAGGAATTGGTTCTTGTTTGCGTTGTTGGAAGCGAAAAATGGAAGGAATTACTTCTTGTTTGCGTTGTTGGAAGCGAAAAATGGAAGGAATTACTTCTTGTTTGCGTTGTTGGAAGCGAAAATTGGAAGGAATTACTTCTTGTTTGCGTTGTTGGAAGCGAAAAATGGAAGGAATTACTTCTTGTTTGCGTTGTTGAAATCGAAAAATGGAAGGAATTACTTCTTGTTTGCGTTGTTGGAAGCTAAAATTGGAAGGAATTAGTTCTTGTTTGCGTTGTTGGAAGCGAAAATTGGAAGGAATTGGTTCTTGTTTGCGTTGTTGGAAGCGAAAATTGGAAGGAATTGGTTCTTGTTTGCGTTGTTGGAAGCGAAAAATGGAAGGAATTACTTCTTGTTTGCGTTGTTGGAAGCGAAAAATGGAAGGAATTACTTCTTCTTTGCGTTGTTGGAAGCGAAAAATGGAAGGAATTACTTCTTGTTTGCGTTGTTGAAATCGAAAAATGGAAGGAATTACTTCTTGTTTGCGTTGTTGGAAGCGAAAATTGGAAGGAATTGGTTCTTGTTTGCGTTGTTGGAGGCGAAAAATGGAAGGAATTGGTTCTTGTTTGCGTTGTTGGAGGCGAAAAATGGAAGGAATTGGTTCTTGTTTGCGTTGTTGGAGGCGAAAAATGGAAGGAATTGGTTCTTTTTTGTGTTGTTGGAAGCGAAAAATGGAAGGAATTACTTCTTGTTTGCGTTGTTGGAAGCGAAAATTGGAAGGAATTACTTCTTGTTTGCGTTGTTGGAAGCGAAAAATGGAAGGAATTACTTCTTGTTTGCGTTGTTGGAAGCGAAAAATGGAGGAATTAGTTCTGATTTGCGTTGTTGGAGGCGAAAATTGGAAGGAATTACTTCTTGTTGCGTTGTTGGAAGCGAAAAATGGAGGAATTAGTTCTGATTTGCGTTGTTGGAGGCGAAAATTGGAAGGAATTACTTCTTGTTTGCGTTGTTGGAAGCGAAAAATGAAGAAATTACTGCTTTTTTTGCGTTGTTGAAAGCAAAAATGAAGGAATTACTTCTTTTTGCGTTGTTGGAAGCGAAAATTGGAAGGAATTACTTCTTGTTTGCGTTGTTGGAAGCGAAAATTGGAAGAAATCTCTTCAAACCATTTTCTATTCCTTTGCTTTGTTAGAAGCGAAAGATCCCGCTGGTGCTTTAAAGCGAAACATCTTATGGTTTAAAAACATTTTTCTAATTATCTTTCGCCTCTACCTTTTTAATTCAAAGTTGTTTGTTCGTTGATCGATCATTTGAAAAGTTTCTAATCTTTCGAGCAACGAATTTTTGTTTACAATGAACGATTTTTTACCTTTCGTATGAACACTTGTAAACTATACAGGGTGTCCCAAAATTCACGCCCGTCCTTTCAGAATATGATTCAGCGGGCTAAAACAAATTAAATTTTAAGAATAAAATTTTTTCGTTTTGTCCTTGATAACCGAGTTATTGATAAAAAAAACAAAAAAATTTAAATTCAACCATTAAACTTTAATTAAAACAAAGTAAGCTAAAAACAAATGACCGGCAGGTTGCTATGGTGATGGTAAAATTTTTTAATTCGTTCTGTCAACTTCTGTCGTTATTGGCATAAGTAGAATTTTATTTTTTTTTATTATAAAAACGGATCGTTATTATTCTAATCGAGAATACGTTGACATGATAAAATTATTGACGAAACGAAAAAATTTTATTCTTAAAATTTAATTTGTTTTAGCCCGCCGAATCATATTCTGAAAGGACGGGCGTGAATTTTGGGACAACCTGTATAATGATATAAAAATACAAAACTTAAACCAAAAATAACTGATCTGTTTTCATATTTAGGCTAGAGACTTTTCAAGTGTACCATCTAGTAGATGTATTTTTAATATTTTTTTTTCTCGACGTTTGTTTCTTCAGGTTTTCCTGTCGTTCACGAAACATCAAATCGAAGAAGAAGATTAATACAAAGAACTTATGTATGTTAAAATTTAAATAAAAAAATCTATTTATTCGATTTATATACTTTCTTTACAACACCCGAAGAATACACATTTTTTTTGTTACGCAATCATTCAATCTAAAACTGTCTAGAATCGTTTAAAACTGCCCAAAATCATTTTAGAACTGCCTAGAACAATTCAGAATACCCCAGAATCATTTAAAACTGTCTAAATTCATTTAGAATGTTTTAGAATCATGTAGAGCGCTTCCGAATCATTTAGAATGCTCCAGAATCATTTAAAACTGTCTAAACTCATTTAGAATGTTTTAGAATCATGTAGAATGCTCCAGAATCATTTAGAACGCTCCAGAATCATTCAAAACTGGCTAGAATCTTTTAGAACGCTCCAGAATCATTTAAAACTGTCTAAACTCATTTAGAACGCTCCAAAATTATTTAGAAACCTCCAAAAATTAATTATAACGCTCCAGAATCATTTAAAACTGTCTAGAATCATTTAGAACGCTCCAAAATTATTTAGAAACCTCCAAAAATTAATTATAACGCTCCAGAATCATTTAAAACTGTCTAAACTCATTTAGAACGCTCCAAAATTATTTAGAAACCTCCAAAAATTAATTAGAACTGTCTAGAATCATTTAGAACTGTCTAGAACAATCTAGAACTGTCCAAAATCATTTTAGAACTGCCTAGAACAATTCAGAATATCCCAGAATCATTTAAAACTGACTGAACCCTTTTAGAACGATCCGGAACCACTTTGACAGGACCAGAATCATTTAGAATAATCTTAAACTATCTAGAATCATTTAGAACCGTCTAGAACAATCTAGAACTGTCCAAAATCATTTTAGAAATGCCTAGAACAATTCACAATATCCCAGAATCATTTTAAACTGACTGAACCCTTTTAGAACGATCCGGAACCACTTTGACAGGCCCAGAATCATTTAGAACAATCTTAAACTATCTAGAATCATTTAGAACCGTCTAGAACAATCTAGAACTGTCCAATATCATTTTAGAACTGCTTAGAACAATTCAGAATATCCCAGAATCATTTTAAACTGACTGAACCCTTTTAGAACGATCCGGAACCACTTTGACAGGCCCAGAATCATTTAGAACAATCTTAAACTATCTAGAATCATTTAGAATAATCTTAAACTATCTAGAATCATTTAGAACCGTCTAGAACAATCTAGAACTGTCCAAAATCATTTTAGAAATGCCTAGAACAATTCACAATATCCCAGAATCATTTTAAACTGACTGAACCCTTTTAGAACGCTCCGGAACCACTTTGACAGGAACAGAATCATTTAGAACAATCTTAAACTATCTAGAATCATTTAGAATAATCTTAAACTATCTAGAATCATTTAGAACCGTCTAGAACAATCTAGAACTGTCCAAAATCATTTTAGAAATGCCTAGAACAATTCACAATATCCCAGAATCATTTTAAACTGACTGAACCCTTTTAGAACGCTCCGGAACCACTTTGACAGGAACAGAATCATTTAGAACAATCTTAAACTATCTAGAATCATTTAGAACCGTCTAGAACAATCTAGAACTGTCCAATATCATTTTAGAACTGCTTAGAACAATTCAGAATATCCCAGAATCATTTTAAACTGACTGAACCCTTTTAGAACGATCCGGAACCACTTTGACAGGCCCAGAATCATTTAGAACAATCTTAAACTATCTAGAATCATTTAGAATAATCTTAAACTATCTAGAATCATTTAGAACCGTCTAGAACAATCTAGAACTGTCCAAAATCATTTTAGAAATGCCTAGAACAATTCACAATATCCCAGAATCATTTTAAACTGACTGAACCCTTTTAGAACGCTCCGGAACCACTTTGACAGGAACAGAATCATTTAGAACAATCTTAAACTATCTAGAATCATTTAGAACCGTCTAGAACAATCTAGAACTGTCCAATATCATTTTAGAACTGCTTAGAACAATTCAGAATATCCCAGAATCATTTTAAACTGACTGAACCCTTTTAGAACGATCCGGAACCACTTTGACAGGCCCAGAATCATTTAGAACAATCTTAAACTATCTAGAATCATTTAGAATAATCTTAAACTATCTAGAATCATTTAGAACCGTCTAGAACAATCTAGAACTGTCCAAAATCATTTTAGAAATGCCTAGAACAATTCACAATATCCCAGAATCATTTTAAACTGACTGAACCCTTTTAGAACGCTCCGGAACCACTTTGACAGGAACAGAATCATTTAGAACAATCTTAAACTATCTAGAATCATTTAGAACCGTCTAGAACAATCTAGAACTGTCCAATATCATTTTAGAACTGCTTAGAACAATTCAGAATATCCCAGAATCATTTTAAACTGACTGAACCCTTTTAGAACGATCCGGAACCACTTTGACAGGACCAGAATCATTTAGAATAATCTTAAACTATCTAGAATCATTTAGAACCGTCTAGAACAATCTAGAACTGTCCAAAATCATTTTAGAAATGCCTAGAACAATTCACAATATCCCAGAATCATTTTAAACTGACTGAACCCTTTTAGAACGATCCGGAACCACTTTGACAGGCCCAGAATCATTTAGAACAATCTTAAACTATCTAGAATCATTTAGAACCGTCTAGAACAATCTAGAACTGTCCAATATCATTTTAGAACTGCTTAGAACAATTCAGAATATCCCAGAATCATTTTAAACTGACTGAACCCTTTTAGAACGATCCGGAACCACTTTGACAGGCCCAGAATCATTTAGAACAATCTTAAACTATCTAGAATCATTTAGAATAATCTTAAACTATCTAGAATCATTTAGAACCGTCTAGAACAATCTAGAACTGTCCAAAATCATTTTAGAAATGCCTAGAACAATTCACAATATCCCAGAATCATTTTAAACTGACTGAACCCTTTTAGAACGCTCCGGAACCACTTTGACAGGAACAGAATCATTTAGAACAATCTTAAACTATCTAGAATCATTTAGAACCGTCTAGAACAATCTAGAACTGTCCAATATCATTTTAGAACTGCTTAGAACAATTCAGAATATCCCAGAATCATTTTAAACTGACTGAACCCTTTTAGAACGATCCGGAACCACTTTGACAGGCCCAGAATCATTTAGAATAATCTTAAACTGTCTAGAATCATTAAGAACTGTCTAGAACAATCTAGAACTGTCCAATATCATTTTAGAACTGCCTAGAACAATTCAGAATATCCCAGAATCATTTTAAACTGATTGAACCCTTTTAGAACGCTCCGGAACCACTTTGACAGGCCCAGAATCATTTAGAACAATCTGAAACTATCTAGAATCATTTAGAACCGTCTAGAACAATCTAGAACTGTCCAAAATCATTTTAGAACTGCCTAGAACAATTCAGAATATCCCAGAATCATTTAAAACTGACTGAACCCTTTTAGAACGCTTCGGAACCACTTTCACAGGCCCAGAATCATTTAGAACAATCTTAAACTGTCTAGAATCATTTAGAACCGTCTAGAACAATCTAGAACTGTCCAATATCATTTTAGAACTGCCTAGAACAATTCAGAATATCCCAGAATCATTTAAAACTGACTGAACCCTTTTAGAACGATCCGGAACCACTTTGACAGGCCCAGAATCATTTAGAATAATCTTAAACTGTCTAGAATCATTAAGAACTGTCTAGAACAATCTAGAACTGTCCAATATCATTTTAGAACTGCCTAGAACAATTCAGAATATCCCAGAATCATTTAAAACTGACTGAACCCTTTTAGAACGATCCGGAACCACTTTGACAGGCCCAGAATCATTTAGAATAATCTTAAACTGTCTAGAATCATTAAGAACTGTCTAGAACAATCTAGAACTGTCCAATATCATTTTAGAACTGCCTAGAACAATTCAGAATATCCCAGAATCATTTAAAACTGACTGAACCCTTTTAGAACGATCCGGAACCACTTTGACAGGCCCAGAATCATTTAGAATAATCTTAAACTGTCTAGAATCATTAAGAACTGTCTAGAACAATCTAGAACTGTCCAATATCATTTTAGAACTGCCTAGAACAATTCAGAATATCCCAGAATCATTTTAAACTGATTGAACCCTTTTAGAACGCTCCGGAACCACTTTGACAGGCCCAGAATCATTTAGAACAATCTGAAACTATCTAGAATCATTTAGAACCGTCTAGAACAATCTAGAACTGTCCAAAATCATTTTAGAACTGCCTAGAACAATTCAGAATATCCCAGAATCATTTTAAACTGACTGAACCCTTTTAGAACGCTTCGGAACCACTTTGACAGGCCCAGAATCATTTAGAACAATCTTAAACTGTCTAGAATCATTTAGAACCGTCTAGAACAATCTAGAACTGTCCAATATCATTTTAGAACTGCCTAGAACAATTCAGAATATCCCAGAATCATTTTAAACTGACTGAACCCTTTTAGAACGCTCCGGAACCACTTTGACAGGACCAGAATCATTTAGAACAATCTAAAACTATCTAGAATCATTTAGAACCGTCTAAAACAATCTAAAACTGTCCAATATCATTTTAGAACTGCCTAGAACAATTCAGAATATCCCAGAATCATTTAAAACTGACTGAACCCTTTTAGAACGATCCGGAACCACTTTAACAGGAACAGAATCATTTAGAACAATCTAAAACTATCTAGAATCATTTAGAACCGTCTAGAACAATCTAGAACTGTCCAATATCATTTTAGAACTGCCTAGAACAATTCAGAATATCCCAGAATCATTTAAAACTGACTGAACCCTTTTAGAACGATCCGGAACCACTTTAACAGGAACAGAATCATTTAGAACAATCTAAAACTATCTAGAATCATTTAGAACCGTCTAGAACAATCTAGAACTGTCCAATATCATTTTAGAACTGCCTAGAACAATTCAGAATATCCCAGAATCATTTTAAACTGACTGAACCCTTTTAGAACGATCCGGAACCACTTTAACAGGAACAGAATCATTTAGAACAATCTAAAACTATCTAGAATCATTTAGAACCGTCTAGAACAATCTAGAACTGTCCAATATCATTTTAGAACTGCCTAGAACAATTCAGAATATCCCAGAATCATTTAAAACTGACTGAACCCTTTTAGAACGATCCGGAACCACTTTGACAGGCCCAGAATCATTTAGAATAATCTTAAACTGTCTAGAATCATTAAGAACTGTCTAGAACAATCTAGAACTGTCCAATATCATTTTAGAACTGCCTAGAACAATTCAGAATATCCCAGAATCATTTTAAACTGACTGAACCCTTTTAGAACGCTTCGGAACCACTTTGACAGGCCCAGAATCATTTAGAACAATCTAAAACTATCTAGAATCATTTAGAACCGTCTAGAACAATCTAGAACTGTCCAAAATCATTTTAGAACTGCCTAGAACAATTCAGAATATCCCAGAATCATTTTAAACTGACTGAACCCTTTTAGAACGCTTCGGAACCACTTTCACAGGCCCAGAATCATTTAGAACAATCTGAAACTATCTAGAATCATTTAGAACCGTCTAGAACAATCTAGAACTGTCCAAAATCATTTTAGAACTGCCTAGAACAATTCAGAATATCCCAGAATCATTTTAAACTGACTGAACCCTTTTAGAACGCTTCGGAACCACTTTCACAGGCCCAGAATCATTTAGAACAATCTAAAACTATCTAGAATCATTTAGAACCGTCTAGAACAATCTAGAACTGTCCAAAATCATTTTAGAACCGCCTAGAACAATTCAGAATATCCCAGAATCATTTAAAACTGACTGAACCCTTTTAGAACGCTTCGGAACCACTTTGACAGGCCCAGAATCATTTAGAACAATCTGAAACTATCTAGAATCATTTAGAACCGTCTAGAACAATCTAGAACTGTCCAAAATCATTTTAGAACTGCCTAGAACAATTCAGAATATCCCAGAATCATTTTAAACTGACTGAACCCTTTTAGAACGCTTCGGAACCACTTTCACAGGCCCAGAATCATTTAGAACAATCTAAAACTATCTAGAATCATTTAGAACCGTCTAGAACAATCTAGAACTGTCCAAAATCATTTTAGAACCGCCTAGAACAATTCAGAATATCCCAGAATCATTTAAAACTGACTGAACCCTTTTAGAACGCTCCGGAACCACTTTGACAGGCCCAGAATCATTTAGAACAATCTAAAACTGTCTAGAATCATTTAGAATCGTCTAGAACAATCTAGAACTGTCCAAAATCATTTTAGAACTGCCTAGAACAATTCAGAATATCCCAGAATCATTTTAAACTGACTGAACCCTTTTAGAACGCTTCGGAACCACTTTCACAGGCCCAGAATCATTTAGAACAATCTAAAACTATCTAGAATCATTTAGAACCGTCTAGAACAATCTAGAACTGTCCAAAATCATTTTAGAACCGCCTAGAACAATTCAGAATATCCCAGAATCATTTAAAACTGACTGAACCCTTTTAGAACGCTTCGGAACCACTTTGACAGGCCCAGAATCATTTAGAACAATCTGAAACTATCTAGAATCATTTAGAACCGTCTAGAACAATCTAGAACTGTCCAAAATCATTTTAGAACTGCCTAGAACAATTCAGAATATCCCAGAATCATTTTAAACTGACTGAACCCTTTTAGAACGCTTCGGAACCACTTTCACAGGCCCAGAATCATTTAGAACAATCTAAAACTATCTAGAATCATTTAGAACCGTCTAGAACAATCTAGAACTGTCCAAAATCATTTTAGAACCGCCTAGAACAATTCAGAATATCCCAGAATCATTTAAAACTGACTGAACCCTTTTAGAACGCTCCGGAACCACTTTGACAGGCCCAGAATCATTTAGAACAATCTAAAACTGTCTAGAATCATTTAGAATCGTCTAGAACAATCTAGAACTGTCCAAAATCATTTTAGAACTGCCTAGAACAATTCAGAATATCCCAGAATCATTTAAAACTGACTGAACCCTTTTAGAACGATCCGGAACCACTTTGACAGGCCCAGAATCATTTAGAACAATCTGAAACTATCTAGAATCATTTAGAACCGTCTAGAACAATCTAGAACTGTCCAAAATCATTTTAGAAATGCCTAGAACAATTCAAAATATCCCAGAATCATTTTAAACTGACTGAACCCTTTTAGAACGATCCGGAACCACTTTGACAGGCCCAGAATCATTTCGAACAATCTAAAACTATCTAGAATCATTTAGAATCGTCTAGAACAATCTAGAACTGTCCAAAATCATTTTAGAACTGCCTAGAACAATTCAGAATATCCCAGAATCATTTAAAACTGACTGAACCCTTTTAGAACGCTCCGGAACCACTTTGACAGGCCCAGAATCATTTAGAACAATCTAAAACTGTCTAGAATCATTTAGAATCGTCTAGAACAATCTAGAACTGTCCAAAATCATTTTAGAACTGCCTAGAACAATTCAGAATATCCCAGAATCATTTAAAACTGACTGAACCCTTTTAGAACGATCCGGAACCACTTTGACAGGACCAGAATCATTTAGAACAATCTAAAACTATCTAGAATCATTTAGAACCGTCTAGAACAATCTAGAACTGTCCAAAATCATTTTAGAATTGCCTAGAACAATTCAGAATATCCCAGAATCATTTTAAACTGACTGAACCCTTTTAGAACGATCCGGAACCACTTTGACAGGACCAGAATCATTTAGAACAATCTAAAACTATCTAGAATCATTTAGAACCGTCTAGAACAATCTAGAACTGTCCAAAATCATTTTAGAACTGCCTAGAACAATTCAGAATATCCCAGAATCATTTAAAACTGACTGAACCCTTTTAGAACGATCCGGAACCACTTTGACAGGACCAGAATCATTTAGAACAATCTAAAACTATCTAGAATCATTTAGAACCGTCTAGAACAATCTAGAACTGTCCAAAATCATTTTAGAACCGCCTAGAACAATTCAGAATATCCCAGAATCATTTTAAACTGACTGAACCCTTTTAGAACGATCCGGAACCACTTTGACAGGACCAGAATCATTTAGAACAATCTAAAACTATCTAGAATCATTTAGAACCGTCTAGAACAATCTAGAACTGTCCAAAATCATTTTAGAACTGCCTAGAACAATTCAGAATATCCCAGAATCATTTAAAACTGACTGAACCCTTTTAGAACGCTCCGGAACCACTTTGACAGGCCCAGAATCATTTAGAACAATCTAAAACTGTCTAGAATCATTTAGAATCGTCTAGAACAATCTAGAACTGTCCAAAATCATTTTAGAACTGCCTAGAACAATTCAGAATATCCCAGAATCATTTTAAACTGACTGAACCCTTTTAGAACGCTTCGGAACCACTTTCACAGGCCCAGAATCATTTAGAACAATCTAAAACTATCTAGAATCATTTAGAACCGTCTAGAACAATCTAGAACTGTCCAAAATCATTTTAGAACCGCCTAGAACAATTCAGAATATCCCAGAATCATTTAAAACTGACTGAACCCTTTTAGAACGCTTCGGAACCACTTTGACAGGCCCAGAATCATTTAGAACAATCTGAAACTATCTAGAATCATTTAGAACCGTCTAGAACAATCTAGAACTGTCCAAAATCATTTTAGAACTGCCTAGAACAATTCAGAATATCCCAGAATCATTTTAAACTGACTGAACCCTTTTAGAACGCTTCGGAACCACTTTCACAGGCCCAGAATCATTTAGAACAATCTAAAACTATCTAGAATCATTTAGAACCGTCTAGAACAATCTAGAACTGTCCAAAATCATTTTAGAACCGCCTAGAACAATTCAGAATATCCCAGAATCATTTAAAACTGACTGAACCCTTTTAGAACGCTCCGGAACCACTTTGACAGGCCCAGAATCATTTAGAACAATCTAAAACTGTCTAGAATCATTTAGAATCGTCTAGAACAATCTAGAACTGTCCAAAATCATTTTAGAACTGCCTAGAACAATTCAGAATATCCCAGAATCATTTAAAACTGACTGAACCCTTTTAGAACGATCCGGAACCACTTTGACAGGCCCAGAATCATTTAGAACAATCTGAAACTATCTAGAATCATTTAGAACCGTCTAGAACAATCTAGAACTGTCCAAAATCATTTTAGAAATGCCTAGAACAATTCAAAATATCCCAGAATCATTTTAAACTGACTGAACCCTTTTAGAACGATCCGGAACCACTTTGACAGGCCCAGAATCATTTCGAACAATCTAAAACTATCTAGAATCATTTAGAATCGTCTAGAACAATCTAGAACTGTCCAAAATCATTTTAGAACTGCCTAGAACAATTCAGAATATCCCAGAATCATTTAAAACTGACTGAACCCTTTTAGAACGCTCCGGAACCACTTTGACAGGCCCAGAATCATTTAGAACAATCTAAAACTGTCTAGAATCATTTAGAATCGTCTAGAACAATCTAGAACTGTCCAAAATCATTTTAGAACTGCCTAGAACAATTCAGAATATCCCAGAATCATTTAAAACTGACTGAACCCTTTTAGAACGATCCGGAACCACTTTGACAGGACCAGAATCATTTAGAACAATCTAAAACTATCTAGAATCATTTAGAACCGTCTAGAACAATCTAGAACTGTCCAAAATCATTTTAGAACCGCCTAGAACAATTCAGAATATCCCAGAATCATTTTAAACTGACTGAAGCCTTTTAGAACGATCCGGAACCACTTTGACAGGACCAGAATGATTTAGAACAATCTTAAACTGTCTAGAATCATTTAGAACCGTCTAGAACAATCTAGAACTGTCCAAAATCATTTTAGAACTGCCTAGAACAATTCAGAATATCCCAGAATCATTTTAAACTGACTGAACCCTTTTAGAACGATCCGGAACCACTTTGACAGGCCCAGAATCATTTAGAACAATCTGAAACTATCTAGAATCATTTAGAACCGTCTAGAACAATCTAGAACTGTCCAAAATCATTTTAGAACTGCCTAGAACAATTCAGAATATCCCAGAATCATTTTAAACTGACTGAACCCTTTTAGAACGCTTCGGAACCACTTTCACAGGCCCAGAATCATTTAGAACAATCTAAAACTATCTAGAATCATTTAGAACCGTCTAGAACAATCTAGAACTGTCCAAAATCATTTTAGAACCGCCTAGAACAATTCAGAATATCCCAGAATCATTTAAAACTGACTGAACCCTTTTAGAACGCTCCGGAACCACTTTGACAGGCCCAGAATCATTTAGAACAATCTAAAACTGTCTAGAATCATTTAGAATCGTCTAGAACAATCTAGAACTGTCCAAAATCATTTTAGAACTGCCTAGAACAATTCAGAATATCCCAGAATCATTTAAAACTGACTGAACCCTTTTAGAACGATCCGGAACCACTTTGACAGGCCCAGAATCATTTAGAACAATCTGAAACTATCTAGAATCATTTAGAACCGTCTAGAACAATCTAGAACTGTCCAAAATCATTTTAGAAATGCCTAGAACAATTCAAAATATCCCAGAATCATTTTAAACTGACTGAACCCTTTTAGAACGATCCGGAACCACTTTGACAGGCCCAGAATCATTTCGAACAATCTAAAACTATCTAGAATCATTTAGAATCGTCTAGAACAATCTAGAACTGTCCAAAATCATTTTAGAACTGCCTAGAACAATTCAGAATATCCCAGAATCATTTAAAACTGACTGAACCCTTTTAGAACGCTCCGGAACCACTTTGACAGGCCCAGAATCATTTAGAACAATCTAAAACTGTCTAGAATCATTTAGAATCGTCTAGAACAATCTAGAACTGTCCAAAATCATTTTAGAACTGCCTAGAACAATTCAGAATATCCCAGAATCATTTAAAACTGACTGAACCCTTTTAGAACGATCCGGAACCACTTTGACAGGACCAGAATCATTTAGAACAATCTAAAACTATCTAGAATCATTTAGAACCGTCTAGAACAATCTAGAACTGTCCAAAATCATTTTAGAATTGCCTAGAACAATTCAGAATATCCCAGAATCATTTTAAACTGACTGAACCCTTTTAGAACGATCCGGAACCACTTTGACAGGACCAGAATCATTTAGAACAATCTAAAACTATCTAGAATCATTTAGAACCGTCTAGAACAATCTAGAACTGTCCAAAATCATTTTAGAACTGCCTAGAACAATTCAGAATATCCCAGAATCATTTAAAACTGACTGAACCCTTTTAGAACGATCCGGAACCACTTTGACAGGACCAGAATCATTTAGAACAATCTAAAACTATCTAGAATCATTTAGAACCGTCTAGAACAATCTAGAACTGTCCAAAATCATTTTAGAACCGCCTAGAACAATTCAGAATATCCCAGAATCATTTTAAACTGACTGAACCCTTTTAGAACGATCCGGAACCACTTTGACAGGACCAGAATCATTTAGAACAATCTAAAACTATCTAGAATCATTTAGAACCGTCTAGAACAATCTAGAACTGTCCAAAATCATTTTAGAACTGCCTAGAACAATTCAGAATATCCCAGAATCATTTAAAACTGACTGAACCCTTTTAGAACGCTCCGGAACCACTTTGACAGGCCCAGAATCATTTAGAACAATCTAAAACTGTCTAGAATCATTTAGAATCGTCTAGAACAATCTAGAACTGTCCAAAATCATTTTAGAACTGCCTAGAACAATTCAGAATATCCCAGAATCATTTTAAACTGACTGAACCCTTTTAGAACGCTTCGGAACCACTTTCACAGGCCCAGAATCATTTAGAACAATCTAAAACTATCTAGAATCATTTAGAACCGTCTAGAACAATCTAGAACTGTCCAAAATCATTTTAGAACCGCCTAGAACAATTCAGAATATCCCAGAATCATTTAAAACTGACTGAACCCTTTTAGAACGCTTCGGAACCACTTTGACAGGCCCAGAATCATTTAGAACAATCTGAAACTATCTAGAATCATTTAGAACCGTCTAGAACAATCTAGAACTGTCCAAAATCATTTTAGAACTGCCTAGAACAATTCAGAATATCCCAGAATCATTTTAAACTGACTGAACCCTTTTAGAACGCTTCGGAACCACTTTCACAGGCCCAGAATCATTTAGAACAATCTAAAACTATCTAGAATCATTTAGAACCGTCTAGAACAATCTAGAACTGTCCAAAATCATTTTAGAACCGCCTAGAACAATTCAGAATATCCCAGAATCATTTAAAACTGACTGAACCCTTTTAGAACGCTCCGGAACCACTTTGACAGGCCCAGAATCATTTAGAACAATCTAAAACTGTCTAGAATCATTTAGAATCGTCTAGAACAATCTAGAACTGTCCAAAATCATTTTAGAACTGCCTAGAACAATTCAGAATATCCCAGAATCATTTAAAACTGACTGAACCCTTTTAGAACGATCCGGAACCACTTTGACAGGCCCAGAATCATTTAGAACAATCTGAAACTATCTAGAATCATTTAGAACCGTCTAGAACAATCTAGAACTGTCCAAAATCATTTTAGAAATGCCTAGAACAATTCAAAATATCCCAGAATCATTTTAAACTGACTGAACCCTTTTAGAACGATCCGGAACCACTTTGACAGGCCCAGAATCATTTCGAACAATCTAAAACTATCTAGAATCATTTAGAATCGTCTAGAACAATCTAGAACTGTCCAAAATCATTTTAGAACTGCCTAGAACAATTCAGAATATCCCAGAATCATTTAAAACTGACTGAACCCTTTTAGAACGCTCCGGAACCACTTTGACAGGCCCAGAATCATTTAGAACAATCTAAAACTGTCTAGAATCATTTAGAATCGTCTAGAACAATCTAGAACTGTCCAAAATCATTTTAGAACTGCCTAGAACAATTCAGAATATCCCAGAATCATTTAAAACTGACTGAACCCTTTTAGAACGATCCGGAACCACTTTGACAGGACCAGAATCATTTAGAACAATCTAAAACTATCTAGAATCATTTAGAACCGTCTAGAACAATCTAGAACTGTCCAAAATCATTTTAGAACCGCCTAGAACAATTCAGAATATCCCAGAATCATTTTAAACTGACTGAAGCCTTTTAGAACGATCCGGAACCACTTTGACAGGACCAGAATGATTTAGAACAATCTTAAACTGTCTAGAATCATTTAGAACCGTCTAGAACAATCTAGAACTGTCCAAAATCATTTTAGAACTGCCTAGAACAATTCAGAATATCCCAGAATCATTTTAAACTGACTGAACCCTTTTAGAACGATCCGGAACCACTTTGACAGGACCAGAATGATTTAGAACAATCTTAAACTGTCTAGAATCATTTAGAACCGTCTAGAACAATCTAGAACTGTCCAAAATCATTTTAGAACTGCCTAGAACAATTCAGAATATCCCAGAATCATTTTAAACTGACTGAACCCTTTTAGAACGATCCGGAACCACTTTGACAGGCCCAGAATCATTTAGAACAATCTAAAACTATCTAGAATCATTTAGAACCGTCTAGAACAATCTAGAACTGTCCAAAATCATTTTAGAACCGCCTAGAACAATTCAGAATATCCCAGAATCATTTTAAACTGACTGAACCCTTTTAGAACGATCCGGAACCACTTTGACAGGACCAGAATCATTTAGAACAATCTAAAACTATCTAGAATCATTTAGAACCGTCTAGAACAATCTAGAACTGTCCAAAATCATTTTAGAATTGCCTAGAACAATTCAGAATATCCCAGAATCATTTTAAACTGACTGAACCCTTTTAGAACGATCCGGAACCACTTTGACAGGACCAGAATCATTTAGAACAATCTTAAACTGTCTAGAATCATTTAGAACCGTCTAGAACAATCTAGAACTGTCCAAAATCATTTTAGAACTGCCTAGAACAATTCAGAATATCCCAGAATCATTTAAAACTGACTGAACCCTTTTAGAACGATCCGGAACCACTTTGACAGGACCAGAATGATTTAGAACAATCTTAAACTGTCTAGAATCATTTAGAACCGTCTAGAACAATCTAGAACTGTCCAAAATCATTTTAGAACTGCCTAGAACAATTCAGAATATCCCAGAATCATTTTAAACTGACTGAACCCTTTTAGAACGATCCGGAACCACTTTGACAGGACCAGAATCATTTAGAACAATCTTAAACTGTCTAGAATCATTTAGAACCGTCTAGAACAATCTAGAACTGTCCAAAATCATTTTAGAACTGCCTAGAACAATTCAGAATATCCCAGAATCATTTTAAACTGACTGAACCCTTTTAGAACGCTCCGGAACCACTTTGACAGGCCCAGAATCATTTAGAACAATCTAAAACTATCTAGAATCATTTAGAACCGTCTAGAACAATCTAGAACTGTCCAATATCATTTTAGAACTGCCTAGAACAATTCAGAATATCCCAGAATCATTTAAAACTGACTGAACCCTTTTAGAACGATCCGGAACCACTTTGACAGGACCAGAATGATTTAGAACAATCTTAAACTGTCTAGAATCATTTAGAACCGTCTAGAACAATCTAGAACTGTCCAAAATCATTTTAGAACCGCCTAGAACAATTCAGAATATCCCAGAATCATTTTAAACTGACTGAAGCCTTTTAGAACGATCCGGAACCACTTTGACAGGACCAGAATGATTTAGAACAATCTTAAACTGTCTAGAATCATTTAGAACCGTCTAGAACAATCTAGAACTGTCCAAAATCATTTTAGAACTGCCTAGAACAATTCAGAATATCCCAGAATCATTTTAAACTGACTGAACCCTTTTAGAACGATCCGGAACCACTTTGACAGGCCCAGAATCATTTAGAACAATCTAAAACTATCTAGAATCATTTAGAACCGTCTAGAACAATCTAGAACTGTCCAAAATCATTTTAGAACCGCCTAGAACAATTCAGAATATCCCAGAATCATTTTAAACTGACTGAACCCTTTTAGAACGATCCGGAACCACTTTGACAGGACCAGAATCATTTAGAACAATCTAAAACTATCTAGAATCATTTAGAACCGTCTAGAACAATCTAGAACTGTCCAAAATCATTTTAGAATTGCCTAGAACAATTCAGAATATCCCAGAATCATTTTAAACTGACTGAACCCTTTTAGAACGATCCGGAACCACTTTGACAGGACCAGAATCATTTAGAACAATCTTAAACTGTCTAGAATCATTTAGAACCGTCTAGAACAATCTAGAACTGTCCAAAATCATTTTAGAACTGCCTAGAACAATTCAGAATATCCCAGAATCATTTAAAACTGACTGAACCCTTTTAGAACGATCCGGAACCACTTTGACAGGACCAGAATGATTTAGAACAATCTTAAACTGTCTAGAATCATTTAGAACCGTCTAGAACAATCTAGAACTGTCCAAAATCATTTTAGAACTGCCTAGAACAATTCAGAATATCCCAGAATCATTTTAAACTGACTGAACCCTTTTAGAACGATCCGGAACCACTTTGACAGGACCAGAATCATTTAGAACAATCTTAAACTATCTAGAATCATTTAGAACCGTCTAGAACAATCTAGAACTGTCCAATATCATTTTAGAATTGCCTAGAACAATTCAGAATATCCCAGAATCATTTTAAACTGACTGAACCCTTTTAGAACGATCCGGAACCACTTTGACAGGACCAGAATCATTTAGAACAATCTTAAACTATCTAGAATCATTTAGAACCGTCTAGAACAATCTAGAACTGTCCAAAATCATTTTAGAACTGCCTAGAACAATTCAGAATATCCCAGAATCATTTTAAACTGACTGAACCCTTTTAGAACGATCCGGAACCACTTTGACAGGACCAGAATCATTTAGAACAATCTAAAACTATCTAGAATCATTTAGAACCGTCTAAAACAATCTAGAACTGTCCAAAATCATTTTAGAACTGCCTAGAACAATTCAGAATATCCCAGAATCATTTTAAACTGACTGAACCCTTTTAGAACGATCCGGAACCACTTTGACAGGCCCAGAATCATTTAGAACAATCTGAAACTATCTAGAATCATTTAGAACCGTCTAGAACAATCTAGAACTGTCCAATATCATTTTAGAACTGCCTAGAACAATTCAGAATATCCCAGAATCATTTTAAACTGACTGAACCCTTTTAGAACGCTCCGGAACCACTTTGACAGGACCAGAATCATTTAGAACAATCTTAAACTATCTAGAATCATTTAGAACCGTCTAGAACAATCTAGAACTGTCCAATATCATTTTAGAACTGCCTAGAACAATTCAGAATATCCCAGAATCATTTTAAACTGACTGAACCCTTTTAGAACGATCCGGAACCACTTTGACAGGACCAGAATCATTTAGAACAATCTTAAACTATCTAGAATCATTTAGAACCGTCTAAAACAATCTAGAACTGTCCAATATCATTTTAGAACTGCCTAGAACAATTCAGAATATCCCAGAATCATTTTAAACTGACTGAACCCTTTTAGAACGATCCGGAACCACTTTGACAGGCCCAGAATCATTTAGAACAATCTTAAACTATCTAGAATCATTTAGAACCGTCTAAAACAATCTAGAACTGTCCAAAATCATTTTAGAACTGCCTAGAACAATTCAGAATATCCCAGAATCATTTTAAACTGACTGAACCCTTTTAGAACGCTCCGGAACCACTTTGACAGGACCAGAATCATTTAGAACAATCTTAAACTATCTAGAATCATTTAGAACCGTCTAGAACAATCTAGAACTGTCCAATATCATTTTAGAACTGCCTAGAACAATTCAGAATATCCCAGAATCATTTTAAACTGACTGAACCCTTTTAGAACGATCCGGAACCACTTTGACAGGACCAGAATCATTTAGAACAATCTTAAACTATCTAGAATCATTTAGAACCGTCTAGAACAATCTAGAACTGTCCAATATCATTTTAGAACTGCCTAGAACAATTCAGAATATCCCAGAATAATTTTAAACTGACTGAACCCTTTTAGAACGCTCCGGAACCACTTTGACAGGACCAGAATCATTTAGAACAATCTTAAACTATCTAGAATCATTTAGAACCGTCTAGAACAATCTAGAACTGTCCAATATCATTTTAGAATTGCCTAGAACAATTCAGAATATCCCAGAATCATTTTAAACTGACTGAACCCTTTTAGAACGATTCGGAACCACTTTGACAGGCCCAGAATCATTTAGAACAATCTTAAACTATCTAGAATCATTTAGAACCGTCTAGAACAATCTAGAACTGTCCAATATCATTTTAGAATTGCCTAGAACAATTCAGAATATCCCAGAATCATTTTAAACTGACTGAACCCTTTTAGAACGATTCGGAACCACTTTGACAGGCCCAGAATCATTTAGAACAATCTGAAACTATCTAGAATCATTTAGAACCGTCTAGAACAATCTAGAACTGTCCAATATCATTTTAAAACTGCCTAGAACAATTCACAATACCCCAGAATCATTTTAAACTGACTGAACCCTTTTAGAACGATCCGGAACCACTTTGACAGGCCCAGAATCATTTAGAACAATCTAAAACTATCTAGAATCATTTAGAACCGTCTAGAACAATCTAGAACTGTCCAATATCATTTTAGAACTGCCTAGAACAATTCAGAATATCCCAGAATCATTTTAAACTGACTGAACCCTTTTAGAACGCTTCGGAACCACTTTGACAGGCCCAGAATCATTTAGAACAATCTGAAACTATCTAGAATCATTTAGAACCGTCTAGAACAATCTGGAACTGTCCAAAATCATTTTAGAACTACCTAGAACAATTCAGAATATCCCAGAATCATTTTAAACTGACTGAACCCTTTTAGAACGATTCGGAACCACTTTGACAGGCCCAGAATCATTTAGAACAATCTGAAACTATCTAGAATCATTTAGAACCGTCTAGAACAATCTGGAACTGTCCAAAATCATTTTAGAACTACCTAGAACAATTCAGAATATCCCAGAATCATTTTAAACTGACTGAACCCTTTTAGAACGATTCGGAACCACTTTGACAGGCCCAGAATCATTTAGAACAATCTGAAACTATCTAGAATCATTTAGAACCGTCTAGAACAATCTGGAACTGTCCAAAATCATTTTAGAACTACCTAGAACAATTCAGAATATCCCAGAATCATTTTAAACTGACTGAACCCTTTTAGAACGATTCGGAACCACTTTGACATCATTTAGAACAATCTTAAACTGTCTAGAATCATTTAGAACCGTCTAGAACAATCTTGTATGTATAAGCAGGATAAAAACTTACTCAGAATTTTGAAAAAAAAACGCCATTTCCATGACGAAACAAACGACGAAATCTTCTGGAGAAAAAATTTCATAGCCTTCTTGATCCTTCATCTGTTCATTGTTGGTAATTTGAAGGTTAGAAAATCGACGAGTTTTGTGAATTCCACGCTTTTCGGGCTTCAAATAGGCCAAATTTTCCCAATAAAGGTCCTTTTGCGACTAAAAAAACCATTAAAAACGAATTAGTTGAGGCTAAATATGTTTTAAACTTACCCCATATGGCTTCCAAAGCTTACTAAGATATTACTAAATTGATATTATTAAAGATTACTGAGGGGTTTGCAATCAAAATCGACTAGTATAATAGCAGTAAATTATTAAATACTTAATTTTAAACTCGAAGGAAATAACGAAAACGAAAAACGCCGGTAGAAAAACTTTCAAACCTCCGTACTTCGTACCTGTCATCTGTCATTCTTGTCATTCTTGTCGTTTCACTACACTTCTTCATTTTCCTATTTCGTTTATAAACGAATGTAGATTCATAGACAAAATAAAAGAACTAGTAAGTACTTAATAGAATTCTCTATTAACACAAAAAATCGTTCGATTACGATTATTTTATACAAAAATTGTGTATATTAAAGGAAAAGAAGAAGAATCATTGGCCTTTTATTATACGGGTCAGCGTCTACATACACCTTACGATACCTATGTAAATGTAAGTAAATGAATAAAAAAAATCGTTTCTACAACCATTTTATTGAATAATCTGTAAAAATAAACAAGATTAAATAACCCGTTTAAAATTTTTCGTCGAAAAATTTGGAAAATGTCAAAACTGTCAATGTCAACAGTGTCATTTGAAACTGCCGTCGGGAAGAGAAGTAGCCGTTGGATTCGCCAAATTTCCCATTTTTACTGGATTTTCAGCGTTAATTTCAAGGTAAATGAGCTTTATGGACAATTTTAAACCTTTACAAACAATCTACGATTATTTAAATCGCCTCGTACAAGAAATAACCCATTCAAAAATTGTGAGGTTATGTTGCACGAAGCCGCTTTTTAACTAAATTATTTCACTTTTTAGAAGGTCTACTGCTTATATTTCACGATAATTACCTAATTGAAGATGAGAAAAAGGTCCCAGTAAGCATATTGTGCTAAATTCCGTTGATTATTCGTCAATATTTGCATTCGAAGAATGCCTTATTTTATACAAAAATTGTATAAAATCTTAAAGGAAAAGAAGAAGAATCATTGGCCTTTTACCATTCGGGTCTGTGTCTACCATATACATATAAATATATATACTGCTGGAATCGTTCAGAAAGCGTACCAATTATTAGAGTGCAGATATATAGGTCGGCGCTCTTCTGGACCAAATAGGGTTCTGCGCTTGCCCCGGTCATGTGATATTGAGCCGTGATAACGATTGGCTATCGTTTCTTAAAAGTTGGGTTATTGGGTGAATATCTTGTTTACGTTTTACGTTTACATGCTTCGTACTTTCGCTTCCGCCATTGTGATTGATTGTTTATAGTTTTAAGAGTGTTTTCCTTAAATAAAAATCATTATTAAATAATGATTAAATCAATGGATTTATTTTTTTTAATTAAAATATGTTAATATTATTAATTATTTGCTTCCAATTAACTAAATAACTTTTGTCAGTCAAATATTGTTTTTAGTTCCCTTATTTAAACATTCTCAAACAAATCCAACCCATTTTTAATAGCTTTTCATTCTTTTAAGCAGTATAATTTATGTTTAAATAATGGTGTTAATTTAAAATTATTGGCATTTGGCGGTAAAAACTGTACTTGCGCGCTTTTGACAAAAGTCCAGATGGGTGCAGAATGTTCATCGGACCTCTCTCTTTGATTGGGACGCGACTAGCTCACGGCTGGGGTAGGGAGCGAGCAGTATATATATTTATATGTATATGGTGTCTACATAAACCTTACGATACCTATGTAAATGTAAATAAATGAATAAAAAAAATCGTTTCTACAACCATTTTATTGAATAATATGTAAAAATAAACAAGATTAAATAACCCGTTTAAAATTTTTCGTCGAAAAATTTGGAAAATGTCAAAACTGTCAACGTCAACAGTGTCATTTAAAACTGCCTTCGGGAAGCTGTTAGATTCGCCAAATTTCGCATTTTTACTGGATTTTCAGTGTTAATTTCAAGGTAAATGAGCTTTATTCACAATTTTAAACCTTTACAAACAATCTACGATTATTTAAATCGCCTCGTACAAGAAATAACCCATTTAAAAATTGTGAGGTTATGTTGCACGAAGCCGCTTTTTAACAAAATTATTTTACTTTTTAGAAGGTCTACTGCCTATATTTCACGATAATTACCTAATTGAAGATGAGAAAAAGGTCCCAGTAAGCATATTGTGCTAAATTCCGTTGATTATTCGTCAATAATGCCTTATTTTATACAAAAATTGTATAAAATCTTAAAGGAAAAGAAGAAGAATCATTGGCCTTTTATTATACGGGTCAGCGTCTACATAAACCTTACGATACCTATGTAAATGTAAGTAAATGAATAAAAAAATCGTTTCTACAACAATTTTATTGAATAATCTGTAAAAATAAACAAGATTAAATAACCCGTTTAAAATTTTTCGTCGAAAAATTTGGTAAATGTCAAAACTGTCAACGTCAACAGTGTCATTTAAAACTGCCTTCGGGAAGCCGTTGGATTCGCCAAATTTCGCATTTTTACTGGATTTTCAGCGTTAATTTCAAGGTAAATGAGCTTTATGGACAATTTTAAACCTTTACAAACAATCTACGATTATTTAAATCGCCTCGTACAAGAAATAACCCATTTAAAAATTGTGAGGTTATGTTGCACGAAGCCGCTTTTTAACAAAATTATTTTACTTTTTAGAAGGTCTACTGCTTATATTTCACGATAATTACCTAATTGAAGATGAGAAAAAGGTCCCAGTAAGCATATTGTGCTAAATTCCGTTGATTATTCGTCAATATTTGGATTCAAAGTAGAAAATCCTACCTCAATACAGGGTGTTATATTTCGAGGAATATCACTTTTTGGGCGTACAAATCATTTCCAGAGTATGGATAAGCCGAAAGAGGACTAAGTAAGAGTCGTTTTAAAGAAAAAATGATAAAAATCGGTCAAGAAATAACGAAGAAATGAATCATTTTTACCTTCATTTGTTCGTTTTACTTAAATTTTCTTTATTTTTTGTAGGATTTTGACGGGAAATAAGAAGAAAATGACTACTAGAAACTTAAAATAAACCACCAACAACAATTAGGAAAAATATTTTGGATTTTTTCTACGATTTTCATCTTTTTTTCGAACAATTTTGTACTTCGATCGGAGTATCTTCTAATCTAAATTGTACAGAATGATTTAGAACTCTTCAAAAGTGTCCTGTTTAATTTTAGAACTATTCTGAATTGTACAGAATGATTTAGAACTCTTCAAAAGTGTCCTGTTTAATTTTAGAACTAATCTAAATTGTACAGAATGATTTAGAACTCTTCAAAAGTGTCCTGTTTAATTTTAGAACTATTCTGAATTGTACAGAATGATTTAGAACTCTTCAAAAGTGTCCTGTTTAATTTTAGAACTATTCTGAATTGTACAGAATGATTTAGAACTCTTCAAAAGTGTCCTGTTTAATTTTAGAACTATTCTGAATTGTACAGAATGATTTAGAACTCTTCAAAAGTGTCCTGTTTAATTTTAGAACGAATCTAAATTGTACAGAATGATTTAGAACTCTTCAAAAGTGTCCTGTTTAATTTTAGAACTATTCTGAATTGTACAGAATGATTTAGAACTCTTCAAAAGTGTCCTGTTTAATTTTAGAACTATTCTGAATTGTACAGAATGATTTAGAACTCTTCAAAAGTGTCCTGTTTAATTTTAGAACGAATCTAAATTGTACAGAATGATTTAGAACTCTTCAAAAGTGTCCTGTTTAATTTTAGAACTATTCTGAATTGTACAGAATGATTTAGAACTCTTCAAAAGTGTCCTGTTTAATTTCAGAACTATTCTGAATTGTACAGAATGATTTAGAACTCTTCAAAAGTGTCCTGTTTAATTTTAGAACTATTCTGAATTGTACAGAATGATTTAGAACTCTTCAAAAGTGTCCTGTTTAATTTTAGAACGAATCTAAATTGTACAGAATGATTTAGAACTCTTCAAAAGTGTCCTGTTTAATTTTAGAACTATTCTGAATTGTACAGAATGATTTAGAACTCTTCAAAAGTGTCCTGTTTAATTTTAGAAATAATCTAAATTGTACAGAATGATTTAAAACTCTTCAAAAGTGTCCTGTTTAATTTTAGAAATAATCTAAATTGTACAGAATGATTTAAAACTCTTCAAAAGTGTCCTGTTTAATTTTAGAACTAATCTAAATTGTACAGAATGATTTAAAACTCTTCAAAAGTGTCCTGTTTAATTTTAGAACTATTCTAAATTGTACAGAATGATTTAAAACTCTTCAAAAGTGTCCTGTTTAATTTTAGAACTATTCTAAATTGTACAGAATGATTTAGAACTCTTCAAAAGTGTCCTGTTTAATTTTAGAAATAATCTAAATTGTACAGAATGATTTAGAACTCTTCAAAAGTGTCCTGTTTAATTTTAGAACTATTCTAAATTGTACAGAATGATTTAGAACTCTTCAAAAGTGTCCTGTTTAATTTTAGAACTATTCTAAATTGTACAGAATGATTTAGAACTCTTCAAAAGTGTCCTGTTTAATTTTAGAACTATTCTAAATTGTACAGAATGATTTAGAACTCTTCAAAAGTGTCCTGTTTAATTTTAGAACTATTCTAAATTGTACAGAATGATTTACAACTCTTCAAAAGTGTCCTGTTTAATTTTAGAACTATTCTAAATTGTACAGAATGATTTAGAACTCTTCAAAAGTGTCCTGTTTAATTTCAGAACTATTCTGAATTGTACAGAATGATTTAGAACTCTTCAAAAGTGTCCTGTTTAATTTCAGAACTATTCTAAATTGTACAGAATGATTTAGAACTCTTCAAAAGTGTCCTGTTTAATTTTAGAACTATTCTAAATTGTACAGAATGATTTAGAACTCTTCAAAAGTGTCCTGTTTAATTTTAGAACTATTCTAAATTGTACAGAATGATTTAGAACTCTTCAAAAGTGTCCTGTTTAATTTTAGAACTATTCTAAATTGTACAGAATGATTTACAACTCTTCAAAAGTGTCCTGTTTAATTTTAGAACTATTCTAAATTGTACAGAATGTTTTAGAACTCTTCAAAAGTGTCCTGTTTAATTTTAGAACTATTCTAAATTGTACAGAATGATTTACAACTCTTCAAAAGTGTCCTGTTTAATTTCAGAACTATTCTGAATTGTACAGAATGATTTACAACTCTTCAAAAGTGTCCTGTTTAATTTCAGAACTATTCTAAATTGTACAGAATGATTTACAACTCTTCAAAAGTGTCCTGTTTAATTTCAGAACTATTCTAAATTGTACAGAATGTTTTAGAACTCATCAAAAGTGTCCTGTTTAATTTTAGAACTATTCTAAATTGTACAGAATGATTTACAACTCTTCAAAAGTGTCCTGTTTAATTTTAGAACTATTCTAAATTGTACAGAATGATTTAGAACTCTTCAAAAGTGTCCTGTTTAATTTTAGAACTATTCTAAATTGTACAGAATGATTTAGAACTCTTCAAAAGTGTCCTGTTTAATTTTAGAACTATTCTAAATTGTACAGAATGATTTACAACTCTTCAAAAGTGTCCTGTTTAATTTTAGAACTATTCTAAATTGTACAGAATGATTTAGAACTCTTCAAAAGTGTCCTGTTTAATTTTAGAACTATTCTAAATTGTACAGAATGATTTAGAACTCTTCAAAAGTGTCCTGTTTAATTTTAGAACTATTCTAAATTGTACAGAATGATTTAGAACTCTTCAAAAGTATCCTGTTTAATTTGAGAACTATTCTAAATTGTACAGAATGTTTTAGAACTCTTCAAAAGTGTCCTGTTTAATTTTAGAACTATTCTAAATTGTACAGAATGATTTAGAACTCTTCAAAAGTGTCCTGTTTAATTTTAGAACTATTCTAAATTGTACAGAATGATTTACAACTCTTCAAAAGTGTCCTGTTTAATTTTAGAACTAATCTAAATTGTACAGAATGATTTAGAACTCTTCAAAAGTGTCCTGTTTAATTTTAGAACTATTCTAAATTGTACAGAATGATTTAGAACTCTTCAAAAGTGTCCTGTTTAATTTCAGAACTATTCTAAATTGTACAGAATGATTTAGAACTCTTCAAAAGTGTCCTGTTTAATTTTAGAACTAATCTAAATTGTACAGAATGATTTAGAACTCTTTAAAAGTGTCCTGTTTAATTTTAGAACTATTCTAAATTGTACAGAATGATTTACAACTCTTCAAAAGTGTCCTGTTTAATTTTAGAACTATTCTAAATTGTACAGAATGATTTACAACTCTTCAAAAGTGTCCTGTTTAATTTTAGAACTATTCTAAATTGTACAGAATGATTTAGAACTCTTCAAAAGTGTCCTGTTTAATTTTAGAACTATTCTAAATTGTACAGAATGATTTAGAACTCTTCAAAAGTATCCTGTTTAATTTGAGAACTATTCTAAATTGTACAGAATGTTTTAGAACTCTTCAAAAGTGTCCTGTTTAATTTTAGAACTATTCTAAATTGTACAGAATGATTTAGAACTCTTCAAAAGTGTCCTGTTTAATTTTAGAACTATTCTAAATTGTACAGAATGATTTAGAACTCTTCAAAAGTGTCCTGTTTAATTTTAGAACTATTCTAAATTGTACAGAAAGATTTAGAACTCTTCAAAAGTGTCCTGTTTAATTTTAGAACTAATCTAAATTGTACAGAATGATTTAGAACTCTTCAAAAGTGTCCTGTTTAATTTTAGAACTATTCTAAATTGTACAGAATGATTTAGAACTCTTCAAAAGTGTCCTGTTTAATTTTAGAACTAATCTAAATTGTACAGAATGATTTAGAACTCTTCAAAAGTGTCCTGTTTAATTTCAGAACTATTCTAAATTGTACAGAATGTTTTAGAACTCTTCAAAAGTATCCTGTTTAATTTGAGAACTATTCTAAATTGTACAGAATGATTTAGAACTCTTCAAAAGTGTCCTGTTTAATTTTAGAACTAATCTAAATTGTACAGAATGATTTAGAACTCTTCAAAAGTGTCCTGTTTAATTTTAGAACTATTCTAAATTGTACAGAATGATTTAGAACTCTTCAAAAGTGTCCTGTTTAATTTCAGAACTATTCTAAATTGTACAGAATGATTTAGAACTCTTCAAAAGTGTCCTGTTTAATTTTAGAACTAATCTAAATTGTACAGAATGATTTAGAACTCTTCAAAAGTGTCCTGTTTAATTTTAGAACTAATCTAAATTGTACAGAATGATTTAGAACTCTTCAAAAGTGTCCTGTTTAATTTTAGAACTATTCTAAATTGTACAGAATGATTTAGAACTCTTCAAAAGTGTCCTGTTTAATTTCAGAACTATTCTAAATTGTACAGAATGATTTAGAACTCTTCAAAAGTGTCCTGTTTAATTTTAGAACTAATCTAAATTGTACAGAATGATTTAGAACTCTTCAAAAGTGTCCTGTTTAATTTTAGAACTAATCTAAATTGTACAGAATGATTTAGAACTCTTCAAAAGTGTCCTGTTTAATTTTAGAACTATTCTAAATTGTACAGAATGATTTAGAACTCTTCAAAAGTGTCCTGTTTAATTTTAGAACTATTCTAAATTGTACAGAATGATTTAGAACTCTTCAAAAGTGTCCTGTTTAATTTCAGAACTATTCTAAATTGTACAGAATGATTTAGAACTCTTCAAAAGTGTCCTGTTTAATTTTAGAACTAATCTAAATTGTACAGAATGATTTAGAACTCTTCAAAAGTGTCCTGTTTAATTTGAGAACTATTCTAAATTGTACAGAATGATTTAGAACTCTTCAATAGTATCCTGTTTAATTTTAGAACTATTCTAAATTGTACAGAATGATTTAGAACTCTTCAAAAGTGTCCTGTTTAATTTCAGAACTATTCTAAATTGTACAGAATGATTTAGAACTCTTCAAAAGTGTCCTGTTTAATTTTAGAACTATTCTAAATTGTACAGAATGATTTAGAACTCTTCAAAAGTGTCCTGTTTAATTTTAGAACTATTCTAAATTGTACAGAATGATTTAGAACTCTTCAAAAGTGTCCTGTTTAATTTCAGAACTATTCTAAATTGTACAGAATGATTTAGAACTCTTCAAAAGTGTCCTGTTTAATTTTAGAACTAATCTAAATTGTACAGAATGATTTAGAACTCTTCAAAAGTGTCCTGTTTAATTTGAGAACTATTCTAAATTGTACAGAATGATTTAGAACTCTTCAAAAGTGTCCTGTTTAATTTGAGAACTAATCTAAATTGTACAGAATGATTTAGAACTCTTCAAAAGTGTCCTGTTTAATTTTAAAACTAATCTAAATTGTACAGAATGATTTAGAACTCTTCAAAAGTGTCCTGTTTAATTTTAGAACTAATCTAAATTGTACAGAATGATTTAGAACTCTTCAAAAGTGTCCTGTTTAATTTTAGAACTAATCTAAATTGTACAGAATGATTTAGAACTCTTCAAAAGTGTCCTGTTTAATTTGAGAACTAATCTAAATTGTACAGAATGATTTAGAACTCTTCAAAAGTGTCCTGTTTAATTTGAGAACTAATCTAAATTGTACAGAATGATTTAGAACTCTTCAAAAGTGTCCTGTTTAATTTGAGAACTAATCTAAATTGTACAGAATGATTTAGAACTCTTCAAAAGTGTCCTGTTTAATTTCAGAACTATTCTGAATTGTACAGAATGATTTAGAACTCTTCAAAAGTGTCCTGTTTAATTTGAGAACTAATCTAAATTGTACAGAATGATTTAGAACTCTTCAAAAGTGTCCTGTTTAATTTGAGAACTAATCTAAATTGTACAGAATGATTTAGAACTCTTCAAAAGTGTCCTGTTTAATTTGAGAACTAATCTAAATTGTACAGAACGATTTAGAACTCTTCAAAAGTGTCCTGTTTAATTTGAGAACTAATCTAAATTGTACAGAATGATTTAGAACTCTTCAAAAGTGTCCTGTTTAATTTGAGAACTAATCTAAATTGTACAGAATGATTTAGAACTCTTCAAAAGTGTCCTGTTTAATTTGAGAACTAATCTAAATTGTACAGAATGATTTAGAACTCTTCAAAAGTGTCCTGTTTAATTTTAGAACTAATCTAAATTGTACAGAATGATTTAGAACTCTTCAAAAGTGTCCTGTTTAATTTGAGAACTAATCTAAATTGTACAGAATGATTTAGAACTCTTCAAAAGTGTCCTGTTTAATTTGAGAACTAATCTAAATTGTACAGAATGATTTAGAACTCTTCAAAAGTGTCCTGTTTAATTTGAGAACTAATCTAAATTGTACAGAATGATTTAGAACTCTTCAAAAGTGTCCTGTTTAATTTGAGAACTAATCTAAATTGTACAGAATGATTTAGAACTCTTCAAAAGTGTCCTGTTTAATTTGAGAACTAATCTAAATTGTACAGAACGATTTAGAACTCTTCAAAAGTGTCCTGTTTAATTTGAGAACTAATCTAAATTGTACAGAATGATTTAGAACTCTTCAAAAGTGTCCTGTTTAATTTGAGAACTAATCTAAATTGTACAGAATGATTTAGAACTCTTCAAAAGTGTCCTGTTTAATTTGAGAACTAATCTAAATTGTACAGAATGATTTAGAACTCTTCAAAAGTGTCCTGTTTAATTTTAGAACTAATCTAAATTGTACAGAATGATTTAGAACTCTTCAAAAGTGTCCTGTTTAATTTGAGAACTAATCTAAATTGTACAGAATGATTTAGAACTCTTCAAAAGTGTCCTGTTTAATTTGAGAACTAATCTAAATTGTACAGAATGATTTAGAACTCTTCAAAAGTGTCCTGTTTAATTTGAGAACTAATCTAAATTGTACAGAATGATTTAGAACTCTTCAAAAGTGTCCTGTTTAATTTGAGAACTAATCTAAATTGTACAGAATGATTTAGAACTCTTCAAAAGTGTCCTGTTTAATTTCAGAACTATTCTGAATTGTACAGAATGATTTAGAACTCTTCAAAAGTGTCCTGTTCTGTTTAATTTGAGAACTAATCTAAATTGTACAGAATGATTTAGAACTCTTCAAAAGTGTCCTGTTTAATTTGAGAACTAATCTAAATTGTACAGAATGATTTAGAACTCTTCAAAAGTGTCCTGTTTAATTTCAGAACTATTCTGAATTGTACAGAATGATTTAGAACTCTTCAAAAGTGTCCTGTTTAATTTTAGAACTAATCTAAATTGTACAGAATGATTTAGAACTCTTCAAAAGTGTCCTGTTTAATTTGAGAACTAATCTAAATTGTACAGAATGATTTAGAACTCTTCAAAAGTGTCCTGTTTAATTTGAGAACTAATCTAAATTGTACAGAATGATTTAGAACTCTTCAAAAGTGTCCTGTTTAATTTGAGAACTAATCTAAATTGTACAGAATGATTTAGAACTCTTCAAAAGTGTCCTGTTTAATTTCAGAACTATTCTGAATTGTACAGAATGATTTAGAACTCTTCAAAAGTGTCCTGTTCTGTTTAATTTGAGAACTAATCTAAATTGTACAGAATGATTTAGAACTCTTCAAAAGTGTCCTGTTTAATTTGAGAACTAATCTAAATTGTACAGAATGATTTAGAACTCTTCAAAAGTGTCCTGTTTAATTTCAGAACTATTCTGAATTGTACAGAATGATTTAGAACTCTTCAAAAGTGTCCTGTTCTGTTTAATTTGAGAACTAATCTAAATTGTACAGAATGATTTAGAACTCTTCAAAAGTGTCCTGTTTAATTTGAGAACTAATCTAAATTGTACAGAATGATTTAGAACTCTTCAAAAGTGTCCTGTTTAATTTGAGAACTAATCTAAATTGTACAGAATGATTTAGAACTCTTCAAAAGTGTCCTGTTTAATTTGAGAACTAATCTAAATTGTACAGAATGATTTAGAACTCTTCAAAAGTGTCCTGTTTAATTTGAGAACTAATCTAAATTGTACAGAATGATTTAGAACTCTTCAAAAGTGTCCTGTTTAATTTGAGAACTAATCTAAATTGTACAGAATGATTTAGAACTCTTCAAAAGTGTCCTGTTTAATTTGAGAACTAATCTAAATTGTACAGAATGATTTAGAACTCTTCAAAAGTGTCCTGTTTAATTTGAGAACTAATCTAAATTGTACAGAATGATTTAGAACTCTTCAAAAGTGTCCTGTTTAATTTGAGAACTAATCTAAATTGTACAGAATGATTTAGAACTCTTCAAAAGTGTCCTGTTTAATTTGAGAACTAATCTAAATTGTACAGAATGATTTAGAACTCTTCAAAAGTGTCCTGTTTAATTTGAGAACTAATCTAAATTGTACAGAATGATTTAGAACTCTTCAAAAGTGTCCTGTTTAATTTGAGAACTAATCTAAATTGTACAGAATGATTTAGAACTCTTCAAAAGTGTCCTGTTTAATTTGAGAACTATTCTGAATTGTACAGAATGATTTAGAACTCTTCAAAAGTGTCCTGTTTAATTTTAGAACTAATCTAAATTGTACAGAATGATTTAGAACTCTTCAAAAGTGTCCTGTTTAATTTGAGAACTAATCTAAATTGTACAGAATGATTTAGAACTCTTCAAAAGTGTCCTGTTTAATTTGAGAACTAATCTAAATTGTACAGAATGATTTAGAACTCTTCAAAAGTGTCCTGTTTAATTTGAGAACTAATCTAAATTGTACAGAATGATTTAGAACTCTTCAAAAGTGTCCTGTTTAATTTGAGAACTAATCTAAATTGTACAGAATGATTTAGAACTCTTCAAAAGTGTCCTGTTTAATTTGAGAACTAATCTAAATTGTACAGAATGATTTAGAACTCTTCAAAAGTGTCCTGTTTAATTTGAGAACTAATCTAAATTGTACAGAATGATTTAGAACTCTTCAAAAGTGTCCTGTTTAATTTCAGAACTATTCTGAATTGTACAGAATGATTTAGAACTCTTCAAAAGTGTCCTGTTTAATTTGAGAACTAATCTAAATTGTACAGAATGATTTAGAACTCTTTAAAAGTGTCCTGTTTAATTTCAGAACTATTCTGAATTGTACAGAATGATTTAGAACTCTTCAAAAGTGTCCTGTTTAATTTGAGAACTAATCTAAATTGTACAGAATGATTTAGAACTCTTCAAAAGTGTCCTGTTCTGTTTAATTTGAGAACTAATCTAAATTGTACAGAATGATTTAGAACTCTTCAAAAGTGTCCTGTTTAATTTTAGAACTAATCTAAATTGTACAGAATGATTTAGAACTCTTCAAAAGTGTCCTGTTTAATTTGAGAACTAATCTAAATTGTACAGAATGATTTAGAACTCTTCAAAAGTGTCCTGTTTAATTTCAGAACTATTCTGAATTGTACAGAATGATTTAGAACTCTTCAAAAGTGTCCTGTTTAATTTGAGAACTAATCTAAATTGTACAGAATGATTTAGAACTCTTCAAAAGTGTCCTGTTTAATTTGAGAACTAATCTAAATTGTACAGAATGATTTAGAACTCTTCAAAAGTGTCCTGTTTAATTTGAGAACTAATCTAAATTGTACAGAATGATTTAGAACTCTTCAAAAGTATCCTGTTTAATTTTAGAACTAATCTAAATTGTACAGAATGTTTTAGAACTCTTCAACAGTATCCTGTTTAATTTTAGAACTAATCTAAATTGTACAGAATGTTTTAGAACTCTTCAAAAGTATCCTGTTTAATTTTAGAACAAATCTAAATTGTACAGAATGATTTAGAACTCTTCAACAGTATCCTGTTTAATTTTAGAACTAATCTAAATTGTACAGAATGTTTTAGAATTCTTCAAAAGTATCCTGTTTAATTTTAGAACTATTCTAAATTATACAGAATGATTTAGACCTCTTCAAAAGTATCCTGTTTAATTTTAGAACTATTCTGAATTGTACAAAACGATTTAGAACTCTTCAAAAGTATCCTGTTTAATTTTAAAACTATTCTGAATTGTACAGAACGATTTAGAACTCTTCAAAAGTATCCTGTTTAATTTTAGAACTAATCTAAATTGTACAGAATGTTTTAGAACTCTTCAACAGTATCCTGTTTAATTTTAGAACTAATCTAAATTGTACAGAATGTTTTAGAACTCTTCAAAAGTATCCTGTTTAATTTTAGAACTAATCTAAATTGTACAGAATAATTTAGAAATCTTCAACAGTATCCTGTTTAATTTTAGAACTAATCTAAATTGTACAGAATGTTTTAGAACTCTTCAAAAGTATCCTGTTTAATTTTAGAACTATTCTGAATTGTACAGAATGATTTAGAACTCTTCAAAAGTGTCCTGTTTAATTTCAGAACTATTCTGAATTGTACAGAATGATTTAGAACTCTTCAAAAGTGTCCTGTTTAATTTTAGAACTAATCTAAATTGTACAGAATGTTTTAGAATTCTTCAAAAGTATCCTGTTTAATTTTAGAACTATTCTAAATTATACAGAATGATTTAGAACTCTTCAACAGTATCCTGTTTAATTTTAGAACTAATCTAAATTGTACAGAATGATTTAGAACTCTTCAAAAGTGTCCTGTTTAATTTTAGAACTAATCTAAATTGTACAGAATGATTTAGAACTCTTCAAAAGTGTCCTGTTTAATTTCAGAACTATTCTGAATTGTACAGAATGATTTAGAACTCTTCAAAAGTGTCCTGTTTAATTTTAGAACTAATCTAAATTGTACAGAATGATTTAGAACTCTTCAAAAGTGTCCTGTTTAATTTTAGAACTAATCTAAATTGTACAGAATGATTTAGAACTCTTCAAAAGTGTCCTGTTTAATTTCAGAACTATTCTGAATTGTACAGAATGATTTAGAACTCTTCAAAAGTGTCCTGTTTAATTTTAGAACGAATCTAAATTGTACAGAATGATTTAGAACTCTTCAAAAGTGTCCTGTTTAATTTCAGAACTATTCTGAATTGTACAGAATGATTTAGAACTCTTCAAAAGGGTCCTGTTTAATTTTAGAACTAATCTAAATTGTACAGAATGATTTAGAACTCTTCAAAAGTGTCCTGTTTAATTTTAGAACTAATCTAAATTGTACAGAATGATTTAGAACTCTTCAAATGTGTCCTGTTTAATTTTAGAACTAATTTAAATTGTACAGAATGATTTAGAACTCTTCAAAAGTGTCCTGTTTAATTTTAGAACTAATCTAAATTGTACAGAATGATTTAGAACTCTTCAAAAGTGTCCTGTTTAATTTCAGAACTATTCTGAATTGTACAGAATGATTTAGAACTCTTCAAAAGTGTCCTGTTTAATTTCAGAACTATTCTGAATTGTACAGAATGATTTAGAACTCTTCAAAAGTGTCCTGTTTAATTTTAGAACGAATCTAAATTGTACAGAATGATTTAGAACTCTTCAAAAGTGTCCTGTTTAATTTCAGAACTATTCTGAATTGTACAGAACGATTTAGAACTCTTCAAAAGTATCCTGTTTAATTTTAGAACTAATCTAAATTGTACAGAATGTTTTAGAACTCTTCAAAAGTATCCTGTTTAATTTTAGAACAAATCTAAATTGTACAGAATGATTTAGAACTCTTCAACAGTATCCTGTTTAATTTTAGAACTAATCTAAATTGTACAGAATGTTTTAGAACTCTTCAAAAGTATCCTGTTTAATTTTAGAACTAATCTAAATTGTACAGAATGTTTTAGAACTCTTCAAAAGTATCCTGTTTAATGTTAGAACAAATCTAAATTGTACATGACGTGAAGTATTTAGTATGCTAACGTACTTATACTTTATAATCGATACTAACCCGTATCTGGGTAACAATATCTTTTATTTCGTTGCTATTTATTGTTATTCACATTTTATTGTCATTCTGTTTAATAAAGCCTCAGTTAAGAAAGGTCTGTTTTCACTACAATTTATTAAACAGAATCGTATCTCATGGATCAACTCCTTCGCCCTCAACGATTCGATGCTGACCCCGGTGCTCCTAAAGCTTCGCAAGAATGGAAGCACTGGCTGCAAACTTTCGAGAACTTCGCCCTAGTCGCCAGAGTTCAGACGCCGGACGGAAGCATAGCGCTCGACGATTCCTCCAGGTTCAATCTTCTCGTCAACTACGTGTCTCCGGCCGTTTACGACTTGATATCCGAATGTACCACATACCCCGAGGCCGTGGCTACGCTGAGCGGGATATACGTGAAGGAGGTCAACACGGTATACGCCCGCCATCTCCTCGCCACCCGGAGGCAACAGATGGACGAGAACATCGACCGGTATCTACAAGATTTGAGGTCGCTTAGCAAGAACTGTGGCTTCAGAGCCGTTGACGCTGAGACATACAGGGAGGAGTACATACGTGATTCTTTCATAAGCGGCTTGACTTCCGGAACCATCCGACAACGCCTGTTGGAGAACGCCGCTCTATCGCTCCAACAGGCTTACGACCAAGCCCGTTCTATGGAAGCAGCTCAACTGCAATCCAGCTCCTACAACGCTTCAAATGAGTTGAGTGTCAATTCCTCGTCAATGGAATCCGTCGATTCCGCCCAGCTAAATGCGGTACAACGAAATGGCCGCGCGAAGTGCTACTTCTGCGGTGGCGATCAACACCCCCGACAAAAGTGCCCGGCCAAAAGCTCGGTATGCAACCTGTGTAATAAAACCGGCCATTGGGCCAAAGTTTGTAAATCTTCTGCGGTCAAGAAAACTGTCGTGTCTGCCATCGATTTGCCCGTCGTAATAGCTGCTTCTCATCCGCGACTGATCAAATCTACCATCCGAATTTTGGTCGGCGACGCGTGGGCGGATGCGCTAGTGGACACTGGTAGTTCCGAGAGCTTTATTGCGTTGTCCTACGTTCAATCGAGAAACATACCCATAATCCCTTCCTCGGGACGCGTCTCAATGGCCTCAGCATCGTTAAATGCTCCTGTCAAAGGCCACTGCTATGTCGATCTGCAAATCCTGGAGCATACCTATAAAACCAGCAAGCTTTTAATATTAGACCATCTCTGTTCGGACGTCGTACTCGGCCACGACATCTTTAAGCATCATCGCTCCCTTGAACTTCAGTTCGGTGGAAAAAGGGACCCGATTCGAGTGTCGTGCTTGGCCGCCGCCGCCGTACCTGAAGCTGTGCTGTTTTCCAACTTGGACCCGTCGTGTCGCCCTATCGCTACTAAGTCGAGGCGATACTCTGAAGAAGATAACAAATTTATTAGATCTGAAATCCGGAAACTACTGGAGGACGGTATCATCGAAGAAAGCCACTCACCCTGGAGGGCCCAAGTCTTGATAACGTCAAACGAAAATCATAAAAAGAGGATGGTAGTTGACTATTCACAAACTTCTATTGAATCCAAAGTTGACTCTTGTGAGATGACTCTGATGATACCAGATTTACATGAGACTCTTATTGATTTATCATCAATAGCAACCTCATCCCCCACCATTTCATAATCATACACTTTTACATCTTCAAATCCATAACATAATATGGGAATTTTACACTTGTTTATGATAACATAAGTTTTAGTTCTTGGCTCATTAAATATCACTTTCTCATCATCAGTCGTGTAAGAAAGTGAATCACAGACTAAAGTGGGATCAATTGATTTAACAAAAGGAGCATCTAAACACCATTGTTTTGGGCCCTTTCCAGGTATCCTCACTATCTTTATGTTAGGGTTATCAGACATTTTAATGTTTAGACTATCTACATAGAGTTTATTTTTATTTAGAGTTATCACAAACATAAGAAGAAAAGGACTAAAACAACCAGTGAGAGCTTATTAGAAGGTTTTGGTTTCTTCTGTTTTGGTGTCACAAAGTCTCCTTTACTAAAGATATACTTTGATTGCCTACTGTTGTCACTTGTTCCAGCATCTGTTTGTGAATGATGATGAGTTTGATTGTCATCAATGTCTCTTTCTATTGAAATTCTCATCTGGTTATAGAATTGCCTACCCTGTCTAGACCGTACAATGCAACCGTTCACAAATCTCTTATATAAATACTTTATTATAACATAAAAGACCTTTATAGTTATTTTGATTAAATAGAAAAATGGTTTGGCTATTATCACTATTGAAGCCACCATTTGTATTATGAAAGCCGTTATGATTAAAGCCATTATCCAAACAGGAATTGACCAACACTTGGTGTTTAATATGAATGGCCAACATAAATAACAAGTTACTGCAGAACATATATCTATTGGCTTACAGCTATGTTGTAATTCTAGTACTTTTCCGTTAGCTGTTCTTGCTAACAGATTGAATGAGGTCGGATTCACCATCATTGATACTGTTGTCGTCCTCGGCGCTCTTCTAACGGAACTTCGCTGCCGACATGGTTGTCTACGCCGGGGCCGGTGCTGCTCAGGCGCCACAATCTGAGTAACAAGTACGAGCCTCGCGTCGAAGAGGTTGAACTCCTACAAGCGAACCCTCAGTTCGCCTACGTACGGCTGCCGAATGGAAAGGAGACGACGGTGTCTCTTAGGCATCTGGCTCCCACGCCGTCGCAACAGCTTATTTCTCGCGAAGAAACTCTGGAACCTGGGGATTCTTCTGGCGACGCACCTACTCCCGGTATACAGAACGATGTAGACGTCCCTAGCTCGGTACGTGAGACTGCGGAAAATCTTCCCGAAGACCCCGAAAATCCCGCTGATACTACAATCATGACGCCGAAGAAATATAACCTTAAATCTACGCTATCTACGGGTTCTGACACTTCTGTCAAATCGAACCGTGTTTCACAACGGGAAAAGAAGAGGCCTAAATACTTGGCCGATTATGTTCTCTAGCCAGGCGGGAAGAATGACGTGAAGTATTTAGTATGCTAACGTACTTATACTTTATAATCGATACTAACCCGTATCTGGGTAACAATATCTTTTATTTCGTTGCTATTTATTGTTATTCACATTTTATTGTCATTCTGTTTAATAAAGCCTCAGTTAAGAAAGGTCTGTTTTCACTACAGTACAGAATGATTTAGAACTCTTCAACAGTATCCTGTTTAATTTTAGAACTAATCTAAATTGTACAGAATGTTTTAGAACTCTTCAAAAGTATCCTGTTTAATTTTAGAACTAATCTAAATTGTACAGAATGATTTAGAACTCTTCAAAAGTATCCTGTTTAATTTTAGAACTAATCTAAATTGTACAGAATGTTTTAGAACTCTTCAAAAGTATCCTGATTAATTTTAGAACTAATCTAAATTGTACAGAATGATTTAGAACTCTTCAAAAGTATCCTGTTTAATTTGAGAACTAATCTAAATTGTACAGAATGATTTAGAACTCTTCAAAAGTATCCTGTTTAATTTGAGAACTAATCTAAATTGTACAGAATGTTTTAGAACTCTTCAAAAGTGTCCTGTTTAATTTTAGAACAAATCTAAATTGTACAGAATGATTTAGAACTCTTCAACAGTATCCTGTTTAATTTTAGAACTAATCTAAATTGTACAGAATGTTTTAGAATTCTTCAAAAGTATCCTGTTTAATTTTAGAACTATTCTAAATTATACAGAATGATTTAGACCTCTTCAAAAGTATCCTGTTTAATTTTAGAACTATTCTGAATTGTACAAATCGATTTAGAACTCTTCAAAAGTATCCTGTTTAATTTTAAAACTATTCTGAATTGTACAGAACGATTTAGAACTCTTCAAAAGTATCCTGTTTAATTTTAGAACTAATCTAAATTGTACAGAATGTTTTAGAACTCTTCAAAAGTATCCTGTTTAATGTTAGAACAAATCTAAATTGTACAGAATGATTTAGAACTCTTCAACAGTATCCTGTTTAATTTTAGAACTAATCTAAATTGTACAGAATGTTTTAGAACTCTTCAAAAGTATCCTGTTTAATTTTAGAACAAATCTAAATTGTACAGAATGATTTAGAACTCTTCAACAGTATCCTGTTTAATTTTAGAACTAATCTAAATTGTACAGAATGTTTTAGAATTCTTCAAAAGTATCCTGTTTAATTTTAGAACTATTCTAAATTATACAGAATGATTTAGACCTCTTCAAAAGTATCCTGTTTAATTTTAGAACTATTCTGAATTGTACAAAACGATTTAGAACTCTTCAAAAGTATCCTGTTTAATTTTAAAACTATTCTGAATTGTACAGAACGATTTAGAACTCTTCAAAAGTATCCTGTTTAATTTTAGAACTAATCTAAATTGTACAGAATGTTTTAGAACTCTTCAAAAGTATCCTGTTTAATTTTAGAACTAATCTAAATTGTACAGAATGATTTAGAACTCTTCAAAAGTATCCTGTTTAATTTTAGAACTAATCTAAATTGTACAGAATGTTTTAGAACTCTTCAAAAGTATCCTGTTTAATATTAGAACTAATCTAAATTGTACAGAACGATTTAGAACTCTTCAAGAGTATCCTGTTTAATTTTAGAACTAATCTAAATTGTACAGAATGTTTTAGAACTCTTCAAAAGTATCCTGTTTAATTTTAGAACTAATCTAAATTGTACAGAATGATTTAGAACTCTTCAAAAGTATCCTGTTTAATTTTAGAACTAATCTAAATTGTACAGAATGTTTTAGAACTCTTCAAAAGTATCCTGTTTAATATTAGAACTAATCTAAATTGTACAGAATGATTTAGAACTCTTCAAAAGTATCCTGTTTAATTTTAGAACTAATCTAAATTGTACAGAATGTTTTAGAATTCTTCAAAAGTATCCTGTTTAATTTTAGAACTATTCTAAATTGTACAGAATGATTTAGACCTCTTCAAAAGTATCCTGTTTAATTTTAGAACTATTCTAAATTATAGAGAATGATTTAGAACTCTTCAAAAGTATCCTGTTTAATTTTAGAACTAATCTAAATTGTACAGAATGTTTTAGAACTTTTCAAAAGTATCCTGTTTAATTTTAGAACTAATCTAAATTGTACAGAATGTTTTAGAATTCTTCAAAAGTATCCTGTTTAATTTTAGAACTAATCTAAATTGTACAGAATGATTTAGAACTCTTCAAAAGTATCCTGTTTAATTTTAGAACTAATCTAAATTGTACAGAATGATTTAGAACTCTTCAAAAGTATCCTGTTTAAATTTAGAACTAATCTAAATTGTACAGAATGTTTTAGAACTCTTCAAAAGTATCCTGTTTAATTTTAGAACTAATCTAAATTGTACAGAATGTTTTAGAACTCTTCAAAAGTATCCTGTTTAATTTTAGAACTAATCTAAATTGTACAGAATGATTTAGAACTCTTCAACAGTATCCTGTTTAATTTTAGAACTAATCTAAATTGTACAGAATGTTTTAGAACTCTTCAAAAGTATCCTGTTTAAATTTAGAACTAATCTAAATTGTACAGAATGATTTAGAACTCTTCAAAAGTATCCTGTTTAATTTTAGAACTAATCTAAATTGTACAGAATGTTTTAGAACTCTTCAACAGTATCCTGTTTTAATTTTAGAACTAATCTAAATTGTACAGAATGTTTTAGAACTCTTCAAAAGTATCCTGTTTAATTTTAGAACAAATCTAAATTGTACAGAATGATTTAGAACTCTTCAACAGTATCCTGTTTAATTTTAGAACTAATCTAAATTGTACAGAATGTTTTAGAACTCTTCAATAGTATCCTGTTTAATTTTAGAACTATTCTAAATTGTACAGAATGTTTTAGAACTCTTCAAAAGAATCCTGTTTAATTTTAGAACTATTCTAAATTGTACAGAATGATTTAGAACTCTTCAAAAGTATCCTGTTTAATTTTAGAACTAATCTAAATTGTACAGAATGTTTTAGAACTCTTCAAAAGTATCCTGTTTAATTTTAGAACTAATCTAAATTGTACAGAATGTTTTAGAACTCTTCAAAAGTATCCTGTTTAATTTTAGAACTAATCTAAATTGTACAGAATGTTTTAGAACTCTTCAATAGTATCCTGTTTAATTTTAGAACTATTCTAAATTGTACAGAATGTTTTAGAACTCTTCAAAAGTATCCTGTTTAATTTTAGAACTAATCTGAATAGTACAGAACGATTTAGAACTCTTCAAAAGTATCCTGCTTAATTTTAGAACTAATCTAAATTGTACAGAATGATTTAGAACTCTTCAAAAGTATCCTGTTTGTTGGAACTTGTGAAAATGCAGAATTAAAAACGCTTCGTTCGTATTACTGACAAACTATATATTTTATTTATCTTGTTTAGAAAACAATTACATTGATAGTTTTTGATCAGTAAACATGACAACATAAAACAAAATACTTAAGTTCGTGTTACTTTACCAACACTCCGCCTCACGAACATAAGTGAACAATTTTAAAAAATTCCAAGTTTTCTTCGTAATTTTTCGAAGCGAGGTCCTGGTAACCCCTTTGTAAAAATATCCGCTTCCATGTCTTCGGAACACATATAATTTACGGTGATGGAACCATTTTTCACACACTCTCGGATGAAGTGCATTTTTGTGTCGATATGTTTGGATCTTGCACTCACCATGGGGTTCGCACTTAGTTGATTTGCGGCTTGATTGTCGTTAAACAGCATAATCGTTTCTTGTACCATGCCAAGATCTTCTAACAATAATTTTAGATGGATAGCTTCCTTCGCTGCTTCCGTTAGAGATACGTACTCCGCCTCAGCTGTTGACAAGGCTATAGATTTCTCTTTCTTGGCTTCCCAACTAATGCACCCGTTTGCATACTTAAAGCAATACCCTGTATATGATTTTCTGTCTACGGGACAAGCTGCCCAATCTGCATCGGCTAGGCCAAACAAGGATTTATCACCTTTCGTTAGGTTGACTCCTATCGTTTTCGTGCCTTGGAGATAACGTAGAACTCGTTTTGCACATTTAAAGTGTTCAGCTCCATAACAATTATTAAATTGGCTTAAATGGCTTACGGCGTACATTATGTCCGGTCTGGTAGCTATAGCCAAATACATAAGGGTTCCAATCAATTCCTGATATGGCAATTCTTCACAGATCTCATTTTTCGTCAATTTTAAATTTGGCTCTATTGGTGTACTTATCGGTTTGCAATTTTCCATGTTAAATTTCTTCAAACTCCTCTCTATGTATCCTTTTTGAGTAAGTTTTATTCCATCCTTGACTTCGACTCCTAGGCAAATTTTCGGTTCTCCTAGATCTTTCATTTCAAATTTTCTCATTAGCCCGTCCTTAATTTCGTTTAATTTTTCGTCCGATGAGTATGCGATGATTAGGTCGTCAACATACACTGCGATTATTATTTTTTCTTTTTCCTTCGTATAAGTGAATATACACGGGTCAGCTCGTGAAGGCGTGAGTCCCAGAGATCTCAATTCTTTAGTTAATCTTTCGTTCCATTGCCTCCCAGATTGTTTCAACCCGTACAGTGCCTTCTTCAATTCGCATACTCTTTCTCCACTCGTATTCCTTAAATCTTCCAGCATTTCTTTCGTTTTTGTGAACAGCGTTAGATCATCTTTTGAGCTTTCTTCTATCAGAATTTCTGCCAAATATTTTTCCAGGTAATCCGGCATTTTCATAAAGACTTTTTCATCTAATTTTCCGTTTAAATAAGCAGTAGTAACATCCATTTGGTTCAGTTTTAGGTCTTGCTCTACAGCTGTGGCAAACAGCAGTCTGATTGAGCTTAACTTCGCTACAGGGGCGAACGTTTCATTGTAGTCAATTCCGGGTCTCTGACTGAAGCCTCTGGCTACTAATCGTGCCTTCTTGGTTTCTTCATTTTTATGTCCAACCTTTGTTTTTAAAATGATCTTAGAGTCAACTATATTAATATTGTTTTCTTTCTTAATTATTTTCCACGTACCGTTTTTAATATGTGCTCTAATTTCGGCTTTTATGGCATCGTGCCAACCTGGTTCATCTAACTCACACACCATGGAAAGCTCGCTGTCGTCAATATTTAATTCGTAATCGGCCGTCCATGCTGGCAGTTTTTTCTTGCGTTTCGGCCTATCATTTGGCTTGGTTGGGTGATCAATATTTTCTTTAAAAACACCTTGATCCAATGTTAGCTCCTCTTCTTCAATCTCATCAACTGACGAGTCTGAGTCATTTTCTCCATTATTATTGCTGTTGTCGTTATTGATAGTTATTTCAAATATATTATCGCCTACCTCTGCTTCTTTTTTCATAAAGCTGTAATCTTCAGCACCTGAAGTGTAGAACATTTTATTAATGATTTTTACAGAAGAATGCCTTATTTTATACAAAAATTGTATAAAATCTTAAAGGAAAAGAAGAAGAATCATTGGCCTTTTATTATACGGGTCAGCGTCTACATACACCTTACGATACCGATACCTATGTAAATGTAAGTAAATGAATAAAAAAAATCGTTTCTACAACCATTTTATTGAATAATCTGTAAAAATAAACAAGATTAAATAACTCGTTTAACATTTTTCGTCGAAAAATTTGGAAAATGTCAAAACTGTCAATGTCAACAGTGTCATTTAAAACTGCCTTCGGGAAGCCGTTGGATTCGCCAAATTTCGCATTTTTACTGGATTTTCAGCGTTAATTTCAAGGTAAATGAGCTTTATTTACAATTTTAAACCTTTACAAACAATCTACGATTATTTAAATCGCCTCGTACAAGAAATAACCCATTTAAAAATTGTGAGGTTATGTTGCACGAAGCCGCTTTTTAACAAAATTATTTTACTTTTTAGAAGGTCTACTGCTTATATTTCACGATAATTACCTAATTGAAGATGAGAAAAAGGTCCCAGTAAGCATATTGTGCTAAATTCCGTTGATTATTCGTCAATATTTGGATTCAAATTAGAAAATCCTACCTCAATACAGGGTGTTACATTTGGAGGAATACCACTTTTTGGGCGTAATAACCATTTCCAGGGTATGGATAAGCCGAAAGAGGACTAAGTAAGAGTCGTTTTAAAGAAAAAATGATAAAAATCGGTCAAGAAATAACGAAGAAATTAATCATTTTTACCTTCATTCGTTCATTTTACTTAAATTTTCTTTATTTTTTGTAGGATTTTGACGGGAAATAAGAAGAAAATGACTACTAGAAACTTAAAATAAACCACCAACAACAATTAGTAAAAATATTTTGGATTTTTTCTACAATTTTCATCTTTTTTTCGAACAATTTTGTACTTCGATCGGAGTATCTTCTAATCTAAATTGTACAGAATGATTTAGAACTCTTCAAAAGTGTCCTGTTTAATTTTAGAACTATTCTGAATTGTACAGAATGATTTAGAACTCTTCAAAAGTGTCCTGTTTAATTTGAGAACTATTCTAAATTGTACAGAATGATTTAGAACTCTTTAAAAGTGTCCTGTTTAATTTGAGAACTAATCTAAATTGTACAGAATGATTTAGAACTCTTCAAAAGTGTCCTGTTTAATTTGAGAACTATTCTAAATTGTACAGAATGATTTAGAACTCTTCAAAAGTGTCCTGTTTAATTTGAGAACTAATCTAAATTGTACAGAATGATTTAGAACTCTTCAAAAGTGTCCTGTTTAATTTGAGAACTATTCTAAATTGTACAGAATGATTTAGAACTCTTCAAAAGTGTCCTGTTTAATTTGAGAACTAATCTAAATTGTACAGAATGATTTAGAACTCTTCAAAAGTGTCCTGTTTAATTTTAGAACTATTCTAAATTGTACAGAATGATTTAGAACTCTTCAAAAGTGTCCTGTTTAATTTGAGAACTAATCTAAATTGTACAGAATGATTTAGAACTCTTCAAAAGTGTCCTGTTTAATTTGAGAACTATTCTAAATTGTACAGAATGATTTAGAACTCTTCAAAAGTGTCCTGTTTAATTTGAGAACTATTCTAAATTGTACAGAATGATTTAGAACTCTTCAAAAGTGTCCTGTTTAATTTTAGAACTATTCTAAATTGTACAGAATGATTTAGAACTCTTCAAAAGTGTCCTGTTTAATTTTAGAACTAATCTAAATTGTACAGAATGATTTAGAACTCTTCAAAAGTGTCCTGTTTAATTTGAGAACTATTCTAAATTGTACAGAATGATTTAGAACTCTTCAAAAGTGTCCTGTTTAATTTGAGAACTAATCTAAATTGTACAGAATGATTTAGAACTCTTCAAAAGTGTCCTGTTTAATTTTAGAACTATTCTAAATTGTACAGAATGATTTAGAACTCTTCAAAAGTGTCCTGTTTAATTTGAGAACTAATCTAAATTGTACAGAATGATTTAGAACTCTTCAAAAGTGTCCTGTTTAATTTGAGAACTATTCTAAATTGTACAGAATGATTTAGAACTCTTCAAAAGTGTCCTGTTTAATTTGAGAACTATTCTAAATTGTACAGAATGATTTAGAACTCTTCAAAAGTGTCCTGTTTAATTTTAGAACTAATCTAAATTGTACAGAATGATTTAGAACTCTTCAAAAGTGTCCTGTTTAATTTTAGAACTATTCTAAATTGTACAGAATGATTTAGAACTCTTCAAAAGTGTCCTGTTTAATTTGAGAACTATTCTAAATTGTACAGAATGATTTAGAACTCTTTAAAAGTGTCCTGTTTAATTTGAGAACTAATCTAAATTGTACAGAATGATTTAGAACTCTTCAAAAGTGTCCTGTTTAATTTGAGAACTATTCTAAATTGTACAGAATGATTTAGAACTCTTCAAAAGTGTCCTGTTTAATTTGAGAACTAATCTAAATTGTACAGAATGATTTAGAACTCTTCAAAAGTATCCTGTTTAATTTGAGAACTATTCTAAATTGTACAGAATGATTTAGAACTCTTTAAAAGTGTCCTGTTTAATTTGAGAACTAATCTAAATTGTACAGAATGATTTAGAACTCTTCAAAAGTGTCCTGTTTAATTTTAGAACTAATCTAAATTGTACAGAATGATTTAGAACTCTTCAAAAGTGTCCTGTTTAATTTGAGAACTATTCTAAATTGTACAGAATGATTTAGAACTCTTTAAAAGTGTCCTGTTTAATTTGAGAACTAATCTAAATTGTACAGAATGATTTAGAACTCTTCAAAAGTGTCCTGTTTAATTTGAGAACTATTCTAAATTGTACAGAATGATTTAGAACTCTTCAAAAGTGTCCTGTTTAATTTGAGAACTAATCTAAATTGTACAGAATGATTTAGAACTCTTCAAAAGTATCCTGTTTAATTTGAGAACTATTCTAAATTGTACAGAATGATTTAGAACTCTTTAAAAGTGTCCTGTTTAATTTGAGAACTAATCTAAATTGTACAGAATGATTTAGAACTCTTCAAAAGTGTCCTGTTTAATTTGAGAACTAATCTAAATTGTACAGAATGATTTAGAACTCTTCAAAAGTGTCCTGTTTAATTTGAGAACTATTCTAAATTGTACAGAATGATTTAGAACTCTTTAAAAGTGTCCTGTTTAATTTGAGAACTAATCTAAATTGTACAGAATGATTTAGAACTCTTCAAAAGTGTCCTGTTTAATTTGAGAACTATTCTAAATTGTACAGAATGATTTAGAACTCTTCAAAAGTGTCCTGTTTAATTTGAGAACTAATCTAAATTGTACAGAATGATTTAGAACTCTTCAAAAGTATCCTGTTTAATTTTTGAACTAATCTAAATTGTACAGAACGATTTAGAACTCTTCAAAAGTGTCCTGTTTAATTTTTGAACTAATCTAAATTGTACAGAACGATTTAGAACTCTTCAAAAGTATCCTGTTTAATTTTTGAACTAATCTAAATTGTACAGAACGATTTAGAACTCTTCAAAAGTATCCTGTTTAATTTTTGAACTAATCTAAATTGTACAGAACGATTTAGAACTCTTCAAAAGTATCCTGTTTAATTTTTGAACTAATCTAAATTGTACAGAACGATTTAGAACTCTTCAAAAGTATCCTGTTTAATTTTTGAACTAATCTAAATTGTACAGAACGATTTAGAACTCTTCAAAAGTATCCTGTTTAATTTTTGAACTAATCTAAATTGTACAGAACGATTTAGAACTCTTCAAAAGTGTCCTGTTTAATTTTTGAACTAATCTAAATTGTACAGAACGATTTAGAACTCTTCAAAAGTATCCTGTTTAATTTTTGAACTAATCTAAATTGTACAGAACGATTTAGAACTCTTCAAAAGTGTCCTGTTTAATTTTAGAACTATTCTAAATTGTACAGAATGATTTAGAACTCTTCAAAGGTGTCCTGTTTAATTTCAGAACTAATCTAAATTGTACAGAATGATTTAGAACTCTTCAAAAGTGTCCTGTTTAATTTTAGAACTATTCTAAATTGTACAGAATGATTTAGAACTTTTCAAAGGTGTCCTGTTTAATTTCAGAACTATTCTGAATTGTACAGAAAGATTAAGAACTCTTCAAAAGTATCCTGTTTAATTTTAGAACTATTCTAAATTGTACAGAATGATTTAGAACTCTTCAAAAGTGTCCTGTTTAATTTCAGAACTAATCTAAATTGTACAGAACGATTTAGAACTCTTCAAAAGTGTCCTGTTTAATTTTAGAACTATTCTAAATTGTACATAATGATTTAGAACTCTTCAAAAGTGTCCTGTTTAATTTTAGAACTATTCTAAATTGTACAGAATGATTTAGAACTCTTCAAAAGTGTCCTGTTTAATTTCAGAACTAATCTAAATTGTACAGAATGATTTAGAACTCTTCAAAAGTGTCCTGTTTAATTTTAGAACTATTCTAAATTGTACAGAATGATTTAGAACTCTTCAAAAGTGTCCTGTTTAATTTTAGAACTATTCTAAATTGTACAGAATGATTTAGAACTCTTCAAAAGTGTCCTGTTTAATTTTAGAACTATTCTAAATTGTACAGAATGATTTAGAACTCTTCAAAAGTGTCCTGTTTAATTTTAGAACTATTCTAAATTGTACAGAATGATTTAGAACTCTTCAAAAGTGTCCTGTTTAATTTTAGAACTATTCTAAATTGTACAGAATGATTTAGAACTCTTCAAAAGTGTCCTGTTTAATTTTAGAACTATTCTAAATTGTACAGAATGATTTAGAACTCTTCAAAGGTGTCCTGTTTAATTTCAGAACTATTCTGAATTGTACAGAAAGATTTAGAACTCTTCAAAAGTGTCCTGTTTAATTTTAGAACTATTCTAAATTGTACAGAATGATTTAGAACTCTTCAAAAGTGTCCTGTTTAATTTTAGAACTATTCTAAATTGTACAGAATGATTTAGAACTCTTCAAAAGTGTCCTGTTTAATTTTAGAACTATTCTAAATTGTACAGAATGATTTAGAACTCTTTAAAAGTGTCCTGTTTAATTTTAGAACTATTCTAAATTGTACAGAATGATTTAGAACTCTTCAAAGGTGTCCTGTTTAATTTCAGAACTATTCTGAATTGTACAGAAAGATTTAGAACTCTTCAAAGGTGTCCTGTTTAATTTCAGAACTAATCTAAATTGTACAGAATGATTTAGAACTCTTAAAAAGTGTCCTGTTTAATTTTAGAACTAATCTAAATTGTACAGAATGATTTAGAACTCTTCAAAGGTGTCCTGTTTAATTTCAGAACTATTCTGAATTGTACAGAAAGATTAAGAACTCTTCAAAAGTATCCTGTTTAATTTTAGAACTATTCTAAATTGTACAGAATGATTTAGAACTCTTCAATAGTATCCTGTTTAATTTTAGAACTATTCTAAATTGTACAGAATGATTTAGAACTCTTCAAAAGTATCCTGTTTATTTTTAGAACTAATCTAAATTGTACAGAATGTTTTAGAACTCTTCAAAAGTATCCTGTTTAATTTTAGAACTAATCTAAATTGTACAGAATGTTTTAGAACTCTTCAATAGTATCCTGTTTAATTTTAGAACTAATCTAAATTGTACAGAATGATTTAGAACTCTTCAAAAGAATCCTGTTTAATTTTAGAACTATTCTAAATTGTACAGAATGATTTAGAACTCTTCAAAAGTATCCTGTTTAATTTTAGAACTAATCTAAATTGTACAGAATGTTTTAGAACTCTTCAAAAGTATCCTGTTTAATTTTAGAACTAATCTAAATTGTACAGAATGTTTTAGAACTCTTCAAAAGTATCCCGTTTAATTTTAGAACTATTCTGAATTGTACAGAAAGATTTAGAACTCTTCAAAAGTGTCCTGTTTAATTTTAGAACTATTCTAAATTGTACAGAATGATTTAGAACTTTTCAAAGGTGTCCTGTTTAATTTCAGAACTATTCTGAATTGTACAGAAAGATTAAGAACTCTTCAAAAGTATCCTGTTTAATTTTAGAACTATTCTAAATTGTACAGAATGATTTAGAACTCTTCAATAGTATCCTGTTTAATTTTAGAACTATTCTAAATTGTACAGAATGATTTAGAACTCTTCAAAAGTATCCTGTTTATTTTTAGAACTAATCTAAATTGTACAGAATGTTTTAGAACTCTTCAAAAGTATCCTGTTTAATTTTAGAACTAATCTAAATTGTACAGAATGTTTTAGAACTCTTCAATAGTATCCTGTTTAATTTTAGAACTAATCTAAATTGTACAGAATGATTTAGAACTCTTCAAAAGTATCCTGTTTAATTTTAGAACTATTCTAAATTGTACAGAATGATTTAGAACTCTTCAAAAGTATCCTGTTTAATTTTAGAACTAATCTAAATTGTACAGAATGTTTTAGAACTCTTCAAAAGTATCCTGTTTAATTTTAGAACTAATCTAAATTGTACAGAATGTTTTAGAACTCTTCAAAAGTATCCTGTTTAATTTTAGAACTATTCTAAATTGTACAGAATGTTTTAGAACTCTTCAAAAGTATCCTGTTTAATTTTAGAACTATTCTAAATTGTACAGAATGATTTAGAACTCTTCAAAAGTATCCTGTTTAATTTTAGAACTAATCTAAATTGAACAGAATGTTTTAGAACTCTTCAAAAGTATCCTGTTTAATTTTAGAACTATTCTAAATTGTACAGAATGATTTAGAACTCTTCAAAAGTATCCTGTTTGTTGGAACTTGTGAAAATGCAGAATTAAAAACGCTTCGTTCGTATTACTGACAAACTATATATTTTATTTATCTTGTTTAGAAAACAATTACATTGATAGTTTTTGATCAGTAAACATGACAACATAAAACAAAATACTTAAGTTCGTGTTACTTTACCAACACTCCGCCTCACGAACATAAGTGAACAATTTTAAAAAATTCCAAGTTTTCTTCGTAATTTTTCGAAGCGAGGTCCTGGTAACCCCTTTGTAAAAATATCCGCTTCCATGTCTTCGGAACACATATAATTTACGGTGATGGAACCATTTTTCACACACTCTCGGATGAAGTGCATTTTTGTGTCGATATGTTTGGATCTTGCACTCACCATGGGGTTCGCACTTAGTTGATTTGCGGCTTGATTGTCGTTAAACAGCATAATCGTTTCTTGTACCATGCCAAGATCTTCTAACAATAATTTTAGATGGATAGCTTCCTTCGCTGCTTCCGTTAGAAATACGTACTCCGCCTCAGCTGTTGACAAGGCTATAGATTTCTGTTTCTTGGCTTCCCAACTAATGCACCCGTTTGCATACTTAAAGCAATACCCTGTATATGATTTTCTGTCTACGGGACAAGCTGCCCAATCTGCATCGGCTAGGCCAAACAAGGATTTATCACCTTTCGTTAGGTTGACTCCTATCGTTTTCGTGCCTTGGAGATAACGTAGAACACGTTTTACACATTTAAAGTGTTCAGCTCCATAACAATTATTAAATTGGCTTAAATGGCTTACGGCGTACATTATGTCCGGTCTGGTAGCTATAGCCAAATACATAAGGGTTCCAATCAATTTCTGATATGGCAATTCTTCACAGATCTCATTTTTCGTCAATTTTAAATTTGGCTCTATTGGTGTACTTATCGGTTTGCAATTTTCCATGTTAAATTTCTTCAAACTCCTCTCTATGTATCCTTTTTGAGTAAGTTTTATTCCATCCTTGACTTCTACTTCGACTCCTAGGCAAATTTTCGGTTCTCCTAGATCTTTCATTTCAAATTTTCTCATTAGTCCGTCTTTAATTTCGTTTAATTTTTCGTCCGATGAGTATGCGATGATTAGGTCGTCAACATACACTGCGATTATTATTTTTTCTTTTTCCTTCGTATATAAGTGAATATACACGGGTCAGCTCGTGAAGGCGTGAGTCCCAGAGATCTCAATTCTTTAGTTAATCTTTCGTTCCATTGCCTCCCAGATTGTTTCAACCCGTACAGTGCCTTCTTCAATTCGCATACTCTTTCTCCACTCGTATTCCTTAAATCTTCCAGCATTTCTTTCGTTTTTGTGAACAGCGTTAGATCATCTTTTGAGCTTTCTTCTATCAGAATTTCTGCCAAATATTTTTCCAGGTAATCCGGCATTTTCATAAAGACTTTTTCATCTAATTTTCCGTTTAAATAAGCAGTAGTAACATCCATTTGGTTCAGTTTTAGGTCTTGCTCTACAGCTGTGGCAAACAGCAGTCTGATTGAGCTTAACTTCGCTACAGGGGCGAACGTTTCATTGTAGTCAATTCCGGGTCTCTGACTGAATCCTCTGGCTACTAATCGTGCCTTCTTGGTTTCTTCATTTTTATGTCCAACCTTTGTTTTTAAAATGATCTTAGAGTCAACTATATTAATATTGTTTTCTTTCTTAATTATTTTCCACGTACCGTTTTTAATATGTGCTCTAATTTCGGCTTTTATGGCATCGTGCCAACCTGGTTCATCTAACTCACACACCATGGAAAGCTCGCTGTCGGCGCAGTTTAATGATTTTTTATAGTAATTTAATGTTTTGCAGTGAAATACGTTGAAAAAATGGATATCCCGAAGTCATAACTTAAGAATTTAAAAGTGGCATAACTTTTTTACCTTGCGTCTCCGGCAAGAAATTTTGCCATTTTCGGACTCAGCTCGTCATTCTACATAGGAAAAACTTTGTCTCGACCTCGACGTCGATTTCCGCTAAAGTAAATTTTTACCTGGTTGGGTGATCAATATTTTCTTTAAAAACACCTTGATCCAATGTTAGCTCCTCTTCTTCAATCTCATCAACTGACGAGTCTGAGTCATTTTCTCCATTATTATTGCTGTTGTCGTTATTGATAGTTATTTCAAATATATTATCGCCTACCTCTGCTTCTTTTTTCATAAAGCTGTAATCTTCAGCACCTGAAGTGTAGAACATTTTATTAATGATTTTTACAGAAGAATGCCTTATTTTATACAAAAATTTTATAAAATCTTAAAGGAAAAGAAGAAGAATCATTGGCCTTTTATTATACGGGTCAGCGTCTACATACACCTTACGATACCGATACCTATGTAAATGTAAGTAAATGAATAAAAAAAATCGTTTCTACAACCATTTTATTGAATAATCTGTAAAAATAAACAAGATTAAATAACCCGTTTAAAATTTTTCGTCGAAAAATTTGGTAAATGTCAAAACTGTCAATGTCAACAGTGTCATTTGAAACTGCCTTCGGGAAGCTGTTGGATTCGCCAAATTTCGCATTTTTACTGGATTTTCAGCGTTAATTTCAAGGTAAATGAGCTTTATGGACAATTTTAAACCTTTACAAACAATCTACGATTATTTAAATCGCCTCGTACAAGAAATAACCCATTCAAAAATTGTGAGGTTATGTTGCACGAAGCCGCTTTTTAACAAAATTATTTTACTTTTTAGAAGGTCTACTGCTTATATTTCACGATAATTACCTAATTGAAGATGAGAAAAAGGTCCCAGTAAGCATATTGTGCTAAATTTCGTTGATTATTCGTCAATATTTGGATTCAAAGTAGAAAATCCTACCTCAATACAGGGTGTTACATTTGGAGGAATACCACTTTTTGGGCGTAATAACCATTTCCAGGGTATGGATAAGCCGAAAGAGGACTAAGTAAGAGTCGTTTTAAAGAAAAAATGATAAAAATCGGTCAAGAAATAACGAAGAAATTAATCATTTTTACCTTCATTCGTTCATTTTACTTAAATTTTCTTTATTTTTTGTAGGATTTGCACGAAACATAAGAAGAAAATGACTACTAGAAACGTAAAATAAACCACCAACAACTGATTTAGAACTCTTCAAAAGTATCCTGTTTAATTTTAGAACTAATCTAAATTGTACAGAATGATTTAGAACTCTTCAAAAGTGTCCTGTTTAATTTGAGAACTAATCTAAATTGTACAGAATGATTTAGAACTCTTCAAAAGTGTCCTGTTTAATTTTAGAACTAATCTAAATTGTACAGAATGTTTTAGAACTCTTCAAAAGTGTCCTGTTTAATTTTAGAACTAATCTAAATTGTACAGAATGATTTAGAACTCTTCAAAAGTGTCCTGTTTAATTTGAGAACTATTCTAAATTGTACAGAATGATTTAGAACTCTTCAAAAGTGTCCTGTTTAATTTGAGAACTATTCTAAATTGTACAGAATGATTTAGAACTCTTCAAAAGTGTCCTGTTTAATTTGAGAACTATTCTAAATTGTACAGAATGATTTAGAACTCTTCAAAAGTGTCCTGTTTAATTTGAGAACTATTCTAAATTGTACAGAATGATTTAGAACTCTTCAAAAGTATCCTGTTTAATTTCAGAACTAATCTAAATTGTACAGAATGATTTAGAACTCTTCAAAAGTATCCTGTTTAATTTTAGAACTATTCTGAATTGTACAGAATGATTTAGAACTCTTCAAAAGTGTCCTGTTTAATTTTAGAACTATTCTGAATTGTACAGAATGATTTAGAACTCTTCAAAAGTATCCTGTTTAATTTCAGAACTAATCTAAATTGTACAGAATGATTTAGAACTCTTCAAAAGTGTCCTGTTTAATTTGAGAACTATTCTAAATTGTACAGAATGATTTAGAACTCTTCAAAAGTGTCCTGTTTAATTTGAGAACTATTCTAAATTGTACAGAATGATTTAGAACTCTTCAAAAGTATCCTGTTTAATTTCAGAACTAATCTAAATTGTACAGAATGATTTAGAACTCTTCAAAAGTGTCCTGTTTAATTTGAGAACTAATCTAAATTGTACAGAATGATTTAGAACTCTTCAAAAGTGTCCTGTTTAATTTGAGAACTATTCTAAATTGTACAGAATGATTTAGAACTCTTCAAAAGTGTCCTGTTTAATTTGAGAACTATTCTAAATTGTACAGAATGATTTAGAACTCTTCAAAAGTATCCTGTTTAATTTTAGAACTATTCTGAATTGTACAGAATGATTTAGAACTCTTCAAAAGTATCCTGTTTAATTTCAGAACTAATCTAAATTGAACAGAATGATTTAGAACTCTTCAAAAGTGTCCTGTTTAATTTGAGAACTAATCTAAATTGTACAGAATGATTTAGAACTCTTCAAAAGTGTCCTGTTTAATTTGAGAACTAATCTAAATTGTACAGAATGATTTAGAACTCTTCAAAAGTGTCCTGTTTAATTTGAGAACTATTCTAAATTGTACAGAATGATTTAGAACTCTTCAAAAGTGTCCTGTTTAATTTGAGAACTATTCTAAATTGTACAGAATGATTTAGAACTCTTCAAAAGTATCCTGTTTAATTTTAGAACTATTCTGAATTGTACAGAATGATTTAGAACTCTTCAAAAGTATCCTGTTTAATTTCAGAACTAATCTAAATTGAACAGAATGATTTAGAACTCTTCAAAAGTGTCCTGTTTAATTTGAGAACTAATCTAAATTGTACAGAATGATTTAGAACTCTTCAAAAGTGTCCTGTTTAATTTGAGAACTATTCTAAATTGTACAGAATGATTTAGAACTCTTCAAAAGTGTCCTGTTTAATTTGAGAACTATTCTAAATTGTACAGAATGATTTAGAACTCTTCAAAAGTATCCTGTTTAATTTCAGAACTAATCTAAATTGAACAGAATGATTTAGAACTCTTCAAAAGTATCCTGTTTAATTTTAGAACTATTCTGAATTGTACAGAATGATTTAGAACTCTTCAAAAGTGTCCTGTTTAATTTTAGAACTTTTCTGAATTGTACAGAATGATTTAGAACTCTTCAAAAGTATCCTGTTTAATTTCAGAACTAATCTAAATTGTACAGAATGATTTAGAACTCTTCAAAAGTATCCTGTTTAATTTTAGAACTATTCTGAATTGTACAGAATGATTTAGAACTCTTCAAAAGTATCCTGTTTAATTTTAGAACTATTCTGAATTATACAGAATGATTTAGAACTCTTCAAAAGTATCCTGTTTAATTTTAGAACTATTCTGAATTGTACAGAATGATTTAGAACTCTTCAAAAGTGTCCTGTTTAATTTTAGAACTAATCTAAATTGTGCAGAATGATTTAGAACTCTTCAAAAGTGTCCTGTTTAATTTTAGAACTATTCTGAATTGTACAGAATGATTTAGAACTCTTCAAAAGTGTCCTGTTTAATTTTAGAACTATTCTGAATTGTGCAGAATGATTTAGAACTCTTCAAAAGTGTCCTGTTTAATTTTAGAACTATTCTGAATTGTACAGAATGATTTAGAACTCTTCAAAAGTGTCCTGTTTAATTTTAGAACTAATCTAAATTGTGCAGAATGATTTAGAACTCTTCAAAAGTGTCCTGTTTAATTTTAGAACTATTCTGAATTGTACAGAATGATTTAGAACTCTTCAAAAGTGTCCTGTTTAATTTTAGAACTAATCTAAATTGTGCAGAATGATTTAGAACTCTTCAAAAGTGTCCTGTTTAATTTTAGAACTAATCTAAATTGTGCAGAATGATTTAGAACTCTTCAAAAGTGTCCTGTTTAATTTTAGAACTAATCTAAATTGTGCAGAATGATTTAGAACTCTTCAAAAGTGTCCTGTTTAATTTTAGAACTATTCTGAATTGTACAGAATGATTTAGAACTCTTCAAAAGTGTCCTGTTTAATTTTAGAACTATTCTGAATTGTACAGAATGATTTAGAACTCTTCAAAAGTGTCCTGTTTAATTTTAGAACTATTCTGAATTGTACAGAATGATTTAGAACTCTTCAAAAGTGTCCTGTTTAATTTTAGAACTATTCTGAATTGTACAGAATGATTTAGAACTCTTCAAAAGTGTCCTGTTTAATTTTAGAACTAATCTAAATTGTGCAGAATGATTTAGAACTCTTCAAAAGTGTCCTGTTTAATTTTAGAACTAATCTAAATTGTGCAGAATGATTTAGAACTCTTCAAAAGTGTCCTGTTTAATTTTAGAACTATTCTGAATTGTACAGAATGATTTAGAACTCTTCAAAAGTGTCCTGTTTAATTTTAGAACTATTCTGAATTGTACAGAATGATTTAGAACTCTTCAAAAGTATCCTGTTTAATTTTAGAACTATTCGGAATTGTACAGAATGATTTAGAACTCTTCAAAAGTGTCCTGTTTAATTTTAGAACTAATCTAAATTGTGCAGAATGATTTAGAACTCTTCAAAAGTGTCCTGTTTAATTTTAGAACTAATCTAAATTGTGCAGAATGATTTAGAACTCTTCAAAAGTGTCCTGTTTAATTTTAGAACTATTCTGAATTATACAGAATGATTTAGAACTCTTCAAAAGTGTCCTGTTTAATTTTAGAACTAATCTAAATTGTGCAGAATGATTTAGAACTCTTCAAAAGTGTACTGTTTAATTTTAGAACTAATCTAAATTGTGCAGAATGATTTAGAACTCTTCAAAAGTGTCCTGTTTAATTTTAGAACTATTCTGAATTATACAGAATGATTTAGAACTCTTCAAAAGTGTCCTGTTTAATTTTAGAACTAATCTAAATTGTGCAGAATGATTTAGAACTCTTCAAAAGTGTCCTGTTTAATTTTAGAACTAATCTAAATTGTGCAGAATGATTTAGAACTCTTCAAAAGTGTCCTGTATAATTTTAGAACTATTCTGAATTATACAGAATGATTTAGAACTCTTTAAAAGTGTCCTGTTTAATTTTAGAACTAATCTAAATTGTGCAGAATGATTTAGAACTCTTCAAAAGTGTCCTGTTTAATTTTAGAACTATTCTGAATTGTACAGAATGATTTAGAACTCTTCAAAAGTGTCCTGTTTAATTTTAGAACTATTCTGAATTGTACAGAATGATTTAGAACTCTTCAAAAGTGTCCTGTTTAATTTTAGAACTAATCTAAATTGTGCAGAATGATTTAGAACTCTTCAAAAGTGTCCTGTTTAATTTTAGAACTAATCTAAATTGTGCAGAATGATTTAGAACTCTTCAAAAGTGTCCTGTTTAATTTTAGAACTATTCTGAATTATACAGAATGATTTAGAACTCTTTAAAAGTATCCTGTTTAATTTTAGAACTAATCTAAATTGTACAGAATGATTTAGAACTCTTCAAAAGTATCCTGTTTAATTTCAGAACTAATCTAAATTGTGCAGAATGATTTAGAACTCTTCAAAAGTGTCCTGTTTAATTTTAGAACTAATCTAAATTGTGCAGAATGATTTAGAACTCTTCAAAAGTGTCCTGTTTAATTTTAGAACTATTCTGAATTATACAGAATGATTTAGAACTCTTTAAAAGTGTCCTGTTTAATTTTAGAACTATTCTGAATTGTACAGAATGATTTAGAACTCTTCAAAAGTGTCCTGTTTAATTTTAGAACTATTCTGAATTGTGCAGAATGATTTAGAACTCTTCAAAAGTGTCCTGTTTAATTTTAGAACTATTCTGAATTGTACAGAATGATTTAGAACTCTTCAAAAGTGTCCTGTTTAATTTTAGAACTAATCTAAATTGTGCAGAATGATTTAGAACTCTTCAAAAGTGTCCTGTTTAATTTTAGAACTATTCTGAATTGTACAGAATGATTTAGAACTCTTCAAAAGTGTCCTGTTTAATTTTAGAACTAATCTAAATTGTGCAGAATGATTTAGAACTCTTCAAAAGTGTCCTGTTTAATTTCAGAACTAATCTAAATTGAACAGAATGATTTAGAACTCTTCAAAAGTGTCCTGTTTAATTTTAGAACTATTCTGAATTGTACAGAATGATTTAGAACTCTTCAAAAGTGTCCTGTTTAATTTTAGAACTATTCTGAATTGTACAGAATGATTTAGAACTCTTCAAAAGTGTCCTGTTTAATTTTAGAACTAATCTAAATTGTGCAGAATGATTTAGAACTCTTCAAAAGTGTCCTGTTTAATTTTAGAACTAATCTAAATTGTGCAGAATGATTTAGAACTCTTCAAAAGTGTCCTGTTTAATTTTAGAACTATTCTGAATTGTACAGAATGATTTAGAACTCTTCAAAAGTGTCCTGTTTAATTTTAGAACTATTCTGAATTGTACAGAATGATTTAGAACTCTTCAAAAGTATCCTGTTTAATTTTAGAACTATTCGGAATTGTACAGAATGATTTAGAACTCTTCAAAAGTGTCCTGTTTAATTTTAGAACTAATCTAAATTGTGCAGAATGATTTAGAACTCTTCAAAAGTGTCCTGTTTAATTTTAGAACTATTCTGAATTGTACAGAATGATTTAGAACTCTTCAAAAGTGTCCTGTTTAATTTTAGAACTAATCTAAATTGTGCAGAATGATTTAGAACTCTTCAAAAGTGTCCTGTTTAATTTTAGAACTAATCTAAATTGTGCAGAATGATTTAGAACTCTTCAAAAGTGTCCTGTTTAATTTTAGAACTATTCTGAATTATACAGAATGATTTAGAACTCTTTAAAAGTATCCTGTTTAATTTTAGAACTAATCTAAATTGTACAGAATGATTTAGAACTCTTCAAAAGTATCCTGTTTAATTTCAGAACTAATCTAAATTGTACAGAATGATTTAGAACTCTTCAAAAGTATCCTGTTTAATTTTAGAACTATTCTGAATTATACAGAATGATTTAGAACTCTTCAAAAGTATCCTGTTTAATTTTAGAACTATTCTAAATTGTACAGAATGTTTTAGAACTCTTCAACAGTATCCTGTTTAATTTCAGATCTAATCTAAATTGTACAGAATGATTTAGAACTCTTCAAAAGTATCCTGTTTAATTTTAGAACTAATCTAAATTGTACAGAACGATTTAGAACTCTTCAAAAGTATCCTGTTTAATTTTAGAACAAATCTAAATTGTACAGAATGATTTAGAACTCTTCAAAAGTATCCTGTTTAATTTTAGAACTAATCTAAATTGTACAGAATGTTTTAGAACTCTTCAAAAGTATCCTGTTTAATTTTAGAACTAATCTAAATTGTACAGAATGATTTAGAACTCTTCAAAAGTATCCTGTTTAATTTTAGAACTAATCTAAATTGTACAGAATGATTTAGAACTCTTCAAAAGTATCCTGTTTAATTTTAGAACTAATCTAAATTGTACAGAATGTTTTAGAACTCTTCAAAAGTGTCCTGTTTAATTTTAGAACTATTCTGAATTGTACAGAATGATTTAGAACTCTTTAAAAGTATCCTGTTTAATTTTAGAACTAATCTAAATTGTACAGAATGATTTAGAACTCTTCAAAAGTATCCTGTTTAATTTCAGAACTAATCTAAATTGTACAGAATGATTTAGAACTCTTCAAAAGTATCCTGTTTAATTTTAGAACTATTCTGAATTATACAGAATGATTTAGAACTCTTCAAAAGTATCCTGTTTAATTTTAGAACTATTCTAAATTGTACAGAATGTTTTAGAACTCTTCAACAGTATCCTGTTTAATTTCAGATCTAATCTAAATTGTACAGAATGATTTAGAACTCTTCAAAAGTATCCTGTTTAATTTTAGAACTAATCTAAATTGTACAGAACGATTTAGAACTCTTCAAAAGTATCCTGTTTAATTTTAGAACAAATCTAAATTGTACAGAATGATTTAGAACTCTTCAAAAGTATCCTGTTTAATTTTAGAACTAATCTAAATTGTACAGAATGTTTTAGAACTCTTCAAAAGTATCCTGTTTAATTTTAGAACTAATCTAAATTGTACAGAATGATTTAGAACTCTTCAAAAGTATCCTGTTTAATTTTAGAACTAATCTAAATTGTACAGAATGATTTAGAACTCTTCAAAAGTATCCTGTTTAATTTTAGAACTAATCTAAATTGTACAGAATGTTTTAGAACTCTTCAAAAGTATCCTGTTTAATTTCAGAACTAATCTAAATTGAACAGAATGATTTAGAACTCTTCAAAAGTATCCTGTTTAATTTTAGAACTATTCTGAATTGTACAGAATGATTTAGAACTCTTCAAAAGTGTCCTGTTTAATTTTAGAACTATTCTGAATTGTACAGAATGATTTAGAACTCTTCAAAAGTATCCTGTTTAATTTCAGAACTAATCTAAATTGTACAGAATGATTTAGAACTCTTCAAAAGTATCCTGTTTAATTTTAGAACTATTCTGAATTATACAGAATGATTTAGAACTCTTCAAAAGTGTCCTGTTTAATTTTAGAACTAATCTAAATTGTGCAGAATGATTTAGAACTCTTCAAAAGTGTCCTGTTTAATTTTAGAACTAATCTAAATTGTGCAGAATGATTTAGAACTCTTCAAAAGTGTCCTGTTTAATTTTAGAACTATTCTGAATTGTACAGAATGATTTAGAACTCTTCAAAAGTGTCCTGTTTAATTTTAGAACTATTCTGAATTGTACAGAATGATTTAGAACTCTTCAAAAGTGTCCTGTTTAATTTTAGAACTATTCTGAATTGTACAGAATGATTTAGAACTCTTCAAAAGTGTCCTGTTTAATTTTAGAACTATTCTGAATTGTACAGAATGATTTAGAACTCTTCAAAAGTGTCCTGTTTAATTTTAGAACTAATCTAAATTGTGCAGAATGATTTAGAACTCTTCAAAAGTGTCCTGTTTAATTTTAGAACTAATCTAAATTGTGCAGAATGATTTAGAACTCTTCAAAAGTGTCCTGTTTAATTTTAGAACTATTCTGAATTGTACAGAATGATTTAGAACTCTTCAAAAGTGTCCTGTTTAATTTTAGAACTATTCTGAATTGTACAGAATGATTTAGAACTCTTCAAAAGTATCCTGTTTAATTTTAGAACTATTCGGAATTGTACAGAATGATTTAGAACTCTTCAAAAGTGTCCTGTTTAATTTTAGAACTAATCTAAATTGTGCAGAATGATTTAGAACTCTTCAAAAGTGTCCTGTTTAATTTTAGAACTATTCTGAATTGTACAGAATGATTTAGAACTCTTCAAAAGTGTCCTGTTTAATTTTAGAACTAATCTAAATTGTGCAGAATGATTTAGAACTCTTCAAAAGTATCCTGTTTAATTTCAGAACTAATCTAAATTGATCAGAATGATTTAGAACTCTTCAAAAGTATCCTGTTTAATTTTAGAACTATTCTGAATTGTACAGAATGATTTAGAACTCTTCAAAAGTGTCCTGTTTAATTTTAGAACTATTCTGAATTGTACAGAATGATTTAGAACTCTTCAAAAGTATCCTGTTTAATTTCAGAACTAATCTAAATTGTACAGAATGATTTAGAACTCTTCAAAAGTATCCTGTTTAATTTTAGAACTTTTCTGAATTGTACAGAATGATTTAGAACTCTTCAAAAGTGTCCTGTTTAATTTTAGAACTTTTCTGAATTGTACAGAATGATTTAGAACTCTTCAAAAGTGTCCTGTTTAATTTTAGAACTAATCTAAATTGTGCAGAATGATTTAGAACTCTTCAAAAGTGTCCTGTTTAATTTTAGAACTATTCTGAATTATACAGAATGATTTAGAACTCTTTAAAAGTATCCTGTTTAATTTTAGAACTAATCTAAATTGTACAGAATGATTTAGAACTCTTCAAAAGTATCCTGTTTAATTTCAGAACTAATCTAAATTGATCAGAATGATTTAGAACTCTTCAAAAGTATCCTGTTTAATTTTAGAACTATTCTGAATTGTACAGAATGATTTAGAACTCTTCAAAAGTGTCCTGTTTAATTTTAGAACTATTCTGAATTGTACAGAATGATTTAGAACTCTTCAAAAGTATCCTGTTTAATTTCAGAACTAATCTAAATTGTACAGAATGATTTAGAACTCTTCAAAAGTATCCTGTTTAATTTTAGAACTTTTCTGAATTGTACAGAATGATTTAGAACTCTTCAAAAGTGTCCTGTTTAATTTTAGAACTTTTCTGAATTGTACAGAATGATTTAGAACTCTTCAAAAGTGTCCTGTTTAATTTTAGAACTAATCTAAATTGTGCAGAATGATTTAGAACTCTTCAAAAGTGTCCTGTTTAATTTTAGAACTATTCTGAATTATACAGAATGATTTAGAACTCTTTAAAAGTATCCTGTTTAATTTTAGAACTAATCTAAATTGTACAGAATGATTTAGAACTCTTCAAAAGTATCCTGTTTAATTTCAGAACTAATCTAAATTGTACAGAATGATTTAGAACTCTTCAAAAGTATCCTGTTTAATTTTAGAACTATTCTGAATTATACAGAATGATTTAGAACTCTTCAAAAGTATCCTGTTTAATTTTAGAACTATTCTAAATTGTACAGAATGTTTTAGAACTCTTCAACAGTATCCTGTTTAATTTCAGATCTAATCTAAATTGTACAGAATGATTTAGAACTCTTCAAAAGTATCCTGTTTAATTTTAGAACTAATCTAAATTGTACAGAACGATTTAGAACTCTTCAAAAGTATCCTGTTTAATTTTAGAACAAATCTAAATTGTACAGAATGATTTAGAACTCTTCAAAAGTATCCTGTTTAATTTTAGAACTAATCTAAATTGTACAGAATGTTTTAGAACTCTTCAAAAGTATCCTGTTTAATTTTAGAACTAATCTAAATTGTACAGAATGATTTAGAACTCTTCAAAAGTATCCTGTTTAATTTTAGAACTAATCTAAATTGTACAGAATGATTTAGAACTCTTCAAAAGTATCCTGTATAATTTTAGAACTAATCTAAATTGTACAGAATGTTTTAGAACTCTTCAAAAGTATCCTGTTTAATTTCAGAACTAATCTAAATTGAACAGAATGATTTAGAACTCTTCAAAAGTATCCTGTTTAATTTTAGAACTATTCTGAATTGTACAGAATGATTTAGAACTCTTCAAAAGTGTCCTGTTTAATTTTAGAACTATTCTGAATTGTACAGAATGATTTAGAACTCTTCAAAAGTATCCTGTTTAATTTCAGAACTAATCTAAATTGTACAGAATGATTTAGAACTCTTCAAAAGTATCCTGTTTAATTTTAGAACTATTCTGAATTGTACAGAATGATTTAGAACTCTTCAAAAGTGTCCTGTTTAATTTTAGAACTAATCTAAATTGTGCAGAATGATTTAGAACTCTTCAAAAGTGTCCTGTTTAATTTTAGAACTAATCTAAATTGTGCAGAATGATTTAGAACTCTTCAAAAGTGTCCTGTTTAATTTTAGAACTATTCTGAATTGTACAGAATGATTTAGAACTCTTCAAAAGTGTCCTGTTTAATTTTAGAACTATTCTGAATTGTACAGAATGATTTAGAACTCTTCAAAAGTGTCCTGTTTAATTTTAGAACTATTCTGAATTGTACAGAATGATTTAGAACTCTTCAAAAGTGTCCTGTTTAATTTTAGAACTATTCTGAATTGTACAGAATGATTTAGAACTCTTCAAAAGTGTCCTGTTTAATTTTAGAACTAATCTAAATTGTGCAGAATGATTTAGAACTCTTCAAAAGTGTCCTGTTTAATTTTAGAACTAATCTAAATTGTGCAGAATGATTTAGAACTCTTCAAAAGTGTCCTGTTTAATTTTAGAACTATTCTGAATTGTACAGAATGATTTAGAACTCTTCAAAAGTGTCCTGTTTAATTTTAGAACTATTCTGAATTGTACAGAATGATTTAGAACTCTTCAAAAGTATCCTGTTTAATTTTAGAACTATTCGGAATTGTACAGAATGATTTAGAACTCTTCAAAAGTGTCCTGTTTAATTTTAGAACTAATCTAAATTGTGCAGAATGATTTAGAACTCTTCAAAAGTGTCCTGTTTAATTTTAGAACTATTCTGAATTGTACAGAATGATTTAGAACTCTTCAAAAGTGTCCTGTTTAATTTTAGAACTAATCTAAATTGTGCAGAATGATTTAGAACTCTTCAAAAGTGTCCTGTTTAATTTTAGAACTAATCTAAATTGTGCAGAATGATTTAGAACTCTTCAAAAGTGTCCTGTTTAATTTTAGAACTATTCTGAATTATACAGAATGATTTAGAACTCTTTAAAAGTATCCTGTTTAATTTCAGAACTAATCTAAATTGTACAGAATGATTTAGAACTCTTCAAAAGTATCCTGTTTAATTTTAGAACTATTCTGAATTATACAGAATGATTTAGAACTCTTCAAAAGTATCCTGTTTAATTTTAGAACTATTCTAAATTGTACAGAATGTTTTAGAACTCTTCAACAGTATCCTGTTTAATTTCAGATCTAATCTAAATTGTACAGAATGATTTAGAACTCTTCAAAAGTATCCTGTTTAATTTTAGAACTAATCTAAATTGTACAGAACGATTTAGAACTCTTCAAAAGTATCCTGTTTAATTTTAGAACAAATCTAAATTGTACAGAATGATTTAGAACTCTTCAAAAGTATCCTGTTTAATTTTAGAACTAATCTAAATTGAACAGAATGATTTAGAACTCTTCAAAAGTATCCTGTTTAATTTTAGAACTATTCTGAATTATACAGAATGATTTAGAACTCTTCAAAAGTATCCTGTTTAATTTCAGAACTAATCTAAATTGAACAGAATGATTTAGAACTCTTCAAAAGTATCCTGTTTAATTTTAGAACTATTCTGAATTGTACAGAATGATTTAGAACTCTTCAAAAGTGTCCTGTTTAATTTTAGAACTTTTCTGAATTGTACAGAATGATTTAGAACTCTTCAAAAGTATCCTGTTTAATTTCAGAACTAATCTAAATTGTACAGAATGATTTAGAACTCTTCAAAAGTATCCTGTTTAATTTTAGAACTATTCTGAATTGTACAGAATGATTTAGAACTCTTCAAAAGTATCCTGTTTAATTTTAGAACTATTCTGAATTATACAGAATGATTTAGAACTCTTCAAAAGTATCCTGTTTAATTTTAGAACTATTCTGAATTGTACAGAATGATTTAGAACTCTTCAAAAGTGTCCTGTTTAATTTTAGAACTAATCTAAATTGTGCAGAATGATTTAGAACTCTTCAAAAGTGTCCTGTTTAATTTTAGAACTATTCTGAATTGTACAGAATGATTTAGAACTCTTCAAAAGTGTCCTGTTTAATTTTAGAACTATTCTGAATTGTGCAGAATGATTTAGAACTCTTCAAAAGTGTCCTGTTTAATTTTAGAACTATTCTGAATTGTACAGAATGATTTAGAACTCTTCAAAAGTGTCCTGTTTAATTTTAGAACTAATCTAAATTGTGCAGAATGATTTAGAACTCTTCAAAAGTGTCCTGTTTAATTTTAGAACTATTCTGAATTGTACAGAATGATTTAGAACTCTTCAAAAGTGTCCTGTTTAATTTTAGAACTAATCTAAATTGTGCAGAATGATTTAGAACTCTTCAAAAGTGTCCTGTTTAATTTTAGAAATAATCTAAATTGTGCAGAATGATTTAGAACTCTTCAAAAGTGTCCTGTTTAATTTTAGAACTATTCTGAATTGTACAGAATGATTTAGAACTCTTCAAAAGTGTCCTGTTTAATTTTAGAACTATTCTGAATTGTACAGAATGATTTAGAACTCTTCAAAAGTGTCCTGTTTAATTTTAGAACTATTCTGAATTGTACAGAATGATTTAGAACTCTTCAAAAGTGTCCTGTTTAATTTTAGAACTATTCTGAATTGTACAGAATGATTTAGAACTCTTCAAAAGTGTCCTGTTTAATTTTAGAACTAATCTAAATTGTGCAGAATGATTTAGAACTCTTCAAAAGTGTCCTGTTTAATTTTAGAACTAATCTAAATTGTGCAGAATGATTTAGAACTCTTCAAAAGTGTCCTGTTTAATTTTAGAACTAATCTAAATTGTGCAGAATGATTTAGAACTCTTCAAAAGTGTCCTGTTTAATTTTAGAACTTTTCTGAATTGTACAGAATGATTTAGAACTCTTCAAAAGTATCCTGTTTAATTTCAGAACTAATCTAAATTGTACAGAATGATTTAGAACTCTTCAAAAGTATCCTGTTTAATTTTAGAACTATTCTGAATTGTACAGAATGATTTAGAACTCTTCAAAAGTATCCTGTTTAATTTTAGAACTATTCTGAATTATACAGAATGATTTAGAACTCTTCAAAAGTATCCTGTTTAATTTTAGAACTATTCTGAATTGTACAGAATGATTTAGAACTCTTCAAAAGTGTCCTGTTTAATTTTAGAACTAATCTAAATTGTGCAGAATGATTTAGAACTCTTCAAAAGTGTCCTGTTTAATTTTAGAACTATTCTGAATTGTACAGAATGATTTAGAACTCTTCAAAAGTGTCCTGTTTAATTTTAGAACTATTCTGAATTGTGCAGAATGATTTAGAACTCTTTAAAAGTGTCCTGTTTAATTTTAGAACTATTCTGAATTGTACAGAATGATTTAGAACTCTTCAAAGGTGTCCTGTTTAATTTCAGAACTAATCTAAATTGTTCAGAATGATTTAGAACTCTTCAAAAGTGTCCTGTTTAATTTTAGAACTATTCTGAATTGTACAGAATGATTTAGAACTCTTCAAAAGTGTCCTGTTTAATTTTAGAACTAATCTAAATTGTGCAGAATGATTTAGAACTCTTCAAAAGTGTCCTGTTTAATTTTAGAACTAATCTAAATTGTGCAGAATGATTTAGAACTCTTCAAAAGTGTCCTGTTTAATTTTAGAACTATTCTGAATTGTACAGAATGATTTAGAACTCTTCAAAAGTGTCCTGTTTAATTTTAGAACTATTCTGAATTGTACAGAATGATTTAGAACTCTTCAAAAGTGTCCTGTTTAATTTTAGAACTATTCTGAATTGTACAGAATGATTTAGAACTCTTCAAAAGTGTCCTGTTTAATTTTAGAACTATTCTGAATTGTACAGAATGATTTAGAACTCTTCAAAAGTGTCCTGTTTAATTTTAGAACTAATCTAAATTGTGCAGAATGATTTAGAACTCTTCAAAAGTGTCCTGTTTAATTTCAGAACTAATCTAAATTGTGCAGAATGATTTAGAACTCTTCAAATGTGTCCTGTTTAATTTTAGAACTATTCTGAATTGTACAGAATGATTTAGAACTCTTCAAAAGTGTCCTGTTTAATTTTAGGACTATTCTGAATTGTACAGAATGATTTAGAACTCTTCAAAAGTATCCTGTTTAATTTTAGAACTAATCTAAATTGTGCAGAATGATTTAGAACTCTTCAAAAGTATCCTGTTTAATTTTAGAACTATTCTGAATTATACAGAATGATTTAGAACTCTTTAAAAGTATCCTGTTTAATTTTAGAACTAATCTAAATTGTACAGAATGATTTAGAACTCTTCAAAAGTATCCTGTTTAATTTCAGAACTAATCTAAATTGTACAGAATGATTTAGAACTCTTCAAAAGTATCCTGTTTAATTTTAGAACTATTCTGAATTATACAGAATGGTTTAGAACTCTTCAAAAGTATCCTGTTTAATTTTAGAACTATTCTGAATTGTACAGAATGATTTAGAACTCTTCAAAAGTGTCCTGTTTAATTTTAGAACTAATCTAAATTGTGCAGAATGATTTAGAACTCTTCAAAAGTGTCCTGTTTAATTTTAGAACTATTCTGAATTGTACAGAATGATTTAGAACTCTTCAAAAGTGTCCTGTTTAATTTTAGAACTAATCTAAATTGTGCAGAATGATTTAGAACTCTTCAAAAGTGTCCTGTTTAATTTTAGAACTATTCTGAATTGTACAGAATGATTTAGAACTCTTCAAAAGTATCCTGTTTAATTTTAGAACTATTCTGAATTGTACAGAATGATTTAGAACTCTTCAAAAGTGTCCTGTTTAATTTTAGAACTAATCTAAATTGTGCAGAATGATTTAGAACTCTTCAAAAGTGTCCTGTTTAATTTTAGAACTATTCTGAATTGTACAGAATGATTTAGAACTCTTCAAAAGTGTCCTGTTTAATTTTAGAACTAATCTAAATTGTGCAGAATGATTTAGAACTCTTCAAAAGTGTCCTGTTTAATTTTAGAACTAATCTAAATTGTGCAGAATGATTTAGAACTCTTCAAAAGTGTCCTGTTTAATTTTAGAACTATTCTGAATTGTACAGAATGATTTAGAACTCTTCAAAAGTGTCCTGTTTAATTTGAGAACTAATCTAAATTGTACAGAATGATTTAGAACTCTTCAAAAGTGTCCTGTTTAATTTTAGAACTATTCTGAATTGTACAGAATGATTTAGAACTCTTCAAAAGTGTCCTGTTTAATTTTAGAACTATTCTGAATTGTACAGAATGATTTAGAACTCTTCAAAAGTATCCTGTTTAATTTTAGAACTATTCTGAATTATACAGAATGATTTAGAACTCTTTAAAAGTATCCTGTTTAATTTTAGAACTAATCTAAATTGTGCAGAATGATTTAGAACTCTTCAAAAGTATCCTGTTTAATTTTAGAACTATTCTGAATTATACAGAATGATTTAGAACTCTTTAAAAGTATCCTGTTTAATTTTAGAACTAATCTAAATTGTACAGAATGATTTAGAACTCTTCAAAAGTATCCTGTTTAATTTTAGAACTATTCTGAATTATACAGAATGATTTAGAACTCTTTAAAAGTATCCTGTTTAATTTTAGAACTAATCTAAATTGTGCAGAATGATTTAGAACTCTTCAAAAGTATCCTGTTTAATTTTAGAACTATTCTGAATTATACAGAATGATTTAGAACTCTTTAAAAGTATCCTGTTTAATTTTAGAACTAATCTAAATTGTACAGAATGATTTAGAACTCTTCAAAAGTATCCTGTTTAATTTTAGAACTATTCTGAATTATACAGAATGATTTAGAACTCTTTAAAAGTATCCTGTTTAATTTTAGAACTAATCTAAATTGTACAGAATGATTTAGAACTCTTCAAAAGTATCCTGTTTAATTTTAGAACTATTCTGAATTATACAGAATGATTTAGAACTCTTTAAAAGTATCCTGTTTAATTTTAGAACTAATCTAAATTGTGCAGAATGATTTAGAACTCTTCAAAAGTATCCTGTTTAATTTTAGAACTATTCTGAATTATACAGAATGATTTAGAACTCTTTAAAAGTATCCTGTTTAATTTTAGAACTAATCTAAATTGTACAGAATGATTTAGAACTCTTCAAAAGTATCCTGTTTAATTTCAGAACTAATCTAAATTGTACAGAATGATTTAGAACTCTTCAAAAGTATCCTGTTTAATTTTAGAACTATTCTGAATTATACAGAATGATTTAGAACTCTTCAAAAGTATCCTGTTTAATTTTAGAACTAATCTAAATTGTGCAGAATGATTTAGAACTCTTCAAAAGTATCCTGTTTAATTTTAGAACTATTCTGAATTATACAGAATGATTTAGAACTCTTTAAAAGTATCCTGTTTAATTTTAGAACTAATCTAAATTGTACAGAATGATTTAGAACTCTTCAAAAGTATCCTGTTTAATTTTAGAACTATTCTGAATTATACAGAATGATTTAGAACTCTTTAAAAGTATCCTGTTTAATTTTAGAACTAATCTAAATTGTACAGAATGATTTAGAACTCTTCAAAAGTATCCTGTTTAATTTTAGAACTATTCTGAATTATACAGAATGATTTAGAACTCTTTAAAAGTATCCTGTTTAATTTTAGAACTAATCTAAATTGTGCAGAATGATTTAGAACTCTTCAAAAGTATCCTGTTTAATTTTAGAACTATTCTGAATTATACAGAATGATTTAGAACTCTTTAAAAGTATCCTGTTTAATTTTAGAACTAATCTAAATTGTACAGAATGATTTAGAACTCTTCAAAAGTATCCTGTTTAATTTCAGAACTAATCTAAATTGTACAGAATGATTTAGAACTCTTCAAAAGTATCCTGTTTAATTTTAGAACTATTCTGAATTATACAGAATGATTTAGAACTCTTTAAAAGTATCCTGTTTAATTTTAGAACTAATCTAAATTGTACAGAATGATTTAGAACTCTTCAAAAGTATCCTGTTTAATTTTAGAACTATTCTGAATTATACAGAATGATTTAGAACTCTTTAAAAGTATCCTGTTTAATTTTAGAACTAATCTAAATTGTGCAGAATGATTTAGAACTCTTCAAAAGTATCCTGTTTAATTTTAGAACTATTCTGAATTATACAGAATGATTTAGAACTCTTTAAAAGTATCCTGTTTAATTTTAGAACTAATCTAAATTGTACAGAATGATTTAGAACTCTTCAAAAGTATCCTGTTTAATTTCAGAACTAATCTAAATTGTACAGAATGATTTAGAACTCTTCAAAAGTATCCTGTTTAATTTTAGAACTATTCTGAATTATACAGAATGATTTAGAACTCTTCAAAAGTATCCTGTTTAATTTTAGAACTATTCTAAATTGTACAGAATGTTTTAGAACTCTTCAACAGTATCCTGTTTAATTTTAGAACTAATCTAAATTGTACAGAACGATTTAGAACTCTTCAAAAGTATCCTGTTTAATTTTAGAACAAATCTAAATTGTACAGAATGATTTAGAACTCTACAAAAGTATCCTGTTTAATTTTAGAACTAATCTAAATTGTACAGAATGTTTTAGAACTCTTCAAAAGTATCCTGTTTAATTTTAGAACTAATCTAAATTGTACAGAATGATTTAGAACTCTTCAAAAGTATCCTGTTTAATTTTAGAACTAATCTAAATTGTACAGAATGATTTAGAACTCTTCAAAAGTATCCTGTTTAATTTTAGAACTAATCTAAATTGTACAGAATGTTTTAGAACTCTTCAAAAGTATCCTGTTTAATTTCAGAACTAATCTAAATTGAACAGAATGATTTAGAACTCTTCAAAAGTATCCTGTTTAATTTTAGAACAAATCTAAATTGTACAGAATGATTTAGAACTCTTTAAAAGTATCCTGTTTAATTTTAGAACTATTCTGAATTGTACAGAATGATTTAGAACTCTTCAAAAGTGTCCTGTTTAATTTTAGAACTATTCTGAATTGTACAGAATGATTTAGAACTCTTCAAAAGTATCCTGTTTAATTTCAGAACTAATCTAAATTGTACAGAATGATTTAGAACTCTTCAAAAGTATCCTGTTTAATTTTAGAACTATTCTGAATTGTACAGAATGTTTTAGAACTCTTCAAAAGTATCCTGTTTAGTTTTAGAACAAATCTAAATTGTACAGAATGATTTAGAACTCTTCAACAGTATCCTGTTTAATTTTAGAACTAATCTAAATTGTACAGAATGTTTTAGAACTCTTCAAAAGTATCCTGTTTAATTTTAGAACTAATCTAAATTGTACAGAATGTTTTAGAACTCTTCAAAAGTATCCTGTTTAATTTTAGAACTAATCTAAATTGTACAGAATGTTTTAGAACTCTTCAAAAGTATGCTGTTTAATTTTAGAACAAATCTAAATTGTACAGAATGATTTAGAACTCTTCAACAGTATCCTGTTTAATTTTAGAACTAATCTAAATTGTACAGAATGTTTTAGAACTCTTCAAAAGTATCCTGTTTAATTTTAGAACAAATCTAAATTGTACAGAATGATTTAGAACTCTTTAAAAGTATCCTGTTTAATTTTAGAACTAATCTAAATTGTACAGAATGATTTAGAACTCTTCAAAAGTATCCTGTTTAATTTTAGAACTAATCTAAATTGTACAGAATGATTTAGAACTCTTCAAAAGTATCCTGTTTAATTTAAGAACTAATCTAAATTGTACAGAATGTTTTAGAACTCTTCAAAAGTATCCTGTTTAATTTTAGAACAAATCTAAATTGTACAGAATGATTTAGAACTCTTCAAAAGTATCCTGTTTAATTTTAGAACTAATCTAAATTGTACAGAATGATTTAGAACTCTTCAAAAGTATCCTGTTTAATTTTAGAACTAATCTAAATTGTACAGAATGATTTAGAACTCTTCAAAAGTATCCTGTTTAATTTTAGAACTATTCTGAATTATACAGAATGATTTAGAACTCTTCAAAAGTATCCTGTTTAATTTTAGAACTATTCTGAATTGTACAGAATGATTTAGAACTCTTCAAAAGTATCCTGTTTAATTTTAGAACTAATCTAAATTGTACAGAATGATTTAGAACTCTTTAAAAGTATCCTGTTTAATTTTAGAACTAATCTAAATTGTACAGAATGATTTAGAACTCTTCAAAAGTATCCTGTTTAATTTTAGAACTAATCTAAATTGTACAGAATGTTTTAGAACTCTTCAAAAGTATCCTGTTTAATTTCAGAACTAATCTAAATTGAACAGAATGATTTAGAACTCTTCAAAAGTATCCTGTTTAATTTTAGAACTATTCTGAATTGTACAGAATGATTTAGAACTCTTCAAAAGTGTCCTGTTTAATTTTAGAACTATTCTGAATTGTACAGAATGATTTAGAACTCTTCAAAAGTATCCTGTTTAATTTCAGAACTAATCTAAATTGTACAGAATGATTTAGAACTCTTCAAAAGTATCCTGTTTAATTTTAGAACTATTCTAAATTGTACAGAATGTTTTAGAACTCTTCAAAAGTATCCTGTTTAGTTTTAGAACAAATCCGAATGGTACAGAACGATTTAGAACTCTTCAAAAGTATCCTGTTTAATTTTAGAACTATTCTGAATTGTACAGAATGATTTAGAACTCTTCAAAAGTATCCTGTTTAATTTTAGAACTATTCTGAATTGTACAGAATGATTTAGAACTCTTCAAAAGTGTCCTGTTTAATTTTAGAACTAATCTAAATTGTGCAGAATGATTTAGAACTCTTCAAAAGTGTCCTGTTTAATTTTAGAACTATTCTGAATTGTACAGAATGATTTAGAACTCTTCAAAAGTGTCCTGTTTAATTTTAGAACTAATCTAAATTGTACAGAATGATTTAGAACTCTTCAAAAGTGTCCTGTTTAATTTTAGAACTATTCTGAATTGTACAGAATGATTTAGAACTCTTCAAAAGTATCCTGTTTAATTTTAGAACTATTCTGAATTGTACAGAATGATTTAGAACTCTTCAAAAGTGTCCTGTTTAATTTTAGAACTAATCTAAATTGTGCAGAATGATTTAGAACTCTTCAAAAGTGTCCTGTTTAATTTTAGAACTATTCTGAATTGTACAGAATGATTTAGAACTCTTCAAAAGTGTCCTGTTTAATTTTAGAACTAATCTAAATTGTGCAGAATGATTTAGAACTCTTCAAAAGTGTCCTGTTTAATTTTAGAACTAATCTAAATTGTGCAGAATGATTTAGAACTCTTCAAAAGTGTCCTGTTTAATTTTAGAACTATTCTGAATTGTACAGAATGATTTAGAACTCTTCAAAAGTGTCCTGTTTAATTTGAGAACTAATCTAAATTGTACAGAATGATTTAGAACTCTTCAAAAGTGTCCTGTTTAATTTTAGAACTATTCTGAATTGTACAGAATGATTTAGAACTCTTCAAAAGTGTCCTGTTTAATTTTAGAACTATTCTGAATTGTACAGAATGATTTAGAACTCTTCAAAAGTATCCTGTTTAATTTTAGAACTAATCTAAATTGTGCAGAATGATTTAGAACTCTTCAAAAGTATCCTGTTTAATTTTAGAACTATTCTGAATTATACAGAATGATTTAGAACTCTTTAAAAGTATCCTGTTTAATTTTAGAACTAATCTAAATTGTACAGAATGATTTAGAACTCTTCAAAAGTATCCTGTTTAATTTCAGAACTAATCTAAATTGTACAGAATGATTTAGAACTCTTCAAAAGTATCCTGTTTAATTTTAGAACTATTCTGAATTATACAGAATGATTTAGAACTCTTCAAAAGTATCCTGTTTAATTTTAGAACTATTCTAAATTGTACAGAATGTTTTAGAACTCTTCAACAGTATCCTGTTTAATTTTAGAACTAATCTAAATTGTACAGAACGATTTAGAACTCTTCAAAAGTATCCTGTTTAATTTTAGAACAAATCTAAATTGTACAGAATGATTTAGAACTCTACAAAAGTATCCTGTTTAATTTTAGAACTAATCTAAATTGTACAGAATGTTTTAGAACTCTTCAAAAGTATCCTGTTTAATTTTAGAACTAATCTAAATTGTACAGAATGATTTAGAACTCTTCAAAAGTATCCTGTTTAATTTTAGAACTAATCTAAATTGTACAGAATGATTTAGAACTCTTCAAAAGTATCCTGTTTAATTTTAGAACTAATCTAAATTGTACAGAATGTTTTAGAACTCTTCAAAAGTATCCTGTTTAATTTCAGAACTAATCTAAATTGAACAGAATGATTTAGAACTCTTCAAAAGTATCCTGTTTAATTTTAGAACAAATCTAAATTGTACAGAATGATTTAGAACTCTTTAAAAGTATCCTGTTTAATTTTAGAACTATTCTGAATTGTACAGAATGATTTAGAACTCTTCAAAAGTGTCCTGTTTAATTTTAGAACTATTCTGAATTGTACAGAATGATTTAGAACTCTTCAAAAGTATCCTGTTTAATTTCAGAACTAATCTAAATTGTACAGAATGATTTAGAACTCTTCAAAAGTATCCTGTTTAATTTTAGAACTATTCTGAATTGTACAGAATGTTTTAGAACTCTTCAAAAGTATCCTGTTTAGTTTTAGAACAAATCTAAATTGTACAGAATGATTTAGAACTCTTCAACAGTATCCTGTTTAATTTTAGAACTAATCTAAATTGTACAGAATGTTTTAGAACTCTTCAAAAGTATCCTGTTTAATTTTAGAACTAATCTAAATTGTACAGAATGTTTTAGAACTCTTCAAAAGTATCCTGTTTAATTTTAGAACTAATCTAAATTGTACAGAATGTTTTAGAACTCTTCAAAAGTATGCTGTTTAATTTTAGAACAAATCTAAATTGTACAGAATGATTTAGAACTCTTCAACAGTATCCTGTTTAATTTTAGAACTAATCTAAATTGTACAGAATGTTTTAGAACTCTTCAAAAGTATCCTGTTTAATTTTAGAACTAATCTAAATTGTACAGAATGATTTAGAACTCTTCAAAAGTATCCTGTTTAATTTTAGAACTAATCTAAATTGTACAGAATGATTTAGAACTCTTCAAAAGTATCCTGTTTAATTTAAGAACTAATCTAAATTGTACAGAATGTTTTAGAACTCTTCAAAAGTATCCTGTTTAATTTTAGAACAAATCTAAATTGTACAGAATGATTTAGAACTCTTCAAAAGTATCCTGTTTAATTTTAGAACTAATCTAAATTGTACAGAATCTTTTAGAACTCTTCAAAAGTATCCTGTTTAATTTTAGAACTAATCTAAATTGTACAGAATGATTTAGAACTCTTCAAAAGTATCCTGTTTAATTTTAGAACTATTCTGAATTATACAGAATGATTTAGAACTCTTCAAAAGTATCCTGTTTAATTTTAGAACTATTCTGAATTGTACAGAATGATTTAGAACTCTTCAAAAGTATCCTGTTTAATTTTAGAACTAATCTAAATTGTACAGAATGATTTAGAACTCTTCAAAAGTATCCTGTTTAATTTTAGAACTAATCTAAATTGTACAGAATGATTTAGAACTCTTCAAAAGTATCCTGTTTAATTTTAGAACTAATCTAAATTGTACAGAATGTTTTAGAACTCTTCAAAAGTATCCTGTTTAATTTCAGAACTAATCTAAATTGAACAGAATGATTTAGAACTCTTCAAAAGTATCCTGTTTAATTTTAGAACTATTCTGAATTGTACAGAATGATTTAGAACTCTTCAAAAGTGTCCTGTTTAATTTTAGAACTATTCTGAATTGTACAGAATGATTTAGAACTCTTCAAAAGTATCCTGTTTAATTTCAGAACTAATCTAAATTGTACAGAATGATTTAGAACTCTTCAAAAGTATCCTGTTTAATTTTAGAACTATTCTGAATTGTACAGAATGTTTTAGAACTCTTCAAAAGTATCCTGTTTAGTTTTAGAACAAATCTAAATTGTACAGAATGATTTAGAACTCTTCAACAGTATCCTGTTTAATTTTAGAACTAATCTAAATTGTACAGAATGTTTTAGAACTCTTCAAAAGTATCCTGTTTAATTTTAGAACTAATCTAAATTGTACAGAATGTTTTAGAACTCTTCAACAGTATCCTGTTTAATTTTAGAACTAATCTAAATTGTACAGAATGTTTTAGAACTCTTCAAAAGTATCCTGTTTAATTTTAGAACTAATCTAAATTGTACAGAATGTTTTAGAACTCTTCAAAAGTATCCTGTTTAATTTTAGAACTAATATAAATTGTACAGAATGTTTTAGAACTCTTCAACAGTATCCTGTTTAATTTTAGAACTAATCTAAATTGTACAGAATGTTTTAGAACTCTTCAAAAGTATCCTGTTTAATTTTAGAACTAATCTAAATTGTACAGAATGTTTTAGAACTCTTCAAAAGTATCCTGTTTAATTTTAGAACTAATCTAAATTGTACAGAATGTTTTAGAACTCTTCAACAGTATCCTGTTTAATTTTAGAACTAATCTAAATTGTACAGAATGTTTTAGAACTCTTCAAAAGTATCCTGTTTAATTTTAGAACTAATCTAAATTGTACAGAATGTTTTAGAACTCTTCAAAAGTATCCTGTTTAGTTTTAGAACAAATCTAAATTGTACAGAATGATTTAGAACTCTTCAACAGTATCCTGTTTAATTTTAGAACTAATCTAAATTGTACAGAATGTTTTAGAACTCTTCAAAAGTATCCTGTTTAATTTTAGAACTAATCTAAATTGTACAGAATGATTTAGAACTCTTCAAAAGTATCCTGTTTAATTTTAGAACTAATCTAAATTGTACAGAATGTTTTAGAACTCTTCAAAAGTATCCTGTTTAGTTTTAGAACAAATCTAAATTGTACAGAATGATTTAGAACTTTTCAACAGTATCCTCTTTAATTTTAGAACTAATCTAAATTGTACAGAATGTTTTAGAACTCTTCAAAAGTATCCTGTTTAATTTTAGAACTAATCTAAATTGTACAGAATGTTTTAGAACTCTTCAACAGTATCCTGTTTAATTTTAGAACTAATCTAAATTGTACAGAATGTTTTAGAACTCTTCAAAAGTATCCTGTTTAATTTTAGAACAAATCTAAATTGTACAGAATGATTTAGAACTCTTCAAAAGTATCCTGTTTAATTTTTGAACTAATCTAAATTGTACAGAATGATTTAGAACTCTTTAAAAGTATCCTGTTTAATTTTAGAACTAATCTAAATTGTACAGAATGTTTTAGAACTCTTCAACAGTATCCTGTTTAATTTCAGAACTAATCTAAATTGTACAGAATGTTTTAGAACTCTTCAAAAGTATCCTGTTTAATTTTAGAACAAATCTAAATTGTACAGAATGATTTAGAACTCTTCAAAAGTATCCTGTTTAATTTTTGAACTAATCTAAATTGTACAGAAAGATTTAGAACTCTTCAAAAGTATCCTGTTTAATTTTAGAACTAATCTAAATTGTACAGAATGTTTTAGAACTCTTCAAAAGTATCCTGTTTAATTTTAGAACTATTCTGAATTATACAGAATGATTTAGAACTCTTCAAAAGTATCCTGTTTAATTTTAGAACTATTCTGAATTGTACAGAATGATTTAGAACTCTTCAAAAGTATCCTGTTTAATTTTAGAACTAATCTAAATTGTACAGAATGTTTTAGAACTCTTCAAAAGTATCCTGTTTAGTTTTAAAACAAATCTAAATTGTACAGAATGATTTAGAACTCTTCAAAAGTATCCTGTTTAATTTTAGAACTAATCTAAATTGTACAGAATGTTTTAGAACTCTTCAAAAGTATCCTGTTTAATTTTAGAACTAATCTAAATTGTACAGAATGATTTAGAACTCTTCAAAAGTATCCTGTTTAGTTTTAAAACAAATCTAAATTGTACAGAATGATTTAGAACTCTTCAAAAGTATCCTGTTTAATTTTAGAACTAATCTAAATTGTACAGAATGTTTTAGAACTCTTCAAAAGTATCCTGTTTAGTTTTAAAACAAATCTAAATTGTACAGAATGATTTAGAACTCTTCAACAGTATCCTGTTTAATTTTAGAACTAATCTAAATTGTACAGAATGTTTTAGAACTCTTCAAAAGTATCCTGTTTAATTTTAGAACTAATCTAAATTGTACAGAATGATTTAGAACTCTTCAAAAGTATCCTGTTTAATTTTAGAACTAATCTAAATTGTACAGAATGTTTTAGAACTCTTCAACAGTATCCTGTTTAATTTTAGAACTAATCTAAATTGTACAGAATGTTTTAGAACTCTTCAAAAGTATCCTGTTTAATTTTAGAACTAATCTAAATTGTACAGAATGATTTAGAACTCTTCAAAAGTATCCTGTTTAATTTTAGAACTAATCTAAATTGTACAGAATGATTTAGAACTCTTCAAAAGTATCCTGTTTAATTTTAGAACTAATCTAAATTGTACAGAATGTTTTAGAACTCTTCAAAAGTATCCTGTTTAATTTTAGAACTATTCTGAATTATACAGAATGATTTAGAACTCTTCAAAAGTATCCTGTTTAATTTTAGAACTATTCTGAATTGTACAGAACGATTTAGAACTCTTCAAAAGTATCCTGTTTAATTTTAGAACTAATCTAAATTGTACAGAATGATTTAGAACTCTTCAAAAGTGTCCTGTTTAATTTCAGAACTATTCTGAATTGTACAGAATGATTTAGAACTCTTCAAAAGTGTCCTGTTTAATTTTAGAACTAATCTAAATTGTACAGAATGATTTAGAACTCTTCAAAAGTATCCTGTTTAATTTTAGAACTAATCTAAATTGTACAGAATGATTTAGAACTCTTTAAAAGTATCCTGTTTAATTTTAGAACTAATCTAAATTGTACAGAATGTTTTAGAACTCTTCAAAAGTATCCTGTTTAATTTTAGAACTAATCTAAATTGTACAGAATGATTTAGAACTCTTCAAAAGTGTCCTGTTTAATTTTAGAACTATTCTGAATTGTACAGAATGATTTAGAACTCTTCAACAGTATCCTGTTTAATTTTAGAACTAATCTAAATTGTACAGAATGATTTAGAACTCTTCAAAAGTATCCTGTTTAATTTTAGAACAAATCTAAATTGTACAGAATGATTTAGAACTCTTCAAAAGTATCCTGTTTAATTTTTGAACTAATCTAAATTGTACAGAACGATTTAGAACTCTTCAAAAGTATCCTGTTTAATTTTAGAACTAATCTAAATTGTACAGAATGTTTTAGAACTCTTCAAAAGTATCCTGTTTAATTTTAGAACTATTCTGAATTATACAGAATGATTTAGAACTCTTCAAAAGTATCCTGTTTAATTTTAGAACTATTCTGAATTGTACAGAATGATTTAGAACTCTTCAAAAGTATCCTGTTTAATTTTAGAACTAATCTAAATTGTACAGAATGTTTTAGAACTCTTCAAAAGTATCCTGTTTAGTTTTAAAACAAATCTAAATTGTACAGAATGATTTAGAACTCTTCAACAGTATCCTGTTTAATTTTAGAACTAATCTAAATTGTACAGAATGTTTTAGAACTCTTCAAAAGTATCCTGTTTAATTTTAGAACTAATCTAAATTGTACAGAATGATTTAGAACTCTTCAAAAGTATCCTGTTTAATTTTAGAACTAATCTAAATTGTACAGAATGTTTTAGAACTCTTCAACAGTATCCTGTTTAATTTTAGAACTAATCTAAATTGTACAGAATGTTTTAGAACTCTTCAAAAGTATCCTGTTTAATTTTAGAACAAATCTAAATTGTACAGAATGATTTAGAACTCTTCAACAGTATCCTGTTTAATTTTAGAACTAATCTAAATTGTACAGAATGTTTTAGAACTCTTCAAAAGTATCCTGTTTAATTTTAGAACTAATCTAAATTGTACAGAATGATTTAGAACTCTTCAAAAGTATCCTGTTTAATTTTAGAACTAATCTAAATTGTACAGAATGTTTTAGAACTCTTCAAAAGTATCCTGTTTAATTTTAGAACTAATCTAAACTGTACAGAATGATTTAGAACTCTTCAAAAGTATCCTGTTTAATTTTAGAACTAATCTAAATTGTACAGAATGTTTTAGAACTCTTCAAAAGTATCCTGTTTAATTTTAGAACTAATCTAAATTGTACAGAATGATTTAGAACTCTTCAAAAGTATCCTGTTTAATTTTAGAACTAATCTAAATTGTACAGAATGTTTTAGAACTCTTCAAAAGTATCCTGTTTAATTTTAGAACTAATCTAAACTGTACAGAATGATTTAGAACTCTTCAAAAGTATCCTGTTTAATTTTAGAACTAATCTAAATTGTACAGAATGTTTTAGAACTCTTCAAAAGTATCCTGTTTAATTTTAGAACTAATCTAAATTGTACAGAATGATTTAGAACTCTTCAAAAGTATCCTGTTTAATTTTAGAACTAATCTAAATTGTACAGAATGATTTAGAACTCTTCAAAAGTATCCTGTTTAATTTTAGAACTAATCTAAATTGTACAGAATGTTTTAGAACTCTTCAAAAGTATCCTGTTTAATTTTAGAACTATTCTGAATTATACAGAATGATTTAGAACTCTTCAAAAGTATCCTGTTTAATTTTAGAACTATTCTGAATTGTACAGAATGATATAGAACTCTTCAAAAGTATCCTGTTTAATTTTAGAACTAATCTAAATTGTACAGAATGATTTAGAACTCTTCAAAAGTGTCCTGTTTAATTTCAGAACTATTCTGAATTGTACAGAATGATTTAAAACTCTTCAAAAGTGTCCTGTTTAATTTTAGAACTAATCTAAATTGTACAGAATGATTTAGAACTCTTCAAAAGTATCCTGTTTAATTTTAGAACTAATCTAAATTGTACAGAATGATTTAGAACTCTTTAAAAGTATCCTGTTTAATTTTAGAACTAATCTAAATTGTACAGAATGTTTTAGAACTCTTCAAAAGTATCCTGTTTAATTTTAGAACTAATCTAAATTGTACAGAATGATTTAGAACTCTTCAAAAGTGTCCTGTTTAATTTTAGAACTATTCTGAATTGTACAGAATGTTTTAGAACTCTTCAACAGTATCCTGTTTAATTTTAGAACTAATCTAAATTGTACAGAATGATTTAGAACTCTTCAAAAGTGTCCTGTTTAATTTGAGAACTATTCTAAATTGTACAGAATGATTTAGAACTCTTCAAAAGTGTCCTGTTTAATTTGAGAACTAATCTAAATTGTACAGAATGATTTAGAACTCTTCAAAAGTGTCCTGTTTAATTTGAGAACTAATCTAAATTGTACAGAATGATTTAGAACTCTTCAAAAGTGTCCTGTTTAATTTTAGAACTAATCTAAATTGTACAGAATGTTTTAGAACTCTTCAAAAGTATCCTGTTTAATTTTAGAACTAATCTAAACTGTACAGAATGATTTAGAACTCTTCAAAAGTATCCTGTTTAATTTTAGAACTAATCTAAATTGTACAGAATGTTTTAGAACTCTTCAAAAGTATCCTGTTTAATTTTAGAACTAATCTAAATTGTACAGAATGATTTAGAACTCTTCAAAAGTATCCTGTTTAATTTTAGAACTAATCTAAATTGTACAGAATGTTTTAGAACTCTTCAAAAGTATCCTGTTTAATTTTAGAACTAATCTAAATTGTACAGAATGTTTTAGAACTCTTCAACAGTATCCTGTTTAATTTTAGAACTAATCTAAATTGTACAGAATGATTTAGAACTCTTCAAAAGTGTCCTGTTTAATTTGAGAACTATTCTAAATTGTACAGAATGATTTAGAACTCTTCAAAAGTGTCCTGTTTAATTTGAGAACTAATCTAAATTGTACAGAATGATTTAGAACTCTTCAAAAGTGTCCTGTTTAATTTGAGAACTAATCTAAATTGTACAGAATGATTTAGAACTCTTCAAAAGTGTCCTGTTTAATTTTAGAACTAATCTAAATTGTACAGAATGATTTAGAACTCTTCAAAAGTGTCCTGTTTAATTTGAGAACTAATCTAAATTGTACAGAATGATTTAGAACTCTTCAAAAGTGTCCTGTTTAATTTGAGAACTAATCTAAATTGTACAGAATGATTTAGAACTCTTCAAAAGTGTCCTGTTTAATTTGAGAACTAATCTAAATTGTACAGAATGATTTAGAACTCTTCAAAAGTATCCTGTTTAATTTTAGAACTAATCTAAATTGTACAGAATGATTTAGAACTCTTCAAAAGTGTCCTGTTTAATTTGAGAACTAATCTAAATTGTACAGAATGATTTAGAACTCTTCAAAAGTGTCCTGTTTAATTTGAGAACTAATCTAAATTGTACAGAATGATTTAGAACTCTTCAAAAGTATCCTGTTTAATTTTAGAACTAATCTAAATTGTACAGAATGATTTAGAACTCTTCAAAAGTGTCCTGTTTAATTTTAGAACTAATCTAAATTGTACAGAATGATTTAGAACTCTTCAAAAGTATCCTGTTTAATTTTAGAACTATTCTAAATTGTACAGAATGATTTAGAACTCTTCAAAAGTATCCTGTTTGTTGGAACTTGTGAAAATGCAGAATTAAAAACGCTTCGTTCGTATTACTGACAAACTATATATTTTATTTATCTTGTTTAGAAAACAATTACATTGATAGTTTTTGATCAGTAAACATGACAACATAAAACAAAATACTTAAGTTCGTGTTACTTTACCAACACTCCGCCTCACGAACATAAGTGAACAATTTTAAAAAATTCCAAGTTTTCTTCGTAATTTTTCGAAGCGAGGTCCTGGTAACCCCTTTGTAAAAATATCCGCTTCCATGTCTTCGGAACACATATAATTTACGGTGATGGAACCATTTTTCACACACTCTCGGATGAAGTGCATTTTTGTGTCGATATGTTTGGATCTTGCACTCACCATGGGGTTCGCACTTAGTTGATTTGCGGCTTGATTGTCGTTAAACAGCATAATCGTTTCTTGTACCATGCCAAGATCTTCTAACAATAATTTTAGATGGATAGCTTCCTTCGCTGCTTCCGTTAGAGATACGTACTCCGCCTCAGCTGTTGACAAGGCTATAGATTTCTGTTTCTTGGCTTCCCAACTAATGCACCCGTTTGCATACTTAAAGCAATACCCTGTATATGATTTTCTGTCTACGGGACAAGCTGCCCAATCTGCATCGGCTAGGCCAAACAAGGATTTATCACCTTTCGTTAGGTTGACTCCTATCGTTTTCGTGCCTTGGAGATAACGTAGAACTCGTTTTGCACATTTAAAGTGTTCAGCTCCATAACAATTATTAAATTGGCTTAAATGGCTTACGGCGTACATTATGTCCGGTCTGGTAGCTATAGCCAAATACATAAGGGTTCCAATCAATTCCTGATATGGCAATTCTTCACAGATCTCATTTTTCGTCAATTTTAAATTTGGCTCTATTGGTGTACTTATCGGTTTGCAATTTTCCATGTTAAATTTCTTCAAACTCCTCTCTATGTATCCTTTTTGAGTAAGTTTTATTCCATCCTTGACTTCTACTTCGACTCCTAGGCAAATTTTCGGTTCTCCTAGATCTTTCATTTCAAATTTTCTCATTAGCCCGTCCTTAATTTCGTTTAATTTTTCGTCCGATGAGTATGCGATGATTAGGTCGTCAACATACACTGCGATTATTAATTTTTCTTTTTCCTTCGTATAAGTGAATATACACGGGTCAGCTCGTGAAGGCGTGAGTCCCAGAGATCTCAATTCTTTAGTTAATCTTTCGTTCCATTGCCTCCCAGATTGTTTCAACCCGTACAGTGCCTTCTTCAATTCGCATACTCTTTCTCCACTCGTATTCCTTAAATCTTCCAGCATTTCTTTCGTTTTTGTGAACAGCGTTAGATCATCTTTTGAGCTTTCTTCTATCAGAATTTCTGCCAAATATTTTTCCAGGTAATCCGGCATTTTCATAAAGACTTTTTCATCTAATTTTCCGTTTAAATAAGCAGTAGTAACATCCATTTGGTTCAGTTTTAGGTCTTGCTCTACAGCTGTGGCAAACAGCAGTCTGATTGAGCTTAACTTCGCTACAGGGGCGAACGTTTCATTGTAGTCAATTCCGGGTCTCTGACTGAAGCCTCTGGCTACTAATCGTGCCTTCTTGGTTTCTTCATTTTTATGTCCAACCTTTGTTTTTAAAATGATCTTAGAGTCAACTATATTAATATTGTTTTCTTTCTTAATTATTTTCCACGTACCGTTTTTAATATGTGCTCTAATTTCGGCTTTTATGGCATCGTGCCAACCTGGTTCATCTAACTCACACACCATGGAAAGCTCGCTGTCGTCAATATTTAATTCGTAATCGGCCGTCCATGCTGGCAGTTTTTTCTTGCGTTTCGGCCTATCATTTGGCTTGGTTGGGTGATCAATATTTTCTTTAAAAACACCTTGATCCAATGTTAGCTCCTCTTCTTCAATCTCATCAACTGACGAGTCTGAGTCATTTTCTCCATTATTATTGCTGTTGTCGTTATTGATAGTTATTTCAAATATATTATCGCCTACCTCTGCTTCTTTTTTCATAAAGCTGTAATCTTCAGCACCTGAAGTGTAGAACATTTTATTAATGATTTTTACAGAAGAATGCCTTATTTTGTGGCAGCACAGCAACTGGCTGTGAAGCCAAGCGACGAGGCCACTCGCTCTCCGGTGGAAGAAGACTGACAATTGACGACTGACGTTTTTACTACTCACCGTTTTACCTCGTATTTTTAACCTGTTGAGTTTTCGCATTATTATTTTTGTAATACCAAAGTTTGTAATAAATAGTTTTGTTAAGTTAGTAAAAGGACCTTTAATTGAGAACAGAATACGCCTAAAGCAAGCAGTGAAGTGATATTTCGGACCATAATATCCACAGTGGTGACCCCCGAACGTTCTCAATTTTCAATCGACCAGCATGGCTAACCAAGACGAAACGAATTCAGCAGAGCCCACGGAGGTATGTCGTGTCAGTTTTAAGGCGCCAGACTTTTGGAAGTCCGAACCGAAGCTATGGTTCCTTCGCATCGAGAGTCAGTTTCGTACCGCCGGTATTTCAAAAGACTTAAGCATGTTCGATTATACTATCGCGAGTTTGAACTGTGAAGCGCTTGTCGAGGTGTCCGACATTATTAGAAACCCTCCACAAACTGATAACAAGTATGAAAAACTCAAAGAGCGACTTATCAGCAGGTTTGCAGACAGTGAAACCATTAAAACTCAGAAACTATTAAGTGGTATGGCTCTAGGCGACTCTAAGCCTTCACAACTCCTCCATCGTATGGAGTCTATGAACGAAGGACGTCTCCAACCCGCGATTATAAAGACATTGTGGATGGAACAACTACCGCAGAGTTGCCGGGGAATCTTAGCCGTTAGCGACGGCGACAATAGCAAATTGGCGGAGATCGCGGACAGGATCGTGGAAACCATGGGTCACATCAATGTGGTTTCAAGCCAGCCGACCCAATCTGGTCCCACATTAGAGAATCTCCAACAACAGATAGCGGAACTTACGGCCCACGTAAAGAAATTGGAGTTCGGGAGAGAGAGCCGTTCCAGGTCTCGCACTCGCAGCAAGTCAAGGAGCAAGAGGGATGACAGCTTGTGCTGGTACCACGATAGATTTGGCACAAGGGCAACAAAGTGTACCAAGCCTTGCTCATTTCAGGAAAACTGTGTCGGGGAGCGATAGAGGCGGCAGGTCCTTCCCCCCACACAACTCAATGCCGCCTATTCATTCACGATAAATCTCAAGGTATTTTATTTTTAGTCGACACCGGCGCTGACCTCAGCATACTGCCAAGCAGAAAATTTAAAGCAGCAAACAGCACCGGATTTGATCTTTATACTGCCAACGGTAACCCAATCCGAACATTTGGAACTAGAATGTTAACGCTGGATATCAACCTTCGTAGGCAGTTTCCGTGGACGTTCGTAGTGGCGGAGGTAACCCATGCAATTTTGGGAGCTGACTTTCTCTCGCATTATGCGATACAAGTTGACATGAGAAGAAAAAGGCTGATAGATTCTACTACCTCTTTAGTAAAAAACTGCTTTACTAAACAAGCAGTGGTCGCAGAGGTAAGAATTACTAACAGCAGTAGCGTGACAAAGCTGTTTCAGAAGTACCCGAATGTACTTAGACCGGCACCTGTAATAGAACAGGAACCCGATCCTTCCAGTATCCAGCATCACATAGAGACCAAAGGATCCCCAGTTTATTCAAGGCCACGTCGGCTGTCAGCAGAGAAGTTGGAGAGTGCAAAGGAGGAATTTGCGAGTTTGCAGAGGAACAACGTTATTCGGCCGTCGAAGTCGTGTTGGGCCAGCCCCCTCCATATGGTTAGGAAGCAAAATGGTACGTGGAGAGCTTGCGGTGATTACCGTCGTTTGAATGCTGTGACCAAGCCAGACCGCTACCCCATTCCGTATATCCAGGATTTTTCGAACCACTTGCATAACAAGAACGTATTCTCAGCAATCGATTTGGTCAAGGCATTTTATCAGATTCCCGTTAACAAGGACGACATTCCTAAGACAGCAATAACGACACCATTTGGGTTATTCGAATTTTTGAAGATGCCTTTTGGGTTGCGTAATGCAGCTCAAACCCTGCAACGCCACCTGGACCAACTGTTCAGAGAATGCCCGTTCGTCTATGTTTATATCGACGATATATTGATCGCTTCAGAAAACATAGAAGAGCACATGGAACATCTGGATACAGTTTTTGGCATCCTGAGCAGCAACAATATAGTTATTAATCCGACAAAATCAAAATTCGTAGTTTCCGAAGTCGAGTTCCTGGGTTGCTTGATAACAGGCTCAGGGATAAAACCTTTGCAGCATAAGGTCGATACTATCAGAGAGTTTCCAGAGCCTACAACCACCAACCAATTGCGGAAATTCCTTGGGATGATAAATTTCTATCGGAGGTGGATTCCCCAAGCGGCTGATAGGTTAGAACCTTTGACTGGCCTGTTGCTCGGTGTAAAGAAAAAGAGTTCGCCAATCCAATGGACGCCGGATGCCATCGAATCGTTCAATAACGCGAAAGAAATGCTAGCAACCGTAGCAGAATTAACCTACCCGGATCCAAATGGAAAACTTTGCCTAGCAGTGGATGCGTCAGAGGTTGCGATTGGTGGAGTTCTGCAGCAATTTACCGACGAATTAAAGCCGATATCTTTCTTTTCTAGAAAACTCTCGAGTACGGAGCGTCGTTACAGTACGTACGATAGAGAGTTGCTCGCGATTTATTATGGAATTCAGCAATTCAGACACTTTCTTGAGGGCCAAGACTTCGTCGTTTTTACTGACCATAAGCCTCTTACATTTGCTTTCCAGCAAAAGCACGACAGATGTTCTCCTAGGCAAATTAGACAGTTGGGATTTATTAGCCAGTTTACCACGAATATCCAGCACATAAAGGGGACAGAAAACATTACCGCGGATTACTTGTCCAGACCACAGGTTGATGCCATTGAACAAATCATAATAGACTATAATGAAATAGCCCGTGATCAAGTTCAGGACCCGGAATTGCAACAGCTATTGGTAGATGATAAGAGTTCTTTAAAGCTGCAGCAGGTGAGAATTCCTGAATCTGATGTGCCTTTATACTGCGACGTCCAACACGGAAAAGTTCGACCATACATACCTGAGCCACATCGAATCGTAGTGTTCCGAAAGTTTCATAATATTTCTCATCCGAGTATCAGGAGCACTGTGAAAATGGTTACCGATAGATTTGTGTGGAAGAATTTAAGAAGCAGTGTCACCAAATGGACACGGGAGTGTCTCGACTGCCAGAAAAGTAAGGTGCAGAAACATACTCGTTCACCAATTTTACAAATCGAGGTGCCCGACGACCGTTTTTCGCACATCCACGTAGATATCGTGGGACCTTTGCCGCCATCAAATGACTACAAGTATTTACTGACAATCATTGATAGGTTCAGTAGATGGCCAGAGGCGATTCCGATGAAGGAGATTACCGCCGAAGAGATAGCGAGTAAATTTATCGAAACATGGGTGTCTCGGTTCGGCGTCCCTGCTAAGGTTACCACGGATAGAGGACGACAGTTTGAATCATGCCTTTTCAAGGAACTTTCACGCATGCTTGGAATCCAACATTTAAAAACAACAGCCTACCACCCACAAAGTAACGGGTTCGTCGAAAGGTTCCACAGAACTTTGAAGGCAGCGCTTATGGCTGTAAGCAATCGATCCTGGGTTACGTCATTACCACTTGTGATGTTGGGCATTCGAAATACTTATAAAGAAGATGTCAAATGTGCAAGTTCCGAGTTGGTGTATGGAAACCCTATTAGGATGCCTGGAGAGTTTTTCAGCCCGACAGAGAATACAACAGATACGCATCAATTCGTCAATGGATTAAGGCAAGTGATGCACGAGTTGCAACCAACGAAAGCGAGCAACCACTCATCTGCTAAGACTTTTGTTCACCCGGATTTAGCGACAACGTCGCATGTTTTCATTCGTAGAGATGTCAAAGCAGCTCTAACGCCTCCCTACGCGGGACCGTATAGAGTTGTGAAGCGACTTGAAAAGTTTTTCGAAGTAGAGGTAAAGGGAAGAACTGAGACCATCACCATCGATAGATTGAAGCCAGCTTACATTCCCGGGGATTGGCAGATTCAAGAGGAACATTCCTACTTCCAACGTCAAGATTCCGAGTATCCTTTAAACACTTCAAGCCGAAAGAAATCCGTTCGATTTCTGGTGGAAATCTCACTTGGAGGGGAGTACTGTGGCAGCACAGCAACTGGCTGTGAAGCCAAGCGACGAGGCCACTCGCTCTCCGGTGGAAGAAGAAGACTGACAATTGACGACTGACGTTTTTACTACTCACTTTTTACCTCGTATTTTTAACCTGTTGAGTTTTCGCATTATTATTTTTGTAATACCAAAGTTTGTAATAAATAGTTTTGTTAAGTTAGTAAAAGGACCTTTAATTGAGAACAGAATACGCCTAAAGCAAGCAGTGAAGTGATATTTCGGACCATAATATCCACATTTTATACAAAAATTGTATAAATCTTAAAGGAAAAGAAGAAGATTAATTGGCCTTTTACCATTCGGGTCTGTGTCTACTTAAATCTTACGATACCTATGTAAATGTAAGTAAATGAATAAAAAAAATCGTTTCTACAACCATTTTATTGAATAATCTGTAAAAATAAACAAGATTAAATAACCCGTTTAAAATTTTTCCTCGAAAAATTTGGTAAATGTCAAAACTGTCAATGTCAACAGTGTCATTTGAAACTGCCGTCGAGAAGAGAAGTAGCCGTTGGATTCGCCAAATTTCGCATTTTTACTGGATTTTCAGCGTTAATTTCAAGGTAAACGAGCTTTATACACAATTTTAAACCTTTACAAACAATCTACGATTATTTAAATCGCCTCGTACAAGAAATAACCCATTTAAAAATTGTGAGGTTATGTTGCACGAAGCCGCTTTTTAACAAAATTATTTTACTTTTTAGAAGGTCTACTGCTTATATTTCACGATAATTACCTAATTGAAGATGAGAAAAAGGTCCCAGTAAGCATATTGTGCTAAATTCCGTTGATTATTCGTCAATATTTGGATTCAAAGTAGAAAATCCTACCTCAATACAGGGTGTTACATTTGGAGGAATACCACTTTTTGGGCGTAAAAATCATTTCCAGGGTATGGATAAGCCGAAAGAGGACTAAGTAAGAGTCGTTTTAAAGAAAAAATGATAAAAATCGGTCAAGAAATAACGAAGAAATTAATCATTTTTACCTTAATTCGTTCATTTTACTTAAATTTTCTTTATTTTTTGTAGGATTTTGACGGGAAATAAGAAGAAAATAACTACTAGAAACATAAACTAAACCACCAACAACAATTAGGAAAAATATTTTGGATTTTTTCTACAATTTTCATCTTTTTTTCGAACAATTTTTAATTCAATCGGAGTATCTTCTAATCTAAATTGTACAGAATGATTTAGAACTCTTCAAAAGTGTCCTGTTTAGTTTTAGAACTATTCTGAATTGTACAGAATGATTTAGAACTCTTCAAAAGTGTCCTGTTTAATTTTAGAACTATTCTGAATTGTACAGAATGATTAAGAACCCTTCAAAAGTGTCCTGTTTAGTTTTAGAACTATTCTGAATTGTACAGAATGATTTAGAACTCTTCAAAAGTGTCCTGTTTAATTTTAGAACTAATCTAAATTGTACAGAATGATTTAGAACTCTTTAAAAGTGTCCTGTTTAATTTTAGAACTAATCTAAATTGTACAGAATGATTTAGAACTCTTCAAAAGTGTCCTGTTTAATTTGAGAACTATTCTAAATTGTACAGAATGATTTAGAACTCTTTAAAAGTGTCCTGTTTAATTTTAGAACTATTCTAAATTGTACAGAATGATTTAGAACTCTTCAAAAGTGTCCTGTTTAATTTGAGAACTATTCTAAATTGTACAGAATGATTTAGAACTCTTCAAAAGTATCCTGTTTAATTTTAGAACTATTCTAAATTGTACAGAATGATTTAGAACTCTTCAAAAGTGTCCTGTTTAATTTTAGAACTAATCTAAATTGTACAGAATGATTTAGAACTCTTTAAAAGTGTCCTGTTTAATTTTAGAACTATTCTAAATTGTACAGAATGATTTAGAACTCTTCAAAAGTGTCCTGTTTAATTTCAGAACTATTCTGAATTGTACAGAATGATTAAGAACCCTTCAAAAGTGTCCTGTTTAGTTTTAGAACTATTCTGAATTGTACAGAATGATTTAGAACTCTTCAAAAGTGTCCTGTTTAATTTTAGAACTAATCTAAATTGTACAGAATGATTTAGAACTCTTTAAAAGTGTCCTGTTTAATTTTAGAACTATTCTAAATTGTACAGAATGATTTAGAACTCTTCAAAAGTGTCCTGTTTAATTTGAGAACTAATCTAAATTGTACAGAATGATTTAGAACTCTTTAAAAGTGTCCTGTTTAATTTTAGAACTATTCTAAATTGTACAGAATGATTTAGAACTCTTCAAAAGTATCCTGTTTAATTTTAGAACTATTCTAAATTGTACAGAATGATTTAGAACTCTTCAAAAGTATCCTGTTTAATTTTAGAACTATTCTAAATTGTACAGAATGATTTAGAACTCTTTAAAAGTGTCCTGTTTAATTTTAGAACTATTCTAAATTGTACAGAATGATTTAGAACTCTTCAAAAGTATCCTGTTTAATTTTAGAACTAATCTAAATTGTACAGAATGATTTAGAACTCTTTAAAAGTGTCCTGTTTAATTTTAGAACTATTCTAAATTGTACAGAATGATTTAGAACTCTTCAAAAGTGTCCTGTTTAATTTCAGAACTATTCTGAATTGTACAGAATGATTAAGAACCCTTCAAAAGTGTCCTGTTTAGTTTTAGAACTATTCTGAATTGTACAGAATGATTTAGAACTCTTCAAAAGTGTCCTGTTTAATTTTAGAACTAATCTAAATTGTACAGAATGATTTAGAACTCTTTAAAAGTGTCCTGTTTAGTTTTAGAACTATTCTGAATTGTACAGAATGATTTAGAACTCTTCAAAAGTGTCCTGTTTAATTTTAGAACTAATCTAAATTGTACAGAATGATTTAGAACTCTTTAAAAGTGTCCTGTTTAATTTTAGAACTATTCTAAATTGTACAGAATGATTTAGAACTCTTCAAAAGTGTCCTGTTTAATTTGAGAACTATTCTAAATTGTACAGAATGATTTAGAACTCTTTAAAAGTGTCCTGTTTAATTTCAGAACTATTCTGAATTGTACAGAATGATTAAGAACCCTTCAAAAGTGTCCTGTTTAGTTTTAGAACTATTCTGAATTGTACAGAATGATTTAGAACTCTTCAAAAGTGTCCTGTTTAATTTTAGAACTATTCTAAATTGTACAGAATGATTTAGAACTCTTTAAAAGTGTCCTGTTTAATTTTAGAACTATTCTAAATTGTACAGAATGATTTAGAACTCTTCAAAAGTGTCCTGTTTAATTTGAGAACTATTCTAAATTGTACAGAATGATTTAGAACTCTTCAAAAGTGTCCTGTTTAATTTCAGAACTATTCTGAATTGTACAGAATGATTTAGAACTCTTCAAAAGTGTCCTGTTTAGTTTTAGAACTATTCTGAATTGTACAGAATGATTTAGAACTCTTCAAAAGTGTCCTGTTTAATTTTAGAACTAATCTAAATTGTACAGAATGATTTAGAACTCTTTAAAAGTGTCCTGTTTAATTTTAGAACTATTCTAAATTGTACAGAATGATTTAGAACTCTTCAAAAGTGTCCTGTTTAATTTGAGAACTATTCTAAATTGTACAGAATGATTTAGAACTCTTTAAAAGTGTCCTGTTTAATTTTAGAACTATTCTAAATTGTACAGAATGATTTAGAACTCTTCAAAAGTATCCTGTTTAATTTTAGAACTATTCTGAATTGTACAGAATGATTAAGAACCCTTCAAAAGTGTCCTGTTTAGTTTTAGAACTATTCTGAATTGTACAGAATGATTTAGAACTCTTCAAAAGTGTCCTGTTTAATTTTAGAACTAATCTAAATTGTACAGAATGATTTAGAACTCTTTAAAAGTGTCCTGTTTAATTTTAGAACTAATCTAAATTGTACAGAATGATTTAGAACTCTTTAAAAGTGTCCTGTTTAATTTGAGAACTATTCTAAATTGTACAGAATGATTTAGAACTCTTTAAAAGTGTCCTGTTTAATTTTAGAACTATTCTAAATTGTACAGAATGATTTAGAACTCTTTAAAAGTGTCCTGTTTAATTTTAGAACTAATCTAAATTGTACAGAATGATTTAGAACTCTTTAAAAGTGTCCTGTTTAATTTTAGAACTATTCTAAATTGTACAGAATGATTTAGAACTCTTCAAAAGTGTCCTGTTTAATTTCAGAACTATTCTGAATTGTACAGAATGATTAAGAACCCTTCAAAAGTGTCCTGTTTAGTTTTAGAACTATTCTGAATTGTACAGAATGATTTAGAACTCTTCAAAAGTGTCCTGTTTAATTTTAGAACTAATCTAAATTGTACAGAATGATTTAGAACTCTTTAAAAGTGTCCTGTTTAATTTTAGAACTATTCTAAATTGTACAGAATGATTTAGAACTCTTCAAAAGTGTCCTGTTTAATTTGAGAACTAATCTAAATTGTACAGAATGATTTAGAACTCTTTAAAAGTGTCCTGTTTAATTTTAGAACTATTCTAAATTGTACAGAATGATTTAGAACTCTTCAAAAGTATCCTGTTTAATTTTAGAACTATTCTAAATTGTACAGAATGATTTAGAACTCTTCAAAAGTATCCTGTTTAATTTTAGAACTATTCTAAATTGTACAGAATGATTTAGAACTCTTTAAAAGTGTCCTGTTTAATTTTAGAACTATTCTAAATTGTACAGAATGATTTAGAACTCTTCAAAAGTATCCTGTTTAATTTTAGAACTAATCTAAATTGTACAGAATGATTTAGAACTCTTTAAAAGTGTCCTGTTTAATTTTAGAACTATTCTAAATTGTACAGAATGATTTAGAACTCTTCAAAAGTGTCCTGTTTAATTTCAGAACTATTCTGAATTGTACAGAATGATTAAGAACCCTTCAAAAGTGTCCTGTTTAGTTTTAGAACTATTCTGAATTGTACAGAATGATTTAGAACTCTTCAAAAGTGTCCTGTTTAATTTTAGAACTAATCTAAATTGTACAGAATGATTTAGAACTCTTTAAAAGTGTCCTGTTTAGTTTTAGAACTATTCTGAATTGTACAGAATGATTTAGAACTCTTCAAAAGTGTCCTGTTTAATTTTAGAACTAATCTAAATTGTACAGAATGATTTAGAACTCTTTAAAAGTGTCCTGTTTAATTTTAGAACTATTCTAAATTGTACAGAATGATTTAGAACTCTTCAAAAGTATCCTGTTTAATTTTAGAACTATTCTAAATTGTACAGAATGATTTAGAACTCTTCAAAAGTATCCTGTTTAATTTTAGAACTATTCTAAATTGTACAGAATGATTTAGAACTCTTCAAAAGTGTCCTGTTTAATTTGAGAACTATTCTAAATTGTACAGAATGATTTAGAACTCTTCAAAAGTGTCCTGTTTAATTTTAGAACTAATCTAAATTGTACAGAATGATTTAGAACTCTTCAAAAGTGTCCTGTTTAATTTGAGAACTATTCTAAATTGTACAGAATGATTTAGAACTCTTCAAAAGTGTCCTGTTTAATTTTAGAACTATTCTAAATTGTACAGAATGATTTAGAACTCTTCAAAAGTGTCCTGTTTAATTTGAGAACTATTCTAAATTGTACAGAATGATTTAGAACTCTTCAAAAGTGTCCTGTTTAATTTGAGAACTATTCTAAATTGTACAGAATGATTTAGAACTCTTCAAAAGTGTCCTGTTTAATTTTAGAACTAATCTAAATTGTACAGAATGATTTAGAACTCTTCAAAAGTGTCCTGTTTAATTTGAGAACTATTCTAAATTGTACAGAATGATTTAGAACTCTTCAAAAGTGTCCTGTTTAATTTGAGAACTATTCTAAATTGTACAGAATGATTTAGAACTCTTCAAAAGTGTCCTGTTTAATTTGAGAACTATTCTAAATTGTACAGAATGATTTAGAACTCTTCAAAAGTGTCCTGTTTAATTTGAGAACTATTCTAAATTGTACAGAATGATTTAGAACTCTTCAAAAGTGTCCTGTTTAATTTGAGAACTATTCTAAATTGTACAGAATGATTTAGAACTCTTCAAAAGTGTCCTGTTTAATTTTAGAACTAATCTAAATTGTACAGAATGTTTTAGAACTCTTCAAAAGTATCCTGTTTAATTTTAGAACTATTCTAAATTGTACAGAATGTTTTAGAACTCTTCAAAAGTATCCTGTTTAATTTTAGAACTAATCTAAATTGTACAGAATGTTTTAGAACTCTTCAACAGTATCCTGTTTAATTTTAGAACTATTCTAAATTGTACAGAATGTTTTAGAACTCTTCAAAAGTATCCTGTTTAATTTTAGAACTATTCTAAATTGTACAGAATGATTTAGAACTCTTCAAAAGTATCCTGTTTAATTTTAGAACTATTCTAAATTGTACAGAATGATTTAGAACTCTTCAAAAGTATCCTGTTTAATTTTAGAACTATTCTAAATTGTACAGAATTATTTAGAACTCTTCAAAAGTATCCTGTTTAATTTTAGAACTATTCTAAATTGTACAGAATGATTTAGAACTCTTCAAAAGTATCCTGTTTAATTTTAGAACTATTCTAAATTGTACAGAATGATTTAGAACTCTTCAAAAGTATCCTGTTTAATTTTAGAACTATTCTAAATTGTACAGAATGATTTAGAACTCTTCAAAAGTATCCTGTTTAATTTTAGAACTATTCTAAATTGTACAGAATGATTTATTCTATCTCTTCAAAAGTATCCTGTTTAATTTTAGAACTATTCTAAATTGTACAGAATGTTTTAGAACTCTTCAATAGTATCCTGTTTAATTTTAGAACTATTCTAAATTGTACAGAATGTTTTAGAACTCTTCAAAAGTATCCTGTTTAATTTTAGAACTATTCTAAATTGTACAGAATGATTTAGAACTCTTCAAAAGTATCCTGTTTAATTTTAGAACTATTCTAAATTGTACAGAATGATTTAGAACTCTTCAAAAGTATCCTGTTTAATTTTAGAACTATTCTAAATTGTACAGAATGTTTTAGAACTCTTCAAAAGTATCCTGTTTATTTTTAGAACTAATCTAAATTGTACAGAATGTTTTAGAACTCTTCAAAAGTATCCTGTTTAATTTTAGAACTAATCTAAATTGTACAGAATGTTTTAGAACTCTTCAATAGTATCCTGTTTAATTTTAGAACTATTCTAAATTGTACAGAATGATTTAGAACTCTTCAAAAGTATCCTGTTTAATTTTAGAACTATTCTAAATTGTACAGAATGATTTAGAACTCTTCAAAAGTATCCTGTTTAATTTTAGAACTAATCTAAATTGTACAGAATGTTTTAGAACTCTTCAAAAGTATCCTGTTTAATTTTAGAACTAATCTAAATTGTACAGAATGTTTTAGAACTCTTTAAAAGTATCCTGTTTAATTTTAGAACTATTCTAAATTGTACAGAATGATTTAGAACTCTTCAAAAGTGTCCTGTTTAATTTCAGAACTATTCTAAATTGTACAGAATGATTTAGAACTCTTCAAAGGTGTCCTGTTTAATTTCAGAACTATTCTAAATTGTACAGAATGATTTAGAACTCTTCAAAAGTGTCCTGTTTAATTTTAGAACTATTCTAAATTGTACAGAATGATTTAGAACTCTTCAAAAGTGTCCTGTTTAATTTCAGAACTATTCTAAATTGTACAGAATGATTTAGAACTCTTCAAAGGTGTCCTGTTTAATTTCAGAACTATTCTAAATTGTACAGAATGATTTAGAACTCTTCAAAAGTGTCCTGTTTAATTTCAGAACTATTCTAAATTGTACAGAATGATTTAGAACTCTTCAAAAGTGTCCTGTTTAATTTCAGAACTAATCTAAATTGTACAGAATGATTTAGAACTCTTCAAAAGTATCCTGTTTAATTTTAGAACTATTCTAAATTGTACAGAATGATTTAGAACTCTTCAAAAGTATCCTGTTTAATTTCAGAACTATTCTAAATTGTACAGAATGATTTAGAACTCTTCAAAGGTGTCCTGTTTAATTTCAGAACTATTCTGAATTGTACAGAAAGATTTAGAACTCTTCAAAGGTGTTCTGTTTAATTTCAGAACTAATCTAAATTGTACAGAATGATTTAGAACTCTTCAAAAGTGTCCTGTTTAATTTTAGAACTATTCTAAATTGTACAGAATGATTTAGAACTCTTCAAAAGTGTCCTGTTTAATTTTAGAACTATTCTAAATTGTACAGAATGATTTAGAACTCTTCAAAAGTATCCTGTTTAATTTTAGAACTATTCTAAATTGTACAGAATGATTTAGAACTCTTCAAAGGTGTCCTGTTTAATTTCAGAACTATTCTGAATTGTACAGAAAGATTTAGAACTCTTCAAAGGTGTTCTGTTTAATTTCAGAACTAATCTAAATTGTACAGAATGATTTAGAACTTTTCAAAAGTGTCCTGTTTAATTTTAGAACTATTCTAAATTGTACAGAATGATTTAGAACTCTTCAAAAGTGTCCTGTTTAATTTTAGAACTATTCTAAATTGTACAGAATGATTTAGAACTCTTCAAAAGTATCCTGTTTAATTTTAGAACTATTCTAAATTGTACAGAATGATTTAGAACTCTTCAAAAGTGTCCTGTTTAATTTCAGAACTATTCTAAATTGTACAGAATGATTTAGAACTCTTCAAAAGTGTCCTGTTTAATTTTAGAACTAATCTAAATTGTACAGAATGATTTAGAACTCTTCAAAAGTGTCCTGTTTAATTTGAGAACTATTCTAAATTGTACAGAATGATTTAGAACTCTTCAAAAGTGTCCTGTTTAATTTTAGAACTAATCTAAATTGTACAGAATGATTTAGAACTCTTCAAAAGTGTCCTGTTTAATTTGAGAACTATTCTAAATTGTACAGAATGATTTAGAACTCTTCAAAAGTGTCCTGTTTAATTTTAGAACTAATCTAAATTGTACAGAATGATTTAGAACTCTTCAAAAGTGTCCTGTTTAATTTTAGAACTAATCTAAATTGTACAGAATGATTTAGAACTCTTCAAAAGTGTCCTGTTTAATTTTAGAACTAATCTAAATTGTACAGAATGATTTAGAACTCTTCAAAAGTGTCCTGTTTAATTTTAGAACTAATCTAAATTGTACAGAATGATTTAGAACTCTTCAAAAGTGTCCTGTTTAATTTTAGAACTAATCTAAATTGTACAGAATGATTTAGAACTCTTCAAAAGTGTCCTGTTTAATTTTAGAACTATTCTAAATTGTACAGAATGATTTAGAACTCTTCAAAAGTGTCCTGTTTAATTTTAGAACTATTCTAAATTGTACAGAATGATTTAGAACTCTTCAAAAGTGTCCTGTTTAATTCTAGAACTATTCTAAATTGTACAGAATGATTTAGAACTCTTCAAAAGTGTCCTGTTTAATTTTAGAACTAATCTAAATTGTACAGAATGATTTAGAACTCTTCAAAAGTGTCCTGTTTAATTTGAGAACTATTCTAAATTGTACAGAATGATTTAGAACTCTTCAAAAGTGTCCTGTTTAATTTGAGAACTATTCTAAATTGTACAGAATGATTTAGAACTCTTCAAAAGTGTCCTGTTTAATTTGAGAACTAATCTAAATTGTACAGAATGATTTAGAACTCTTCAAAAGTGTCCTGTTTAATTTGAGAACTATTCTAAATTGTACAGAATGTTTTAGAACTCTTCAAAAGTATCCTGTTTAATTTTAGAACTATTCTAAATTGTACAGAATGATTTAGAACTCTTCAAAAGTATCCTGTTTAATTTTAGAACTATTCTAAATTGTACAGAATGATTTAGAACTCTTCAAAAGTATCCTGTTTAATTTTAGAACTATTCTAAATTGTACAGAATGTTTTAGAACTCTTCAAAAGTATCCTGTTTATTTTTAGAACTAATCTAAATTGTACAGAATGTTTTAGAACTCTTCAAAAGTATCCTGTTTAATTTTAGAACTAATCTAAATTGTACAGAATGTTTTAGAACTCTTCAATAGTATCCTGTTTAATTTTAGAACTATTCTAAATTGTACAGAATGATTTAGAACTCTTCAAAAGTATCCTGTTTAATTTTAGAACTATTCTAAATTGTACAGAATGATTTAGAACTCTTCAAAAGTATCCTGTTTAATTTTAGAACTAATCTAAATTGTACAGAATGTTTTAGAACTCTTCAAAAGTATCCTGTTTAATTTTAGAACTAATCTAAATTGTACAGAATGTTTTAGAACTCTTTAAAAGTATCCTGTTTAATTTTAGAACTATTCTAAATTGTACAGAATGATTTAGAACTCTTCAAAAGTGTCCTGTTTAATTTCAGAACTATTCTAAATTGTACAGAATGATTTAGAACTCTTCAAAGGTGTCCTGTTTAATTTCAGAACTATTCTAAATTGTACAGAATGATTTAGAACTCTTCAAAAGTGTCCTGTTTAATTTTAGAACTATTCTAAATTGTACAGAATGATTTAGAACTCTTCAAAAGTGTCCTGTTTAATTTCAGAACTATTCTAAATTGTACAGAATGATTTAGAACTCTTCAAAGGTGTCCTGTTTAATTTCAGAACTATTCTAAATTGTACAGAATGATTTAGAACTCTTCAAAAGTGTCCTGTTTAATTTCAGAACTATTCTAAATTGTACAGAATGATTTAGAACTCTTCAAAAGTGTCCTGTTTAATTTCAGAACTAATCTAAATTGTACAGAATGATTTAGAACTCTTCAAAAGTATCCTGTTTAATTTTAGAACTATTCTAAATTGTACAGAATGATTTAGAACTCTTCAAAAGTATCCTGTTTAATTTCAGAACTATTCTAAATTGTACAGAATGATTTAGAACTCTTCAAAAGTGTCCTGTTTAATTTCAGAACTATTCTAAATTGTACAGAATGATTTAGAACTCTTCAAAAGTATCCTGTTTAATTTTAGAACTATTCTAAATTGTACAGAATGATTTAGAACTCTTCAAAGGTGTCCTGTTTAATTTCAGAACTATTCTGAATTGTACAGAAAGATTTAGAACTCTTCAAAGGTGTTCTGTTTAATTTCAGAACTAATCTAAATTGTACAGAATGATTTAGAACTTTTCAAAAGTGTCCTGTTTAATTTTAGAACTATTCTAAATTGTACAGAATGATTTAGAACTCTTCAAAAGTGTCCTGTTTAATTTTAGAACTATTCTAAATTGTACAGAATGATTTAGAACTCTTCAAAAGTATCCTGTTTAATTTTAGAACTATTCTAAATTGTACAGAATGATTTAGAACTCTTCAAAGGTGTCCTGTTTAATTTCAGAACTATTCTGAATTGTACAGAAAGATTTAGAACTCTTCAAAGGTGTTCTGTTTAATTTCAGAACTAATCTAAATTCTACAGAATGATTTAGAACTTTTCAAAAGTGTCCTGTTTAATTTTAGAACTATTCTAAATTGTACAGAATGATTTAGAACTCTTCAAAAGTGTCCTGTTTAATTTTAGAACTATTCTAAATTGTACAGAATGATTTAGAACTCTTCAAAAGTATCCTGTTTAATTTTAGAACTATTCTAAATTGTACAGAATGATTTAGAACTCTTCAAAAGTGTCCTGTTTAATTTCAGAACTATTCTAAATTGTACAGAATGATTTAGAACTCTTCAAAAGTGTCCTGTTTAATTTTAGAACTAATCTAAATTGTACAGAATGATTTAGAACTCTTCAAAAGTGTCCTGTTTAATTTTAGAACTAATCTAAATTGTACAGAATGATTTAGAACTCTTCAAAAGTGTCCTGTTTAATTTTAGAACTAATCTAAATTGTACAGAATGATTTAGAACTCTTCAAAAGTGTCCTGTTTAATTTCAGAACTATTCTGAATTGTACAGAATGATTTAGAAATCTTCAAAAGTGTCCTGTTTAATTTTAGAACTAATCTAAATTGTACAGAATGATTTAGAACTCTTCAAAAGTGTCCTGTTTAATTTCAGAACTATTCTGAATTGTACAGAATGATTTAGAAATCTTCAAAAGTGTCCTGTTTAATTTTAGAACTATTCTGAATTGTACAGAATGATTTAGAACTCTTCAAAAGTGTCCTGTTTAATTTTAGAACTAATCTAAATTGTACAGAATGATTTAGAACTCTTCAAAAGTGTCCTGTTTAATTTTAGAACTAATCTAAATTGTACAGAATGATTTAGAACTCTTCAAAAGTGTCCTGTTTAATTTTAGAACTAATCTAAATTGTACAGAATGATTTAGAACTCTTCAAAAGTGTCCTGTTTAATTTTAGAACTAATCTAAATTGTACAGAATGATTTAGAACTCTTCAAAAGTGTCCTGTTTAATTTTAGAACTAATCTAAATTGTACAGAATGATTTAGAACTCTTCAAAAGTGTCCTGTTTAATTTTAGAACTAATCTAAATTGTACAGAATGATTTAGAACTCTTCAAAAGTGTCCTGTTTAATTTTAGAACTAATCTAAATTGTACAGAATGTTTTAGAACTCTTCAAAAGTATCCTGTTTAATTTTAGAACAAATCTAAATTGTACAGAATGATTTAGAACTCTTCAACAGTATCCTGTTTAATTTTAGAACTAATCTAAATTGTACAGAATGTTTTAGAACTCTTCAAAAGTATCCTGTTTAATTTTAGAACTAATCTAAATTGTACAGAATGTTTTAGAACTCTTCAAAAGTATCCTGTTTAATTTTAGAACTAATCTAAATTGTATAGAATGTTTTAGAACTCTTCAAAAGTATCCTGTTTAATTTTAGAACTAATCTAAATTGTACAGAATGTTTTAGAACTCTTCAAAAGTATCCTGTTTAATGTTAGAACAAATCTAAATTGTACATGACGTGAAGTATTTAGTATGCTAACGTACTTATACTTTATAATCGATACTAACCCGTATCTGGGTAACAATATCTTTTATTTCGTTGCTATTTATTGTTATTCACATTTTATTGTCATTCTGTTTAATAAAGCCTCAGTTAAGAAAGGTCTGTTTTCACTACAATTTATTAAACAGAATCGTATCTCATGGATCAACTCCTTCGCCCTCAACGATTCGATGCTGACCCCGGTGCTCCTAAAGCTTCGCAAGAATGGAAGCACTGGCTGCAAACTTTCGAGAACTTCGCCCTAGTCGCCAGAGTTCAGACGCCGGACGGAAGCATAGCGCTCGACGATTCCTCCAGGTTCAATCTTCTCGTCAACTACGTGTCTCCGGCCGTTTACGACTTGATATCCGAATGTACCACATACCCCGAGGCCGTGGCTACGCTGAGCGGGATATACGTGAAGGAGGTCAACACGGTATACGCCCGCCATCTCCTCGCCACCCGGAGGCAACAGATGGACGAGAACATCGACCGGTATCTACAAGATTTGAGGTCGCTTAGCAAGAACTGTGGCTTCAGAGCCGTTGACGCTGAGACATACAGGGAGGAGTACATACGTGATTCTTTCATAAGCGGCTTGACTTCCGGAACCATCCGACAACGCCTGTTGGAGAACGCCGCTCTATCGCTCCAACAGGCTTACGACCAAGCCCGTTCTATGGAAGCAGCTCAACTGCAATCCAGCTCCTACAACGCTTCAAATGAGTTGAGTGTCAATTCCTCGTCAATGGAATCCGTCGATTCCGCCCAGCTAAATGCGGTACAACGAAATGGCCGCGCGAAGTGCTACTTCTGCGGTGGCGATCAACACCCCCGACAAAAGTGCCCGGCCAAAAGCTCGGTATGCAACCTGTGTAATAAAACCGGCCATTGGGCCAAAGTTTGTAAATCTTCTGCGGTCAAGAAAACTGTCGTGTCTGCCATCGATGAGCCCGTCGTAATAGCTGCTTCTCATCCGCGACTGATCAAATCTACCATCCGAATTTTGGTCGGCGACGCGTGGGCGGATGCGCTAGTGGACACTGGTAGTTCCGAGAGCTTTATTGCGTTGTCCTACGTTCAATCGAGAAACATACCCATAATCCCTTCCTCGGGACGCGTCTCAATGGCCTCAGCATCGTTAAATGCTCCTGTCAAAGGCCACTGCTATGTCGATCTGCAAATCCTGGAGCATACCTATAAAACCAGCAAGCTTTTAATATTAGACCATCTCTGTTCGGACGTCGTACTCGGCCACGACATCTTTAAGCATCATCGCTCCCTTGAACTTCAGTTCGGTGGAAAAAGGGACCCGATTCGAGTGTCGTGCTTGGCCGCCGCCGCCGTACCTGAAGCTGTGCTGTTTTCCAACTTGGACCCGTCGTGTCGCCCTATCGCTACTAAGTCGAGGCGATACTCTGAAGAAGATAACAAATTTATTAGATCTGAAATCCGGAAACTACTGGAGGACGGTATCATCGAAGAAAGCCACTCACCCTGGAGGGCCCAAGTCTTGATAACGTCAAACGAAAATCATAAAAAGAGGATGGTAGTTGACTATTCACAAACTTCTATTGAATCCAAAGTTGACTCTTGTGAGATGACTCTGATAGCAACCTCATCCCCCACCATTTCATAATCATACACTTTTACATCTTCAAATCCATAACATAATATGGGAATTTTACACTTGTTTATGATAACATAAGTTTTAGTTCTTGGCTCATTAAATATCACTTTCTCATCATCAGTCGTGTAAGAAAGTGAATCACAGACTAAAGTGGGATCAATTGATTTAACAAAAGGAGCATCTAAACACCATTGTTTTGGGCCCTTTCCAGGTATCCTCACTATCTTTATGTTAGGGTTATCAGACATTTTAATGTTTAGACTATCTACATAGAGTTTATTTTTATTTAGAGTTATCACAAACATAAGAAGAAAAGGACTAAAACAACCAGTGAGAGCTTATTAGAAGGTTTTGGTTTCTTCTGTTTTGGTGTCACAAAGTCTCCTTTACTAAAGATATACTTTGATTGCCTACTGTTGTCACTTGTTCCAGCATCTGTTTGTGAATGATGATGAGTTTGATTGTCATCAATGTCTCTTTCTATTGAAATTCTCATCTGGTTATAGAATTGCCTACCCTGTCTAGACCGTACAATGCAACCGTTCACAAATCTCTTATATAAATACTTTATTATAACATAAAAGACCTTTATAGTTATTTTGATTAAATAGAAAAATGGTTTGGCTATTATCACTATTGAAGCCACCATTTGTATTATGAAAGCCGTTATGATTAAAGCCATTATCCAAACAGGAATTGACCAACACTTGGTGTTTAATATGAATGGCCAACATAAATAACAAGTTACTGCAGAACATATATCTATTGGCTTACAGCTATGTTGTAATTCTAGTACTTTTCCGTTAGCTGTTCTTGCTAACAGATTGAATGAGGTCGGATTCACCATCATTGATACTGTTGTCGTCCTCGGCGCTCTTCTAACGGAACTTCGCTGCCGACATGGTTGTCTACGCCGGGGCCGGTGCTGCTCAGGCGCCACAATCTGAGTAACAAGTACGAGCCTCGCGTCGAAGAGGTTGAACTCCTACAAGCGAACCCTCAGTTCGCCTACGTACGGCTGCCGAATGGAAAGGAGACGACGGTGTCTCTTAGGCATCTGGCTCCCACGCCGTCGCAACAGCTTATTTCTCGCGAAGAAACTCTGGAACCTGGGGATTCTTCTGGCGACGCACCTACTCCCGGTATACAGAACGATGTAGACGTCCCTAGCTCGGTACGTGAGACTGCGGAAAATCTTCCCGAAGACCCCGAAAATCCCGCTGATACTACAATCATGACGCCGAAGAAATATAACCTTAAATCTACGCTATCTACGGGTTCTGACACTTCTGTCAAATCGAACCGTGTTTCACAACGGGAAAAGAAGAGGCCTAAATACTTGGCCGATTATGTTCTCTAGCCAGGCGGGGAGAATGACGTGAAGTATTTAGTATGCTAACGTACTTATACTTTATAATCGATACTAACCCGTATCTGGGTAACAATATCTTTTATTTCGTTGCTATTTATTGTTATTCACATTTTATTGTCATTCTGTTTAATAAAGCCTCAGTTAAGAAAGGTCTGTTTTCACTACAGTACAGAATGATTTAGAACTCTTCAACAGTATCCTGTTTAATTTTAGAACTAATCTAAATTGTACAGAATGTTTTAGAACTCTTCAAAAGTATCCTGTTTAATTTTAAAACTATTCTGAATTGTACAGAACGATTTAGAACTCTTCAAAAGTATCCTGTTTAATTTTAGAACTAATCTAAATTGTACAGAATGTTTTAGAACTCTTCAAAAGTATCCTGTTTAATTTTAGAACTAATCTAAATTGTACAGAATGTTTTAGAACTCTTCAAAAGTATCCTGTTTAATTTTAGAACAAATCTAAATTGTACAGAATGATTTAGAACTCTTCAAAAGTATCCTGTTTAATTTTAGAACTAATCTAAATTGTACAGAATGTTTTAGAACTCTTCGAAAGTATCCTGTTTAATTTTAGAACTAATCTAAATTGTACAGAATGTTTTAGAACTCTTCAAAAGTATCCTGTTTAATTTTAGAACAAATCTAAATTGTACAGAATGATTTAGAACCCTTCAACAGTATCCTGTTTAATTTTAGAACTAATCTAAATTGTACAGAATGTTTTAGAACTCATCAAAAGTATCCTGTTTAATTTTAGAACTAATCTAAATTGTACAGAATGATTTAGAACTCTTCAAAAGTATCCTGTTTAATTTTAGAACTAATCTAAATTGTACAGAATGATTTAGAACTCTTCAAAAGTATCCTGTTTAATTTTAGAACTAATCTAAATTGTACAGAATGTTTTAGAACTCTTCAACAGTATCCTGTTTAATTTTAGAACTAATCTAAATTGTACAGAATGTTTTAGAACTCTTCAAAAGTATCCTGTTTAATTTTAGAACTAATCTAAATTGTACAGAATGTTTTAGAACTCTTCAACAGTATCCTGTTTAATTTTAGAACTAATCTAAATTGTACAGAATGTTTTAGAACTCTTCAACAGTATCCTGTTTAATTTTAGAACTAATCTAAATTGTACAGAATGTTTTAGAACTTTTCAACAGTATCCTGTTTAATTTTAGAACTAATCTAAATTGTACAGAATTAAGAACTCTTCAAAAGTATCCTGTTTAATTTTAGAACTAATCTAAATTGTACAGAATTTAGAACTCTTCAACAGTATCCTGTTTAATTTTAGAACTAATCTAAATTGTACAGAATGTTTTAGTACTCTTCAAAAGTATCCTGTTTAATTTTAGAACAAATCTAAATTGTACAGAATGATTTAGAACTCTTCAACAGTATCCTGTTTAATTTTAGAACTAATCTAAATTGTACAGAATGTTTTAGAACTCTTCAAAAGTATCCTGTTTAATTTTAGAACTAATCTAAATTGTACAGAATGTTTTAGAACTCTTCAACAGTATCCTGTTTAATTTTAGAACTAATCTAAATTGTACAGAATGTTTTAGAACTCTTCAAAAGTATCCTGTTTAATTTTAGAACTAATCTAAATTGTACAGAATGTTTTAGAACTCTTCAACAATATCCTGTTTAATTTTAGAACTAATCTAAATTGTACAGAATGTTTTAGAACTCTTCAAAAGTATCCTGTTTAATTTTAGAACAAATCTAAATTGTACAGAATGATTTAGAACTCTTCAACAGTATCCTGTTTAATTTTAGAACTAATCTAAATTGTACAGAATGTTTTAGAACTCTTCAAAAGTATCCTGTTTAATTTTAGAACTAATCTAAATTGTACAGAATGTTTTAGAACTCTTCAACAGTATCCTGTTTAATTTTAGAACTAATCTAAATTGTACAGAATGTTTTAGAACTCTTCAAAAGTATCCTGTTTAATTTGAGAACTAATCTAAATTGTACAGAATGTTTTAGAACTCTTCAAAAGTATCCCGTTTAATTTTAGAACTATTCTAAATTGTTCAGAATGTTTTAGAACTCTTCAACAGTATCCTGTTTAATTTTAGAACTAATCTAAATTGTACAGAATTAAGAACTCTTCAAAAGTATCCTGTTTAATTTTAGAACTAATCTAAATTGTACAGAATTAAGAACTCTTCAACAGTATCCTGTTTAATTTTAGAACTAATCTAAATTGTACAGAATGTTTTAGAACTCTTCAAAAGTATCCTGTTTAATTTTAGAACAAATCTAAATTGTACAGAATGATTTAGAACTCTTCAACAGTATCCTGTTTAATTTTAGAACTAATCTAAATTGTACAGAATGTTTTAGAACTCTTCAAAAGTATCCTGTTTAATTTTAGAACTAATCTAAATTGTACAGAATGTTTTAGAACTCTTCAACAGTATCCTGTTTAATTTTAGAACTAATCTAAATTGTACAGAATGTTTTAGAACTCTTCAAAAGTATCCTGTTTAATTTTAGAACTAATCTAAATTGTACAGAATGTTTTAGAACTCTTCAACAATATCCTGTTTAATTTTAGAACTAATCTAAATTGTACAGAATGTTTTAGAACTCTTCAAAAGTATCCTGTTTAATTTTAGAACAAATCTAAATTGTACAGAATGATTTAGAACTCTTCAACAGTATCCTGTTTAATTTTAGAACTAATCTAAATTGTACAGAATGTTTTAGAACTCTTCAAAAGTATCCTGTTTAATTTTAGAACTAATCTAAATTGTACAGAATGTTTTAGAACTCTTCAACAGTATCCTGTTTAATTTTAGAACTAATCTAAATTGTACAGAATGTTTTAGAACTCTTCAACAGTATCCTGTTTAATTTTAGAACTAATCTAAATTGTACAGAATGTTTTAGAACTCTTCAAAAGTATCCTGTTTAATTTTAGAACTAATCTAAATTGTACAGAATGTTTTAGAACTCTTCAACAATATCCTGTTTAATTTTAGAACTAATCTAAATTGTACAGAATGTTTTAGAACTCTTCAAAAGTATCCTGTTTAATTCTAGAACAAATCTAAATTGTACAGAATGATTTAGAACTCTTCAACAGTATCCTGTTTAATTTTAGAACTAATCTAAATTGTACAGAATGTTTTAGAACTCTTCAAAAGTATCCTGTTTAATTTTAGAACTAATCTAAATTGTACAGAATGTTTTAGAACTCTTCAACAGTATCCTGTTTAATTTTAGAACTAATCTAAATTGTACAGAATGTTTTAGAACTCTTCAACAGTATCCTGTTTAATTTTAGAACTATTCTAAATTGTACAGAATGTTTTAGAACTCTTCAACAGTATCCTGTTTAATTTTAGAACTAATCTAAATTGTACAGAATGATTTAGAACTCTTCAACAGTATCCTGATTAATTTTAGAACTAATCTAAATTGTACAGAATGTTTTAGAACTCTTCAACAGTATCCTGTTTAATTTTAGGACTAATCTAAATTGTACAGAATGTTTTAGAACTTTTCAACAGTATCCTGTTTAATTTTAGAACTAATCTAAATTGTACAGAATGTTTTAGAACTCTTCAAAAGTATTCTGTTTAATTTTAGAACAAATCTAAATTGTACAAAATGATTTAGAACTCTTCAACAGTATCCTGTTTAATTTTAGAACTAATCTAAATTGTACAGAATGTTTTAGAATTCTTCAAAAGTATCCTGTTTAATTTTAGAACTATTCTGAATTGTACAAAACGATTTAGAACTCTTCAAAAGTATCCTGTTTAATTTTAAAACTATTCTGAATTGTACAGAACGATTTAGAACTCTTCAAAAGTATCCTGTTTAATTTTAGAACTAATCTAAATTGTACAGAATGTTTTAGGACTTTTCAACAGTATCCTGTTTAATTTTAGAACTAATCTAAATTGTACAGAATGTTTTAGAACTCTTCAAAAGTATCCTGTTTAATTTTAGAACAAATCTAAATTGTACAGAATGATTTAGAACTCTTCAACAGTATCCTGTTTAATTTTAGAACTAATCTAAATTGTACAGAATGTTTTAGAACTCTTCAAAAGTATCCTGTTTAATTTTAGAACTAATCTAAATTGTACAGAATGTTTTAGAACTCTTCAACAGTATCCTGTTTAATTTTAGAACTAATCTAAATTGTACAGAATGTTTTAGAACTCTTCAAAAGTATCCTGTTTAATTTTAGAACTAATCTAAATTGTACAGAATGTTTTAGAACTCTTCAACAATATCCTGTTTAATTTTAGAACTAATCTAAATTGTACAGAATGTTTTAGAACTCTTCAAAAGTATCCTGTTTAATTTTAGAACAAATCTAAATTGTACAGAATGATTTAGAACTCTTCAACAGTATCCTGTTTAATTTTAGAACTAATCTAAATTGTACAGAATGTTTTAGAACTCTTCAAAAGTATCCTGTTTAATTTTAGAACTAATCTAAATTGTACAGAATGTTTTAGAACTCTTCAACAGTATCCTGTTTAATTTTAGAACTAATCTAAATTGTACAGAATGTTTTAGAACTCTTCAACAGTATCCTGTTTAATTTTAGAACTAATCTAAATTGTACAGAATGTTTTAGAACTCTTCAAAAGTATCCTGTTTAATTTTAGAACTAATCTAAATTGTACAGAATGTTTTAGAACTCTTCAACAATATCCTGTTTAATTTTAGAACTAATCTAAATTGTACAGAATGTTTTAGAACTCTTCAAAAGTATCCTGTTTAATTCTAGAACAAATCTAAATTGTACAGAATGATTTAGAACTCTTCAACAGTATCCTGTTTAATTTTAGAACTAATCTAAATTGTACAGAATGTTTTAGAACTCTTCAAAAGTATCCTGTTTAATTTTAGAACTAATCTAAATTGTACAGAATGTTTTAGAACTCTTCAACAGTATCCTGTTTAATTTTAGAACTAATCTAAATTGTACAGAATGTTTTAGAACTCTTCAACAGTATCCTGTTTAATTTTAGAACTATTCTAAATTGTACAGAATGTTTTAGGACTTTTCAACAGTATCCTGTTTAATTTTAGAACTAATCTAAATTGTACAGAATGTTTTAGAACTCTTCAAAAGTATCCTGTTTAATTTTAGAACAAATCCAAATTGTACAAAATGATTTAGAACTCTTCAACAGTATCCTGTTTAATTTTAGAACTAATCTAAATTGTACAGAATGTTTTAGAATTCTTCAAAAGTATCCTGTTTAATTTTAGAACTATTCTGAATTGTACAAAACGATTTAGAACTCTTCAAAAGTATCCTGTTTAATTTTAAAACTATTCTGAATTGTACAGAACGATTTAGAACTCTTCAAAAGTATCCTGTTTAATTTTAGAACTATTCTGAATTGTACAAAACGATTTAGAACTCTTCAAAAGTATCCTGTTTAATTTTAAAACTATTCTGAATTGTACAGAACGATTTAGAACTCTTCAAAAGTATCCTGTTTAATTTTAGAACTATTCTGAATTGTACAGAATGTTTTAGAACTCTTCAAAAGTATCCTGTTTAATTTTAGAACTAATCTAAATTGTACAGAATGATTTAGAACTCTTCAAAAGTATCCTGTTTAATTTTAGAACTAATCTAAATTGTACAGAATGTTTTAGGACTCTTCAACAGTATCCTGTTTAATTTTAGAACTAATCTAAATTGTACAGAATGTTTTAGAACTCTTCAAAAGTATCCTGTTTAATTTTAGAACAAATCTAAATTGTACAGAATGATTTAGAACTCTTCAACAGTATCCTGTTTAATTTTAGAACTAATCTAAATTGTACAGAATGTTTTAGAACTCTTCAAAAGTATCCTGTTTAATTTTAGAACTAATCTAAATTGTACAGAATGTTTTAGAACTCTTCAACAGTATCCTGTTTAATTTTAGAACTAATCTAAATTGTACAGAATGTTTTAGAACTCTTCAAAAGTATCCTGTTTAATTTGAGAACTAATCTAAATTGTACAGAATGTTTTAGAACTCTTCAAAAGTATCCCGTTTAATTTTAGAACTATTCTAAATTGTTCAGAATGTTTTAGAACTCTTCAACAGTATCCTGTTTAATTTTAGAACTAATCTAAATTGTACAGAATTAAGAACTCTTCAAAAGTATCCTGTTTAATTTTAGAACTAATCTAAATTGTACAGAATGTTTTAGGACTTTTCAACAGTATCCTGTTTAATTTTAGAACTAATCTAAATTGTACAGAATGTTTTAGAACTCTTCAAAAGTATCCTGTTTAATTTTAGAACAAATCTAAATTGTACAGAATGATTTAGAACTCTTCAACAGTATCCTGTTTAATTTTAGAACTAATCTAAATTGTACAGAATGTTTTAGAACTCTTCAAAAGTATCCTGTTTAATTTTAGAACTAATCTAAATTGTACAGAATGTTTTAGAACTCTTCAACAGTATCCTGTTTAATTTTAGAACTAATCTAAATTGTACAGAATGTTTTAGAACTCTTCAAAAGTATCCTGTTTAATTTTAGAACTAATCTAAATTGTACAGAATGTTTTAGAACTCTTCAACAATATCCTGTTTAATTTTAGAACTAATCTTAATTGTACAGAATGTTTTAGAACTCTTCAAAAGTATCCTGTTTAATTTTAGAACAAATCTAAATTGTACAGAATGATTTAGAACTCTTCAACAGTATCCTGTTTAATTTTAGAACTAATCTAAATTGTACAGAATGTTTTAGAACTCTTCAAAAGTATCCTGTTTAATTTTAGAACTATTCTAAATTGTACAGAATGTTTTAGAACTCTTCAACAGTATCCTGTTTAATTTTAGAACTAATCTAAATTGTACAGAATGTTTTAGAACTCTTCAACAGTATCCTGTTTAATTTTAGAACTAATCTAAATTGTACAGAATGTTTTAGAACTCTTCAAAAGTATCCTGTTTAATTCTAGAACAAATCTAAATTGTACAGAATGATTTAGAACTCTTCAACAGTATCCTGTTTAATTTTAGAACTAATCTAAATTGTACAGAATGTTTTAGAACTCTTCAAAAGTATCCTGTTTAATTTTAGAACTAATCTAAATTGTACAGAATGTTTTAGAACTCTTCAACAGTATCCTGTTTAATTTTAGAACTAATCTAAATTGTACAGAATGTTTTAGAACTCTTCAAAAGTATCCTGTTTAATTTTAGAACTATTCTAAATTGTACAGAATGTTTTAGAACTCTTCAACAGTATCCTGTTTAATTTTAGAACTAATCTAAATTGTACAGAATGATTTAGAACTCTTCAACAGTATCCTGATTAATTTTAGAACTAATCTAAATTGTACAGAATGTTTTAGAACTCTTCAACAGTATCCTGTTTAATTTTAGAACTAATCTAAATTGTACAGAATGTTTTAGAACTTTTCAACAGTATCCTGTTTAATTTTAGAACTAATCTAAATTGTACAGAATGTTTTAGAACTCTTCAAAAGTATTCTGTTTAATTTTAGAACAAATCTAAATTGTACAGAATGATTTAGAACTCTTCAACAGTATCCTGTTTAATTTTAGAACTAATCTAAATTGTACAGAATGTTTTAGAACTTTTCAACAGTATCCTGTTTAATTTTAGAACTAATCTAAATTGTACAGAATGTTTTAGAACTCTTCAAAAGTATCCTGTTTAATTTTAGAACTATTCTGAATTGTACAAAACGATTTAGAACTCTTCAAAAGTATCCTGTTTAATTTTAAAACTATTCTGAATTGTACAGAACGATTTAGAACTCTTCAAAAGTATCCTGTTTAATTTTAGAACTAATCTAAATTGTACAGAATGTTTTAGGACTTTTCAACAGTATCCTGTTTAATTTTAGAACTAATCTAAATTGTACAGAATGTTTTAGAACTCTTCAAAAGTATCCTGTTTAATTTTAGAACAAATCTAAATTGTACAGAATGATTTAGAACTCTTCAACAGTATCCTGTTTAATTTTAGAACTAATCTAAATTGTACAGAATGTTTTAGAACTCTTCAAAAGTATCCTGTTTAATTTTAGAACTAATCTAAATTGTACAGAATGTTTTAGAACTCTTCAACAGTATCCTGTTTAATTTTAGAACTAATCTAAATTGTACAGAATGTTTTAGAACTCTTCAAAAGTATCCTGTTTAATTTTAGAACTAATCTAAATTGTACAGAATGTTTTAGAACTCTTCAACAGTATCCTGTTTAATTTTAGAACTAATCTAAATTGTACAGAATGTTTTAGAACTCTTCAACAGTATCCTGTTTAATTTTAGGACTAATCTAAATTGTACAGAATGTTTTAGAACTTTTCAACAGTATCCTGTTTAATTTTAGAACTAATCTAAATTGTACAGAATGTTTTAGAACTCTTCAACAGTATCCTGTTTAATTTTAGAACTAATCTAAATTGTACAGAATGTTTTAGAACTCTTCAACAGTATCCTGTTTAATTTTAGAACTAATCTAAATTGTACAGAATGTTTTAGAACTCTTCAACAGTATCCTGTTTAATTTTAGAACTAATCTAAATTGTACAGAATGTTTTAGAACTCTTCAACAGTATCCTGTTTAATTTTAGAACTAATCTAAATTGTACAGAATGTTTTAGAACTCTTCAAAAGTATCCTGTTTAATTTTAGAACTAATCTAAATTGTACAGAATGTTTTAGAACTCTTCAACAATATCCTGTTTAATTTTAGAACTAATCTAAATTGTACAGAATGTTTTAGAACTCTTCAAAAGTATCCTGTTTAATTCTAGAACAAATCTAAATTGTACAGAATGATTTAGAACTCTTCAACAGTATCCTGTTTAATTTTAGAACTAATCTAAATTGTACAGAATGTTTTAGAACTCTTCAAAAGTATCCTGTTTAATTTTAGAACTAATCTAAATTGTACAGAATGTTTTAGAACTCTTCAACAGTATCCTGTTTAATTTTAGAACTAATCTAAATTGTACAGAATGTTTTAGAACTCTTCAACAGTATCCTGTTTAATTTTAGAACTATTCTAAATTGTACAGAATGTTTTAGAACTCTTCAACAGTATCCTGTTTAATTTTAGAACTAATCTAAATTGTACAGAATGATTTAGAACTCTTCAACAGTATCCTGATTAATTTTAGAACTAATCTAAATTGTACAGAATGTTTTAGAACTCTTCAACAGTATCCTGTTTAATTTTAGGACTAATCTAAATTGTACAGAATGTTTTAGAACTTTTCAACAGTATCCTGTTTAATTTTAGAACTAATCTAAATTGTACAGAATGTTTTAGAACTCTTCAAAAGTATTCTGTTTAATTTTAGAACAAATCTAAATTGTACAAAATGATTTAGAACTCTTCAACAGTATCCTGTTTAATTTTAGAACTAATCTAAATTGTACAGAATGTTTTAGAATTCTTCAAAAGTATCCTGTTTAATTTTAGAACTATTCTGAATTGTACAAAACGATTTAGAACTCTTCAAAAGTATCCTGTTTAATTTTAAAACTATTCTGAATTGTACAGAACGATTTAGAACTCTTCAAAAGTATCCTGTTTAATTTTAGAACTAATCTAAATTGTACAGAATGTTTTAGGACTTTTCAACAGTATCCTGTTTAATTTTAGAACTAATCTAAATTGTACAGAATGTTTTAGAACTCTTCAAAAGTATCCTGTTTAATTTTAGAACAAATCTAAATTGTACAGAATGATTTAGAACTCTTCAACAGTATCCTGTTTAATTTTAGAACTAATCTAAATTGTACAGAATGTTTTAGAACTCTTCAAAAGTATCCTGTTTAATTTTAGAACTAATCTAAATTGTACAGAATGTTTTAGAACTCTTCAACAGTATCCTGTTTAATTTTAGAACTAATCTAAATTGTACAGAATGTTTTAGAACTCTTCAAAAGTATCCTGTTTAATTTTAGAACTAATCTAAATTGTACAGAATGTTTTAGAACTCTTCAACAATATCCTGTTTAATTTTAGAACTAATCTAAATTGTACAGAATGTTTTAGAACTCTTCAAAAGTATCCTGTTTAATTTTAGAACAAATCTAAATTGTACAGAATGATTTAGAACTCTTCAACAGTATCCTGTTTAATTTTAGAACTAATCTAAATTGTACAGAATGTTTTAGAACTCTTCAAAAGTATCCTGTTTAATTTTAGAACTAATCTAAATTGTACAGAATGTTTTAGAACTCTTCAACAGTATCCTGTTTAATTTTAGAACTAATCTAAATTGTACAGAATGTTTTAGAACTCTTCAACAGTATCCTGTTTAATTTTAGAACTAATCTAAATTGTACAGAATGTTTTAGAACTCTTCAAAAGTATCCTGTTTAATTTTAGAACTAATCTAAATTGTACAGAATGTTTTAGAACTCTTCAACAATATCCTGTTTAATTTTAGAACTAATCTAAATTGTACAGAATGTTTTAGAACTCTTCAAAAGTATCCTGTTTAATTCTAGAACAAATCTAAATTGTACAGAATGATTTAGAACTCTTCAACAGTATCCTGTTTAATTTTAGAACTAATCTAAATTGTACAGAATGTTTTAGAACTCTTCAAAAGTATCCTGTTTAATTTTAGAACTAATCTAAATTGTACAGAATGTTTTAGAACTCTTCAACAGTATCCTGTTTAATTTTAGAACTAATCTAAATTGTACAGAATGTTTTAGAACTCTTCAACAGTATCCTGTTTAATTTTAGAACTATTCTAAATTGTACAGAATGTTTTAGGACTTTTCAACAGTATCCTGTTTAATTTTAGAACTAATCTAAATTGTACAGAATGTTTTAGAACTCTTCAAAAGTATCCTGTTTAATTTTAGAACAAATCCAAATTGTACAAAATGATTTAGAACTCTTCAACAGTATCCTGTTTAATTTTAGAACTAATCTAAATTGTACAGAATGTTTTAGAATTCTTCAAAAGTATCCTGTTTAATTTTAGAACTATTCTGAATTGTACAAAACGATTTAGAACTCTTCAAAAGTATCCTGTTTAATTTTAAAACTATTCTGAATTGTACAGAACGATTTAGAACTCTTCAAAAGTATCCTGTTTAATTTTAGAACTATTCTGAATTGTACAAAACGATTTAGAACTCTTCAAAAGTATCCTGTTTAATTTTAAAACTATTCTGAATTGTACAGAACGATTTAGAACTCTTCAAAAGTATCCTGTTTAATTTTAGAACTAATCTAAATTGTACAGAATGTTTTAGAACTCTTCAAAAGTATCCTGTTTAATTTTAGAACAAATCTAAATTGTACAGAATGATTTAGAACTCTTCAACAGTATCCTGTTTAATTTTAGAACTAATCTAAATTGTACAGAATGTTTTAGAACTCTTCAAAAGTATCCTGTTTAATTTTAGAACAAATCTAAATTGTACAGAATGATTTAGAACTCTTCAACAGTATCCTGTTTAATTTTAGAACTAATCTAAATTGTACAGAATGTTTTAGAACTCTTCAACAGTATCCTGTTTAATTTTAGAACTAATCTAAATTGTACAGAATGTTTTAGAACTTTTCAACAGTATCCTGTTTAATTTTAGAACTAATCTAAATTGTACAGAATGTTTTAGAACTCTTCAAAAGTATTCTGTTTAATTTTAGAACAAATCTAAATTGTACAAAATGATTTAGAACTCTTCAACAGTATCCTGTTTAATTTTAGAACTAATCTAAATTGTACAGAATGTTTTAGAATTCTTCAAAAGTATCCTGTTTAATTTTAGAACTATTCTGAATTGTACAAAACGATTTAGAACTCTTCAAAAGTATCCTGTTTAATTTTAAAACTATTCTGAATTGTACAGAACGATTTAGAACTCTTCAAAAGTATCCTGTTTAATTTTAGAACTATTCTGAATTGTACAAAACGATTTAGAACTCTTCAAAAGTATCCTGTTTAATTTTAAAACTATTCTGAATTGTACAGAATGTTTTAGAACTCTTCAAAAGTATCCTGTTTAATTTTAGAACAAATCTAAATTGTACAGAATGATTTAGAACTCTTCAACAGTATCCTGTTTAATTTTAGAACTAATCTAAATTGTACAGAATGTTTTAGAACTCTTCAAAAGTATCCTGTTTAATTTTAGAACTAATCTAAATTGTACAGAATGTTTTAGAACTCTTCAACAGTATCCTGTTTAATTTTAGAACTAATCTAAATTGTACAGAATGTTTTAGAACTCTTCAAAAGTATCCTGTTTAATTTTAGAACAAATCTAAATTGTACAGAATGATTTAGAACTCTTCAACAGTATCCTGTTTAATTTTAGAACTAATCTAAATTGTACAGAATGTTTTAGAACTCTTCAAAAGTATCCTGTTTAATTTTAGAACTAATCTAAATTGTACAGAATGTTTTAGAACTCTTCAACAGTATCCTGTTTAATTTTAGAACTAATCTAAATTGTACAGAATGTTTTAGAACTCTTCAACAGTATCCTGTTTAATTTTAGAACTAATCTAAATTGTACAGAATGTTTTAGAACTCTTCAAAAGTATCCTGTTTAATTTTAGAACTAATCTAAATTGTACAGAATGTTTTAGAACTCTTCAACAATATCCTGTTTAATTTTAGAACTAATCTAAATTGTACAGAATGTTTTAGAACTCTTCAAAAGTATCCTGTTTAATTCTAGAACAAATCTAAATTGTACAGAATGATTTAGAACTCTTCAACAGTATCCTGTTTAATTTTAGAACTAATCTAAATTGTACAGAATGTTTTAGAACTCTTCAAAAGTATCCTGTTTAATTTTAGAACTAATCTAAATTGTACAGAATGTTTTAGAACTCTTCAACAGTATCCTGTTTAATTTTAGAACTAATCTAAATTGTACAGAATGTTTTAGAACTCTTCAACAGTATCCTGTTTAATTTTAGAACTATTCTAAATTGTACAGAATGTTTTAGAACTCTTCAACAGTATCCTGTTTAATTTTAGAACTAATCTAAATTGTACAAAATGATTTAGAACTCTTCAACAGTATCCTGTTTAATTTTAGAACTAATCTAAATTGTACAGAATGTTTTAGAACTCTTCAACAGTATCCTGTTTAATTTTAGAACTAATCTAAATTGTACAGAATGTTTTAGAACTCTTCAACAGTATCCTGTTTAATTTTAGAACTAATCTAAATTGTACAGAATGATTTAGAACTCTTCAACAGTATCCTGATTAATTTTAGAACTAATCTAAATTGTACAGAATGTTTTAGAACTCTTCAACAGTATCCTGTTTAATTTTAGAACTAATCTAAATTGTACAGAATGTTTTAGAACTCTTCAAAAGTATCCTGTTTAATTTTAGAACAAATCTAAATTGTACAGAATGATTTAGAACTCTTCAACAGTATCCTGTTTAATTTTAGAACTAATCTAAATTGTACAGAATGATTTAGAACTCTTCAACAGTATCCTGATTAATTTTAGAACTAATCTAAATTGTACAGAATGATTTAGAACTCTTCAAAAGTGTCCTGTTTAATTTGAGAACTAATCTAAATTGTACAGAATGATTTAGAACTCTTCAAAAGTGTCCTGTTTAATTTGAGAACTAATCTAAATTGTACAGAATGATTTAGAACTCTTCAACAGTATCCTGTTTAATTTTAGAACTAATCTAAATTGTACAGAATGTTTTAGAACTCTTCAACAGTATCCTGTTTAATTTTAGAACTAATCTAAATTGTACAGAATGATTTAGAACTCTTCAACAGTATCCTGATTAATTTTAGAACTAATCTAAATTGTACAGAATGTTTTAGAACTCTTCAACAGTATCCTGTTTAATTTTAGAACTAATCTAAATTGTACAGAATGTTTTAGAACTCTTCAAAAGTATCCTGTTTAATTTTAGAACAAATCTAAATTGTACAGAATGATTTAGAACTCTTCAACAGTATCCTGTTTAATTTTAGAACTAATCTAAATTGTACAGAATGTTTTAGAATTCTTCAAAAGTATCCTGTTTAATTTTAGAACTATTCTGAATTGTACAAAACGATTTAGAACTCTTCAAAAGTATCCTGTTTAATTTTAAAACTATTCTGAATTGTACAGAACGATTTAGAACTCTTCAAAAGTATCCTGTTTAATTTTAGAACTATTCTGAATTGTACAAAACGATTTAGAACTCTTCAAAAGTATCCTGTTTAATTTTAAAACTATTCTGAATTGTACAGAACGATTTAGAACTCTTCAAAAGTATCCTGTTTAATTTTAGAACTAATCTAAATTGTACAGAATGTTTTAGAACTCTTCAAAAGTATCCTGTTTAATTTTAGAACTAATCTAAATTGTACAGAATGATTTAGAACTCTTCAACAGTATCCTGTTTAATTTTAGAACTAATCTAAATTGTACAGAATGTTTTAGAACTCTTCAAAAGTATCCTGTTTAATTTTAGAACAAATCTAAATTGTACAGAATGATTTAGAACTCTTCAACAGTATCCTGTTTAATTTTAGAACTAATCTAAATTGTACAGAATGTTTTAGAACTCTTCAACAGTATCCTGTTTAATTTTAGAACTAATCTAAATTGTACAGAATGATTTAGAACTCTTCAAAAGTGTCCTGTTTAATTTCAGAACTATTCTGAATTGTACAGAATGATTTAGAACTCTTCAAAAGTATCCTGTTTAATTTTAGAACTAATCTAAATTGTACAGAACGATTTAGAATTCTTCAAAAGTATCCTGTTTAATTTTAGAACTAATCTAAATTGTACAGAATGATTTAGAACTCTTCAAAAGTGTCCTGTTTAATTTTAGAACTAATCTAAATTGTACAGAACGATTTAGAACTCTTCAAAAGTGTCCTGTTTAATTTCAGAACTAATCTAAATTGTACAGAATGATTTAGAACTCTTCAAAAGTGTCCTGTTTAATTTTAGAACTAATCTAAATTGTACAGAATGATTTAGAACTCTTCAAAAGTGTCCTGTTTAATTTTAGAACTAATCTAAATTGTACAGAATGATTTAGAACTCTTCAACAGTATCCTGATTAATTTTAGAACTATTCTGAATTGTACAGAATGTTTTAGAACTCTTCAAAAGTATCCTGTTTAATTTTAGAACAAATCTAAATTGTACAGAATGATTTAGAACTCTTCAACAGTATCCTGTTTAATTTTAGAACTAATCTAAATTGTACAGAATGTTTTAGAACTCTTCAAAAGTATCCTGTTTAATTTTAGAACTATTCTGAATTGTACAAAACGATTTAGAACTCTTCAAAAGTATCCTGTTTAATTTTAAAACTATTCTGAATTGTACAGAACGATTTAGAACTCTTCAAAAGTATCCTGTTTAATTTTAGAACTATTCTGAATTGTACAGAACGATTTAGAACTCTTCAAAAGTATCCTGTTTAATTTTAGAACTAATCTAAATTGTACAGAATGTTTTAGAACTCTTCAAAAGTATCCTGTTTAATTTTAGAACTATTCTAAATTGTACAGAATGTTTTAGAACTCTTCAACAGTATCCTGTTTAATTTTAGAACTAATCTAAATTGTACAGAATGTTTTAGAACTCTTCAACAGTATCCTGTTTAATTTTAGAACTAATCTAAATTGTACAGAATGTTTTAGAACTCTTCAAAAGTATCCTGTTTAATTTTAGAACAAATCTAAATTGTACAGAATGATTTAGAACTCTTCAACAGTATCCTGTTTAATTTTAGAACTAATCTAAATTGTACAGAATGTTTTAGAACTCTTCAACAGTATCCTGTTTAATTTTAGAACTAATCTAAATTGTACAGAATGATTTAGAACTCTTCAAAAGTGTCCTGTTTAATTTCAGAACTATTCTGAATTGTACAGAATGATTTAGAACTCTTCAAAAGTATCCTGTTTAATTTTAGAACTAATCTAAATTGTACAGAACGATTTAGAACTCTTCAAAAGTATCCTGTTTAATTTTAGAACTAATCTAAATTGTACAGAATGATTTAGAACTCTTCAAAAGTGTCCTGTTTAATTTTAGAACTAATCTAAATTGTACAGAACGATTTAGAACTCTTCAAAAGTGTCCTGTTTAATTTCAGAACTAATCTAAATTGTACAGAATGATTTAGAACTCTTCAAAAGTGTCCTGTTTAATTTTAGAACTAATCTAAATTGTACAGAATGATTTAGAACTCTTCAAAAGTGTCCTGTTTAATTTTAGAACTAATCTAAATTGTACAGAATGATTTAGAACTCTTCAACAGTATCCTGATTAATTTTAGAACTATTCTGAATTGTACAGAATGTTTTAGAACTCTTCAAAAGTATCCTGTTTAATTTTAGAACAAATCTAAATTGTACAGAATGATTTAGAACTCTTCAACAGTATCCTGTTTAATTTTAGAACTAATCTAAATTGTACAGAATGTTTTAGAATTCTTCAAAAGTATCCTGTTTAATTTTAGAACTATTCTGAATTGTACAAAACGATTTAGAACTCTTCAAAAGTATCCTGTTTAATTTTAAAACTATTCTGAATTGTACAGAACGATTTAGAACTCTTCAAAAGTATCCTGTTTAATTTTAGAACTATTCTGAATTGTACAGAACGATTTAGAACTCTTCAAAAGTATCCTGTTTAATTTTAGAACTAATCTAAATTTTACAGAATGTTTTAGAACTCTTCAAAAGTATCCTGTTTAATTTTAGAACTAGTCTAAATTGTACAGAATGTTTTAGAACTCTTCAACAGTATCCTGTTTAATTTTAGAACTAATCTAAATTGTACAGAATGTTTTAGAACTCTTCAACAGTATCCTGTTTAATTTTAGAACTAATCTAAATTGTACAGAATGTTTTAGAACTCTTCAAAAGTATTCCGTTTAATTTTAGAACTATTCTAAATTGTACAGAATGTTTTAGAACTCTTCAACAGTATCCTGTTTAATTTTAGAACTAATCTAAATTGTACAGAATGTTTTAGGACTCTTCAACAGTATCCTGTTTAATTTTAGAACTAATCTAAATTTTACAGAATGTTTTAGAACTCTTCAAAAGTATCCTGTTTAATTTTAGAACTAATCTAAATTGTACAGAATGTTTTAGAACTCTTCAACAGTATCCTGTTTAATTTTAGAACTAATCTAAATTGTACAGAATGTTTTAGGACTCTTCAAAAGTATCCTGTTTAATTTTAGAACTAATCTAAATTTTACAGAATGTTTTAGAACTCTTCAACAGTATCCTGTTTAATTTTAGAACTAATCTAAATTTTACAGAATGTTTTAGAACTCTTCAAAAGTATCCTGTTTAATTTTAGAACTAATCTAAATTTTACAGAATGTTTTAGAACTCTTCAACAGTATCCTGTTTAATTTTAGAACTAATCTAAATTGTACAGAATGTTTTAGGACTCTTCAACAGTATCCTGTTTAATTTTAGAACTAATCTAAATTGTACAGAATGTTTTAGAACTTTTCAACAGTATCCTGTTTAATTTTAGAACTAATCTAAATTGTACAGAATGTTTTAGAACTTTTCAACAGTATCCTGTTTAATTTTAGAACTAATCTAAATTGTACAGAATGTTTTAAAATTCTTCAAAAGTATCCTGTTTAATTTTAGAACTAATCTAAATTGTACAGAATGATTTAGAAATCTTCAACAGTATCCTGTTTATTTTAGAACTAATCTAAATTGTACAGAATAATTTAGAAATCTTCAACAGTATCCTGATTAATTTTAGAACTAATCTAAATTGTACAGAATGTTTTAGAACTCTTCAACAGTATCCTGTTTAATTTTAGAACTAATCTAAATTGTACAGAATGTTTTAGAACTTTTCAACAGTATCCTGTTTAATTTTAGAACTAATCTAAATTGTACAGAATGTTTTAGAACTTTTCAACAGTATCCTGTTTAATTTTAGAACTAATCTAAATTGTACAGAATGTTTTAAAATTCTTCAAAAGTATCCTGTTTAATTTTAGAACTAATCTAAATTGTACAGAATGATTTAGAACTCTTCAACAGTATCCTGTTTAATTTTAGAACTATTCTAAATTATACAGAATGATTTAGACCTCTTCAAAAGTATCCTGTTTAATTTTAGAACTATTCTGAATTGTACAAAACGATTTAGAAGTCTTCAAAAGTATCCTGTTTAATTTTAAAACTATTCTGAATTGTACAGAACGATTTAGAACTCTTCAAAAGAATCCTGTTAAATTTTAGAACTAATCTAAATTGTACAGAATGTTTTAGAACTCTTCAAAAGTATCCTGTTTAATTTTAGAACAAATCTAAATTGTACAGAATGATTTAGAACTCTTCAACAGTATCCTGATTAATTTTAGAACTAATCTAAATTGTACAGAATGTTTTAGAACTCTTCAACAGTATCCTGTTTAATTTTAGAACTAATCTAAATTGTACAGAATGTTTTAGAACTCTTCAAAAGTATTCCGTTTAATTTTAGAACTATTCTAAATTGTACAGAATGTTTTAGAACTCTTCAACAGTATCCTGTTTAATTTTAGAACTAATCTAAATTGTACAGAATGTTTTAGGACTCTTCAACAGTATCCTGTTTAATTTTAGAACTAATCTAAATTGTACAGAATGTTTTAGAACTCTTCAAAAGTATCCAGTTTAATTTTAGAACTAATCTAAATTGTACAGAATGTTTTAGAACTCTTCAACAGTATCCTGTTTAATTTTAGAACTAATCTAAATTGTACAGAATGTTTTAGAACTCTTCAACAGTATCCTGTTTAATTTTAGAACTAATCTAAATTGTACAGAATGTTTTAGAACTCTTCAAAAGTATCCCGTTTAATTTTAGAACTAATCTAAATTGTACAGAATGTTTTAGAACTCTTCAACAGTATCCTGTTTAATTTTAGAACTAATCTAAATTGTACAGAATGTTTTAGAACTCTTCAAAAGTATTCCGTTTAATTTTAGAACTATTCTAAATTGTACAGAATGTTTTAGAACTCTTCAACAGTATCCTGTTTAATTTTAGAACTAATCTAAATTGTACAGAATGTTTTAGGACTCTTCAACAGTATCCTGTTTAATTTTAGAACTAATCTAAATTGTACAGAATGTTTTAGAACTCTTCAAAAGTATCCAGTTTAATTTTAGAACTAATCTAAATTGTACAGAATGTTTTAGAACTCTTCAAAAGTATTCCGTTTAATTTTAGAACTATTCTAAATTGTACAGAATGTTTTAGAACTCTTCAACAGTATCCTGTTTAATTTTAGAACTAATCTAAATTGTACAGAATGTTTTAGGACTCTTCAACAGTATCCTGTTTAATTTTAGAACTAATCTAAATTGTACAGAATGTTTTAGAACTCTTCAAAAGTATCCTGTTTAATTTTAGAACAAATCTAAATTGTACAGAATGATTTAGAACTCTTCAACAGTATCCTGTTTAATTTTAGAACTAATCTAAATTGTACAGAATGTTTTAGAATTCTTCAAAAGTATCCTGTTTAATTTTAGAACTATTCTGAATTGTACAAAACGATTTAGAACTCTTCAAAAGTATCCTGTTTAATTTTAAAACTATTCTGAATTGTACAGAACGATTTAGAACTCTTCAAAAGTATCCTGTTTAATTTTAGAACTATTCTGAATTGTACAGAACGATTTAGAACTCTTCAAAAGTATCCTGTTTAATTTTAGAACTAATCTAAATTTTACAGAATGTTTTAGAACTCTTCAAAAGTATCCTGTTTAATTTTAGAACTAGTCTAAATTGTACAGAATGTTTTAGAACTCTTCAACAGTATCCTGTTTAATTTTAGAACTAATCTAAATTGTACAGAATGTTTTAGAACTCTTCAACAGTATCCTGTTTAATTTTAGAACTAATCTAAATTGTACAGAATGTTTTAGAACTCTTCAAAAGTATTCCGTTTAATTTTAGAACTATTCTAAATTGTACAGAATGTTTTAGAACTCTTCAACAGTATCCTGTTTAATTTTAGAACTAATCTAAATTGTACAGAATGTTTTAGGACTCTTCAACAGTATCCTGTTTAATTTTAGAACTAATCTAAATTGTACAGAATGTTTTAGAACTCTTCAAAAGTATCCAGTTTAATTTTAGAACTAATCTAAATTGTACAGAATGTTTTAGAACTCTTCAACAGTATCCTGTTTAATTTTAGAACTAATCTAAATTGTACAGAATGTTTTAGAACTCTTCAACAGTATCCTGTTTAATTTTAGAACTAATCTAAATTGTACAGAATGTTTTAGAACTCTTCAAAAGTATCCCGTTTAATTTTAGAACTAATCTAAATTGTACAGAATGTTTTAGAACTCTTCAACAGTATCCTGTTTAATTTTAGAACTAATCTAAATTGTACAGAATGTTTTAGAACTCTTCAAAAGTATTCCGTTTAATTTTAGAACTATTCTAAATTGTACAGAATGTTTTAGAACTCTTCAACAGTATCCTGTTTAATTTTAGAACTAATCTAAATTGTACAGAATGTTTTAGGACTCTTCAACAGTATCCTGTTTAATTTTAGAACTAATCTAAATTGTACAGAATGTTTTAGAACTCTTCAAAAGTATCCAGTTTAATTTTAGAACTAATCTAAATTGTACAGAATGTTTTAGAACTCTTCAAAAGTATTCCGTTTAATTTTAGAACTATTCTAAATTGTACAGAATGTTTTAGAACTCTTCAACAGTATCCTGTTTAATTTTAGAACTAATCTAAATTGTACAGAATGTTTTAGGACTCTTCAACAGTATCCTGTTTAATTTTAGAACTAATCTAAATTGTACAGAATGTTTTAGAACTCTTCAAAAGTATCCTGTTTAATTTTAGAACAAATCTAAATTGTACAGAATGATTTAGAACTCTTCAACAGTATCCTGTTTAATTTTAGAACTAATCTAAATTGTACAGAATGTTTTAGAATTCTTCAAAAGTATCCTGTTTAATTTTAGAACTATTCTGAATTGTACAAAACGATTTAGAACTCTTCAAAAGTATCCTGTTTAATTTTAAAACTATTCTGAATTGTACAGAACGATTTAGAACTCTTCAAAAGTATCCTGTTTAATTTTAGAACTATTCTGAATTGTACAGAACGATTTAGAACTCTTCAAAAGTATCCTGTTTAATTTTAGAACTAATCTAAATTTTACAGAATGTTTTAGAACTCTTCAAAAGTATCCTGTTTAATTTTAGAACTAGTCTAAATTGTACAGAATGTTTTAGAACTCTTCAACAGTATCCTGTTTAATTTTAGAACTAATCTAAATTGTACAGAATGTTTTAGAACTCTTCAACAGTATCCTGTTTAATTTTAGAACTAATCTAAATTGTACAGAATGTTTTAGAACTCTTCAAAAGTATTCCGTTTAATTTTAGAACTATTCTAAATTGTACAGAATGTTTTAGAACTCTTCAACAGTATCCTGTTTAATTTTAGAACTAATCTAAATTGTACAGAATGTTTTAGGACTCTTCAACAGTATCCTGTTTAATTTTAGAACTAATCTAAATTTTACAGAATGTTTTAGAACTCTTCAAAAGTATCCTGTTTAATTTTAGAACTAATCTAAATTGTACAGAATGTTTTAGAACTCTTCAACAGTATCCTGTTTAATTTTAGAACTAATCTAAATTGTACAGAATGTTTTAGGACTCTTCAAAAGTATCCTGTTTAATTTTAGAACTAATCTAAATTTTACAGAATGTTTTAGAACTCTTCAACAGTATCCTGTTTAATTTTAGAACTAATCTAAATTTTACAGAATGTTTTAGAACTCTTCAAAAGTATCCTGTTTAATTTTAGAACTAATCTAAATTTTACAGAATGTTTTAGAACTCTTCAACAGTATCCTGTTTAATTTTAGAACTAATCTAAATTGTACAGAATGTTTTAGAACTCTTCAACAGTATCCTGTTTAATTTTAGAACTAATCTAAATTGTACAGAACGATTTAGAACTCTTCAAAAGTATCCTGTTTAATTTTAGAACTAATCTAAATTGTACAGAATGTTTTAGAACTCTTCAAAAGTATCCTGTTTAATTTTAGAACTAATCTAAATTGTACAGAATGTTTTAGAACTCTTCAACAGTATCCTGTTTAATTTTAGAACAAATCTAAATTGTACAGAATGATTTAGAACTCTTCAACAGTATCCTGATTAATTTTAGAACTAATCTAAATTGTACAGAATGTTTTAGAACTCTTCAACAGTATCCTGTTTAATTTTAGAACTAATCTAAATTGTACAGAACGATTTAGAACTCTTCAAAAGTATCCTGTTTAATTTTAGAACTATTCTGAATTGTACAGAACGATTTAGAACTCTTCAAAAGTATCCTGTTTAATTTTAGAACTAATCTAAATTGTACAGAATGTTTTAGAACTCTTCAAAAGTATCCTGTTTAATTTTAGAACTAATCTAAATTGTACAGAATGTTTTAGAACTCTTCAACAGTATCCTGTTTAATTTTAGAACTAATCTAAATTGTACAGAATGTTTTAGAACTCTTCAAAAGTATCCTGTTTAATTTTAGAACAAATCTAAATTGTACAGAATGATTTAGAACTCTTCAACAGTATCCTGATTAATTTTAGAACTAATCTAAATTGTACAGAATGTTTTAGAACTCTTCAACAGTATCCTGTTTAATTTTAGAACTAATCTAAATTGTACAGAATGTTTTAGAACTCTTCAAAAGTATTCCGTTTAATTTTAGAACTATTCTAAATTGTACAGAATGTTTTAGAACTCTTCAACAGTATCCTGTTTAATTTTAGAACTAATCTAAATTGTACAGAATGTTTTAGGACTCTTCAACAGTATCCTGTTTAATTTTAGAACTAATCTAAATTGTACAGAATGTTTTAGAACTCTTCAAAAGTATCCAGTTTAATTTTAGAACTAATCTAAATTGTACAGAATGTTTTAGAACTCTTCAACAGTATCCTGTTTAATTTTAGAACTAATCTAAATTGTACAGAATGTTTTAGAACTCTTCAACAGTATCCTGTTTAATTTTAGAACTAATCTAAATTGTACAGAATGTTTTAGAACTCTTCAAAAGTATCCCGTTTAATTTTAGAACTAATCTAAATTGTACAGAATGTTTTAGAACTCTTCAACAGTATCCTGTTTAATTTTAGAACTAATCTAAATTGTACAGAATGTTTTAGAACTCTTCAAAAGTATTCCGTTTAATTTTAGAACTATTCTAAATTGTACAGAATGTTTTAGAACTCTTCAACAGTATCCTGTTTAATTTTAGAACTAATCTAAATTGTACAGAATGTTTTAGGACTCTTCAACAGTATCCTGTTTAATTTTAGAACTAATCTAAATTGTACAGAATGTTTTAGAACTCTTCAAAAGTATCCAGTTTAATTTTAGAACTAATCTAAATTGTACAGAATGTTTTAGAACTCTTCAAAAGTATTCCGTTTAATTTTAGAACTATTCTAAATTGTACAGAATGTTTTAGAACTCTTCAACAGTATCCTGTTTAATTTTAGAACTAATCTAAATTGTACAGAATGTTTTAGGACTCTTCAACAGTATCCTGTTTAATTTTAGAACTAATCTAAATTGTACAGAATGTTTTAGAACTCTTCAAAAGTATCCTGTTTAATTTTAGAACAAATCTAAATTGTACAGAATGATTTAGAACTCTTCAACAGTATCCTGTTTAATTTTAGAACTAATCTAAATTGTACAGAATGTTTTAGAATTCTTCAAAAGTATCCTGTTTAATTTTAGAACTATTCTGAATTGTACAAAACGATTTAGAACTCTTCAAAAGTATCCTGTTTAATTTTAAAACTATTCTGAATTGTACAGAACGATTTAGAACTCTTCAAAAGTATCCTGTTTAATTTTAGAACTATTCTGAATTGTACAGAACGATTTAGAACTCTTCAAAAGTATCCTGTTTAATTTTAGAACTAATCTAAATTTTACAGAATGTTTTAGAACTCTTCAAAAGTATCCTGTTTAATTTTAGAACTAGTCTAAATTGTACAGAATGTTTTAGAACTCTTCAACAGTATCCTGTTTAATTTTAGAACTAATCTAAATTGTACAGAATGTTTTAGAACTCTTCAACAGTATCCTGTTTAATTTTAGAACTAATCTAAATTGTACAGAATGTTTTAGAACTCTTCAAAAGTATTCCGTTTAATTTTAGAACTATTCTAAATTGTACAGAATGTTTTAGAACTCTTCAACAGTATCCTGTTTAATTTTAGAACTAATCTAAATTGTACAGAATGTTTTAGGACTCTTCAACAGTATCCTGTTTAATTTTAGAACTAATCTAAATTGTACAGAATGTTTTAGAACTCTTCAAAAGTATCCAGTTTAATTTTAGAACTAATCTAAATTGTACAGAATGTTTTAGAACTCTTCAACAGTATCCTGTTTAATTTTAGAACTAATCTAAATTGTACAGAATGTTTTAGAACTCTTCAACAGTATCCTGTTTAATTTTAGAACTAATCTAAATTGTACAGAATGTTTTAGAACTCTTCAAAAGTATCCCGTTTAATTTTAGAACTAATCTAAATTGTACAGAATGTTTTAGAACTCTTCAACAGTATCCTGTTTAATTTTAGAACTAATCTAAATTGTACAGAATGTTTTAGAACTCTTCAAAAGTATTCCGTTTAATTTTAGAACTATTCTAAATTGTACAGAATGTTTTAGAACTCTTCAACAGTATCCTGTTTAATTTTAGAACTAATCTAAATTGTACAGAATGTTTTAGGACTCTTCAACAGTATCCTGTTTAATTTTAGAACTAATCTAAATTGTACAGAATGTTTTAGAACTCTTCAAAAGTATCCAGTTTAATTTTAGAACTAATCTAAATTGTACAGAATGTTTTAGAACTCTTCAAAAGTATTCCGTTTAATTTTAGAACTATTCTAAATTGTACAGAATGTTTTAGAACTCTTCAACAGTATCCTGTTTAATTTTAGAACTAATCTAAATTGTACAGAATGTTTTAGGACTCTTCAACAGTATCCTGTTTAATTTTAGAACTAATCTAAATTGTACAGAATGTTTTAGAACTCTTCAAAAGTATCCTGTTTAATTTTAGAACAAATCTAAATTGTACAGAATGATTTAGAACTCTTCAACAGTATCCTGTTTAATTTTAGAACTAATCTAAATTGTACAGAATGTTTTAGAATTCTTCAAAAGTATCCTGTTTAATTTTAGAACTATTCTGAATTGTACAAAACGATTTAGAACTCTTCAAAAGTATCCTGTTTAATTTTAAAACTATTCTGAATTGTACAGAACGATTTAGAACTCTTCAAAAGTATCCTGTTTAATTTTAGAACTATTCTGAATTGTACAGAACGATTTAGAACTCTTCAAAAGTATCCTGTTTAATTTTAGAACTAATCTAAATTTTACAGAATGTTTTAGAACTCTTCAAAAGTATCCTGTTTAATTTTAGAACTAGTCTAAATTGTACAGAATGTTTTAGAACTCTTCAACAGTATCCTGTTTAATTTTAGAACTAATCTAAATTGTACAGAATGTTTTAGAACTCTTCAACAGTATCCTGTTTAATTTTAGAACTAATCTAAATTGTACAGAATGTTTTAGAACTCTTCAAAAGTATTCCGTTTAATTTTAGAACTATTCTAAATTGTACAGAATGTTTTAGAACTCTTCAACAGTATCCTGTTTAATTTTAGAACTAATCTAAATTGTACAGAATGTTTTAGGACTCTTCAACAGTATCCTGTTTAATTTTAGAACTAATCTAAATTTTACAGAATGTTTTAGAACTCTTCAAAAGTATCCTGTTTAATTTTAGAACTAATCTAAATTGTACAGAATGTTTTAGAACTCTTCAACAGTATCCTGTTTAATTTTAGAACTAATCTAAATTGTACAGAATGTTTTAGGACTCTTCAAAAGTATCCTGTTTAATTTTAGAACTAATCTAAATTTTACAGAATGTTTTAGAACTCTTCAACAGTATCCTGTTTAATTTTAGAACTAATCTAAATTTTACAGAATGTTTTAGAACTCTTCAAAAGTATCCTGTTTAATTTTAGAACTAATCTAAATTTTACAGAATGTTTTAGAACTCTTCAACAGTATCCTGTTTAATTTTAGAACTAATCTAAATTGTACAGAATGTTTTAGGACTCTTCAACAGTATCCTGTTTAATTTTAGAACTAATCTAAATTGTACAGAATGTTTTAGAACTTTTCAACAGTATCCTGTTTAATTTTAGAACTAATCTAAATTGTACAGAATGTTTTAGAACTTTTCAACAGTATCCTGTTTAATTTTAGAACTAATCTAAATTGTACAGAATGTTTTAAAATTCTTCAAAAGTATCCTGTTTAATTTTAGAACTAATCTAAATTGTACAGAATGATTTAGAAATCTTCAACAGTATCCTGTTTATTTTAGAACTAATCTAAATTGTACAGAATAATTTAGAAATCTTCAACAGTATCCTGATTAATTTTAGAACTAATCTAAATTGTACAGAATGTTTTAGAACTCTTCAACAGTATCCTGTTTAATTTTAGAACTAATCTAAATTGTACAGAATGTTTTAGAACTTTTCAACAGTATCCTGTTTAATTTTAGAACTAATCTAAATTGTACAGAATGTTTTAGAACTTTTCAACAGTATCCTGTTTAATTTTAGAACTAATCTAAATTGTACAGAATGTTTTAAAATTCTTCAAAAGTATCCTGTTTAATTTTAGAACTAATCTAAATTGTACAGAATGATTTAGAACTCTTCAACAGTATCCTGTTTAATTTTAGAACTATTCTAAATTATACAGAATGATTTAGACCTCTTCAAAAGTATCCTGTTTAATTTTAGAACTATTCTGAATTGTACAAAACGATTTAGAAGTCTTCAAAAGTATCCTGTTTAATTTTAAAACTATTCTGAATTGTACAGAACGATTTAGAACTCTTCAAAAGAATCCTGTTAAATTTTAGAACTAATCTAAATTGTACAGAATGTTTTAGAACTCTTCAAAAGTATCCTGTTTAATTTTAGAACAAATCTAAATTGTACAGAATGATTTAGAACTCTTCAACAGTATCCTGATTAATTTTAGAACTAATCTAAATTGTACAGAATGTTTTAGAACTCTTCAACAGTATCCTGTTTAATTTTAGAACTAATCTAAATTGTACAGAATGTTTTAGAACTCTTCAAAAGTATTCCGTTTAATTTTAGAACTATTCTAAATTGTACAGAATGTTTTAGAACTCTTCAACAGTATCCTGTTTAATTTTAGAACTAATCTAAATTGTACAGAATGTTTTAGGACTCTTCAACAGTATCCTGTTTAATTTTAGAACTAATCTAAATTGTACAGAATGTTTTAGAACTCTTCAAAAGTATCCAGTTTAATTTTAGAACTAATCTAAATTGTACAGAATGTTTTAGAACTCTTCAACAGTATCCTGTTTAATTTTAGAACTAATCTAAATTGTACAGAATGTTTTAGAACTCTTCAACAGTATCCTGTTTAATTTTAGAACTAATCTAAATTGTACAGAATGTTTTAGAACTCTTCAAAAGTATCCCGTTTAATTTTAGAACTAATCTAAATTGTACAGAATGTTTTAGAACTCTTCAACAGTATCCTGTTTAATTTTAGAACTAATCTAAATTGTACAGAATGTTTTAGAACTCTTCAAAAGTATTCCGTTTAATTTTAGAACTATTCTAAATTGTACAGAATGTTTTAGAACTCTTCAAAAGTATCCAGTTTAATTTTAGAACTAATCTAAATTGTACAGAATGTTTTAGAACTCTTCAACAGTATCCTGTTTAATTTTAGAACTAATCTAAATTGTACAGAATGTTTTAGAACTCTTCAACAGTATCCTGTTTAATTTTAGAACTAATCTAAATTGTACAGAATGTTTTAGAACTCTTCAAAAGTATCCCGTTTAATTTTAGAACTATTCTAAATTGTTCAGAATGTTTTAGAACTCTTCAACAGTATCCTGTTTAATTTTAGAACTAATCTAAATTGTACAGAATGTTTTAGAACTCTTCAAAAGTATCCCGTTTAATTTTAGAACTATTCTAAATTGTTCAGAATGTTTTAGAACTCTTCAACAGTATCCTGTTTAATTTTAGAACTAATCTAAATTGTACAGAATGTTTTGGAACTCTTCAAAAGTATCCTGTTTAATTTTAGAACTAATCTAAATTGTACAGAATGATTTAGAACTCTTCAAAAGTATCCTGTTTAATTTTAGAACTAATCTAAATTGTACAGAATGTTTTAGAACTCTTCAACAGTATCCTGTTTAATTTTAGAACTAATCTAAATTGTACAGAATGTTTTAGAACTCTTCAACAGTATCCTGATTAATTTTAGAACTAATCTAAATTGTACAGAATGTTTTAGAACTCTTCAACAGTATCCTGATTAATTTTAGAACTAATCTAAATTGTACAGAATGTTTTAGAACTCTTCAAAAGTCAAAAATTTAGAATTGATTTTATCTCATCTGCCATGACGTTCATCCATTCACCAGAGTCTGGTCCTGAAATTGCTTGATTAATCGGTATTTCTCCGATGAGTCCAAATTCGTCTCCGCCTTCGCATAAATCTGCAGTTTCTGTCGTTCTGTAGATCTTCCTCGGTCGCCCCACTGCGCCCGTTCTTTCTATACGTGGTCTTCCAGAAGCTCTACGCAGTATAGGAGGCCTTACTTGTCCATTCTCTAAGCCTCTGATGTCTGGACAGGAATGAAGAACGAGGCTTAGCAAGAGCTACCTCGATTGTTTGTGTATATATATTGAAGTACAATTTGTTTATTGTCAATCATAATTTTCTCCTCATATAATAAAGTTATTATTCCATTTGCTCGTCGTTTACAACATGTTTAATTTTAGAACTAATCTAAATTTTACAGAATGATTTAGAACTCTTCAAAAGTATCCTGTTTAATTTTAGAACTAATCTAAATTGTACAGAATGATTTAGAACTCTTCAAAAGTGTCCTGTTTAAATTCAGAACTAATCTAAATTGTACAGAATGATTTAGAGCTCTTCAAAAGTGTCCTGTTTAATTTTAGAACTATTCTGAATTGTACAGAATGATTTAGAACTCTTCAAAAGTGTCCTGTTTAATTTTAGAACTAATCTAAATTGTACAGAATGATTTAGAACTCTTCAAAAGTATCCTGTTTAATTATAGAACTAATCTAAATTGTACAGAATGTTTTAGAACTCTTCAAAAGTATCCTGTTTAATTTTAGAACTAATCTAAATTGTACAGAATGTTTTAGAACTCTTCAAAAGTATCCCGTTTAATTTTAGAACTAATCTAAATTGTACAGAATGTTTTAGAACTCTTCAAAAGTATCCTGTTTAATTTTAGAACTAATCTAAATTGTACAGAATGATTTAGAACTCTTCAAAAGTATCCTGTTTAATTTTAGAACTAATCTAAATTGTACAGAATGTTTTAGAACTCTTCAAAAGTATCCTGTTTAATTTTAGAACAAATCTAAATTGTACAGAATGATTTAGAACTTTTCAACAGTATCCTGTTTAATTTTAGAACTAATCTAAATTGTACAGAATGTTTTAGAACTCTTCAAAAGTATCCTGTTTAATTTTAGAACTAATCTAAATTGTACAGAATGATTTAGAACTCTTCAAAAGTGTCCTGTTTAATTTCAGAACTATTCTGAATTGTACAGAATGATTTAGAACTCTTCAAAAGTGTCCTGTTTAATTTCAGAACTATTCTGAATTGTACAGAATGATTTAGAACTCTTCAAAAGTGTCCTGTTTAATTTTAGAACTAATCTAAATTGTACAGAATGATTTAGAACTCTTCAAAAGTGTCCTGTTTAATTTCAGAACTATTCTGAATTGTACAGAATGATTTAGAACTCTTCAAAAGTATCCTGTTTAATTTTAGAACTATTCTGAATTGTACAGAATGATTTAGAACTCTTCAAAAGTGTCCTGTTTAATTTCAGTACTATTCTGAATTGTACAGAATGATTTAGAACTCTTCAAAAGAGTCCTGTTTAATTTTAGAACTATTCTGAATTGTACAGAATGATTTAGAACTCTTCAAAAGTATCCTGTTTAATTTTAGAACTATTCTGAATTGTACAGAATGATTTAGAACTCTTCAAAAGTGTCCTGTTTAATTTCAGAACTATTCTGAATTGTACAGAATGATTTAGAACTCTTCAAAAGTGTCCTGTTTAATTTTAGAACTAATCTAAATTGTACAGAATGATTTAGAACTCTTCAAAAGTGTCCTGTTTAATTTTAGAACTAATCTAAATTGTACAGAATGATTTAGAACTTTTCAACAGTATCCTGTTTAATTTTAGAACTAATCTAAATTGTACAGAATGTTTTAGAACTCTTCAACAGTATCCTGTTTATTTTAGAACTAATCTAAATTGTACAGAATGATTTAGAACTCTTCAAAAGTGTCCTGTTTAATTTCAGAACTATTCTGAATTGTACAGAATGATTTAGAACTCTTCAAAAGTGTCCTGTTTAATTTTAGAACTATTCTGAATTGTACAGAATGATTTAGAACTCTTCAAAAGTGTCCTGTTTAATTTCAGAACTATTCTGAATTGTACAGAATGATTTAGAACTCTTCAAAAGTATCCTGTTTAATTTTAGAACTAATCTAAATTGTACAGAATGATTTAGAACTCTTCAAAAGTGTCCTGTTTAATTTTAGAACTAATCTAAATTGTACAGAATGATTTAGAACTCTTCAAAAGTGTCCTGTTTAATTTTAGAACTAATCTAAATTGAACAGAATGATTTAGAACTCTTCAAAAGTATCCTGTTTAATTTTAGAACTAATCTGAATTGTACAGAATGATTTAGAACTCTTCAAAAGTGTCCTGTTTAATTTCAGAACTATTCTGAATTGTACAGAATGATTTAGAACTCTTCAAAAGTATCCTGTTTAATTTTAGAACTATTCTGAATTGTACAGAATGATTTAGAACTCTTCAAAAGTGTCCTGTTTAATTTTAGAACTATTCTGAATTGTACAGAATGATTTAGAACTCTTCAAAAGTATCCTGTTTAATTTTAGAACTATTCTGAATTGTACAGAATGATTTAGAACTCTTCAAAAGTGTCCTGTTTAATTTCAGAACTATTCTGAATTGTACAGAATGATTTAGAACTCTTCAAAAGTGTCCTGTTTAATTTTAGAACTTATCTAAATTGTACAGAATGATTTAGAACTCTTCAAAAGTGTCCTGTTTAATTTTAGAACTAATCTAAATTGTACAGAATGATTTAGAACTTTTCAACAGTATCCTGTTTAATTTTAGAACTAATCTAAATTGTACAGAATGTTTTAGAACTCTTCAACAGTATCCTGTTTATTTTAGAACTAATCTAAATTGTACAGAATGATTTAGAACTCTTCAAAAGTGTCCTGTTTAATTTCAGAACTATTCTGAATTGTACAGAATGATTTAGAACTCTTCAAAAGTGTCCTGTTTAATTTTAGAACTAATCTAAATTGTACAGAATGATTTAGAACTCTTCAAAAGTGTCCTGTTTAATTTCAGAACTATTCTGAATTGTACAGAATGATTTAGAACTCTTCAAAAGTGTCCTGTTTAATTTTAGAACTAATCTAAATTGTACAGAATGATTTAGAACTCTTCAAAAGTGTCCTGTTTAATTTTAGAACTAATCTAAATTGTACAGAATGATTTAGAACTCTTCAAAAGTATCCTGTTTAATTTTAGAACTATTCTGAATTGTACAGAATGATTTAGAACTCTTCAAAAGTGTCCTGTTTAATTTCAGAACTATTCTGAATTGTACAGAATGATTTAGAACTCTTCAAAAGTATCCTGTTTAATTTTAGAACTAATCTAAATTGTACAGAATGATTTAGAACTCTTCAAAAGTGTCCTGTTTAATTTTAGAACTAATCTAAATTGTACAGAATGATTTAGAACTCTTCAAAAGTGTCCTGTTTAATTTTAGAACTAATCTAAATTGAACAGAATGATTTAGAACTCTTCAAAAGTATCCTGTTTAATTTTAGAACTAATCTAAATTGTACAGAATGATTTAGAACTCTTCAAAAGTGTCCTGTTTAAATTCAGAACTAATCTAAATTGTACAGAATGATTTAGAACTCTTCAAAAGTATCCTGTTTAATTTTAGAACTAATGTAAATTGTACAGAATGATTTAGAACTCTTCAAAAGTGTCCTGTTTAATTTTAGAACTAATCTAAATTGTACAGAATGATTTAGAACTCTTCAAAAGTGTCCTGTTTAATTTTAGAACTAATCTAAATTGTACAGAATGATTTAGAACTCTTCAAAAGTGTCCTGTTTAAATTTAGAACTATTCTGAATTGTACAGAATGATTTAGAACTCTTCAAAAGTGTCCTGTTTAATTTTAGAACTATTCTGAATTGTACAGAATGATTTAGAACTCTTCAAAAGTGTCCTGTTTAATTTTAGAACTAATCTAAATTGTACAGAATGATTTAGAACTCTTCAAAAGTGTCCTGTTTAATTTTAGAACTAATCTAAATTGTACAGAATGATTTAGAACTCTTCAAAAGTATCCTGTTTAATTTTAGAACTAATCTAAATTGTTCAGAATGATTTAGAACTCTTCAAAAGTGTCCAGTTTAAATTCAGAACTAATCTAAATTGTACAGAATGATTTAGAGCTCTTTAAAAGTGTCCTGTTTAATTTTAGAACTATTCTGATTTGTACAGAATGATTTAGAACTCTTCAAAAGTGTCCTGTTTAATTTTAGAACTATTCTGAATTGTACAGAATGATTTAGAACTCTTCAAAAGTGTCCTGTTTAATTTTAGAACTAATCTAAATTGTACAGAATGATTTAGAACTCTTCAAAAGTGTCCTGTTTAATTTTAGAACTAATCTAAATTGTACAGAATGATTTAGAACTCTTCAAAAGTGTCCTGTTTAATTTTAGATTTAATCTAAATTGAACACAATGATTTAGAACTCTTCAAAAGTATCCTGTTTAATTTTAGAACTAATCTAAATTGTACAGAATGATTTAGAACTCTTCAAAAGTGTCCTGTTTAAATTCAGAACTAATCTAAATTGTACAGAATGATTTAGAACTCTTCAAAAGTATCCTGTTTAATTTTAGAACTATTCTGAATTGTACAGAATGATTTAGAACTCTTCAAAAGTGTCCTGTTTAATTTCAGAACTATTCTGAATTGTACAGAATGATTTAGAACTCTTCAAAAGTATCCTGTTTAATTTTAGAACTAATCTAAATTGTACAGAATGATTTAGAACTCTTCAAAAGTGTCCTGTTTAATTTTAGAACTAATCTAAATTGTACAGAATGATTTAGAACTCTTCAAAAGTGTCCTGTTTAATTTTAGAACTAATCTAAATTGAACAGAATGATTTAGAACTCTTCAAAAGTATCCTGTTTAATTTTAGAACTAATCTAAATTGTACAGAATGATTTAGAACTCTTCAAAAGTGTCCTGTTTAAATTCAGAACTAATCTAAATTGTACAGAATGATTTAGAACTCTTCAAAAGTGTCCTGTTTAATTTTAGAACTAATCTAAATTGTACAGAATGATTTAGAACTCTTCAAAAGTGTCCTGTTTAATTTTAGAACTATTCTGATTTGTACAGAATGATTTAGAACTCTTCAAAAGTGTCCTGTTTAATTTTAGAACTATTCTGAATTGTACAGAATGATTTAGAACTCTTCAAAAGTGTCCTGTTTAATTTTAGAACTAATCTAAATTGTACAGAATGATTTAGAACTCTTCAAAAGTGTCCTGTTTAATTTTAGAACTAATCTAAATTGTACAGAATGATTTAGAACTCTTCAAAAGTGTCCTGTTTAATTTTAGAACTAATCTAAATTGTACAGAATGATTTAGAACTCTTCAAAAGTATCCTGTTTAATTTTAGAACTAATCTAAATTGTTCAGAATGATTTAGAACTCTTCAAAAGTATCCTGTTTAATTTTAGAACTAATCTAAATTGTTCAGAATGATTTAGAACTCTTCAAAAGTGTCCAGTTTAAATTCAGAACTAATCTAAATTGTACAGAATGATTTAGAGCTCTTTAAAAGTGTCCTGTTTAATTTTAGAACTATTCTGATTTGTACAGAATGATTTAGAACTCTTCAAAAGTGTCCTGTTTAATTTTAGAACTATTCTGAATTGTACAGAATGATTTAGAACTCTTCAAAAGTGTCCTGTTTAATTTTAGAACTAATCTAAATTGTACAGAATGATTTAGAACTCTTCAAAAGTGTCCTGTTTAATTTTAGAACTAATCTAAATTGTACAGAATGATTTAGAACTCTTCAAAAGTGTCCTGTTTAATTTTAGATTTAATCTAAATTGAACACAATGATTTAGAACTCTTCAAAAGTATCCTGTTTAATTTTAGAACTAATCTAAATTGTACAGAATGATTTAGAACTCTTCAAAAGTGTCCTGTTTAAATTCAGAACTAATCTAAATTGTACAGAATGATTTAGAACTCTTCAAAAGTATCCTGTTTAATTTTAGAACTATTCTGAATTGTACAGAATGATTTAGAACTCTTCAAAAGTGTCCTGTTTAATTTCAGAACTATTCTGAATTGTACAGAATGATTTAGAACTCTTCAAAAGTATCCTGTTTAATTTTAGAACTAATCTAAATTGTACAGAATGATTTAGAACTCTTCAAAAGTGTCCTGTTTAATTTTAGAACTAATCTAAATTGTACAGAATGATTTAGAACTCTTCAAAAGTGTCCTGTTTAATTTTAGAACTAATCTAAATTGAACAGAATGATTTAGAACTCTTCAAAAGTATCCTGTTTAATTTTAGAACTAATCTAAATTGTACAGAATGATTTAGAACTCTTCAAAAGTGTCCTGTTTAAATTCAGAACTAATCTAAATTGTACAGAATGATTTAGAACTCTTCAAAAGTGTCCTGTTTAATTTTAGAACTAATCTAAATTGTACAGAATGATTTAGAACTCTTCAAAAGTGTCCTGTTTAATTTTAGAACTATTCTGATTTGTACAGAATGATTTAGAACTCTTCAAAAGTGTCCTGTTTAATTTTAGAACTATTCTGAATTGTACAGAATGATTTAGAACTCTTCAAAAGTGTCCTGTTTAATTTTAGAACTAATCTAAATTGTACAGAATGATTTAGAACTCTTCAAAAGTGTCCTGTTTAATTTTAGAACTAATCTAAATTGTACAGAATGATTTAGAACTCTTCAAAAGTGTCCTGTTTAATTTTAGAACTAATCTAAATTGTACAGAATGATTTAGAACTCTTCAAAAGTATCCTGTTTAATTTTAGAACTAATCTAAATTGTTCAGAATGATTTAGAACTCTTCAAAAGTGTCCTGTTTAAATTCAGAACTAATCTAAATTGTACAGAATGATTTAGAGCTCTTTAAAAGTGTCCTGTTTAATTTTAGAACTATTCTGATTTGTACAGAATGATTTAGAACTCTTCAAAAGTGTCCTGTTTAATTTTAGAACTATTCTGAATTGTACAGAATGATTTAGAACTCTTCAAAAGTGTCCTGTTTAATTTTAGAACTAATCTAAATTGTACAGAATGATTTAGAACTCTTCAAAAGTGTCCTGTTTAATTTTAGAACTAATCTAAATTGTACAGAATGATTTAGAACTCTTCAAAAGTGTCCTGTTTAATTTTAGATTTAATCTAAATTGAACAGAATGATTTAGAACTCTTCAAAAGTATCCTGTTTAATTTTAGAACTAATCTAAATTGTACAGAATGATTTAGAACTCTTCAAAAGTGTCCTGTTTAAATTCAGAACTAATCTAAATTGTACAGAATGATTTAGAACTCTTCAAAAGTGTCCTGTTTAATTTCAGAACTATTCTGAATTGTACAGAATGATTTAGAACTCTTCAAAAGTATCCTGTTTAATTTTAGAACTAATCTAAATTGTACAGAATGATTTAGAACTCTTCAAAAGTGTCCTGTTTAATATTAGAACTAATCTAAATTGTACAGAATGATTTAGAACTCTTCAAAAGTGTCCTGTTTAATTTTAGAACTAATCTAAATTGAACAGAATGATTTAGAACTCTTCAAAAGTATCCTGTTTAATTTTAGAACTAATCTAAATTGTACAGAATGATTTAGAACTCTTCAAAAGTGTCCTGTTTAAATTCAGAACTAATCTAAATTGTACAGAATGATTTAGAACTCTTCAAAAGTATCCTGTTTAATTTTAGAACTAATCTAAATTGTACAGAATGATTTAGAACTAATCTAAATTGTACAGAATGATTTAGAACTCTTCAAAAGTGTCCTGTTTAATTTTAGAACTAATCTAAATTGTACAGAATGATTTAGAACTCTTCAAAAGTGTCCTGTTTAATTTTAGAACTAATCTAAATTGTACAGAATGATTTAGAACTCTTCAAAAGTGTCCTGTTTAAATTTAGAACTATTCTGAATTGTACAGAATGATTTAGAACTCTTCAAAAGTGTCCTGTTTAATTTTAGAACTAATCTGAATTGTACAGAATGATTTAGAACTCTTCAAAAGTATCCTGTTTAATTTTAGAACTAATCTAAATTGTACAGAATGATTTAGAACTCTTCAAAAGTGTCCTGTTTAATTTTAGATTTAATCTAAATTGAACAGAATGATTTAGAACTCTTCAAAAGTATCCTGTTTAATTTTAGAACTAATCTAAATTGTACAGAATGATTTAGAACTCTTCAAAAGTGTCCTGTTTAATTTTAGATTTAATCTAAATTGAACAGAATGATTTAGAACTCTTCAAAAGTATCCTGTTTAATTTTAGAACTAATCTAAATTGTACAGAATGATTTAGAACTCTTCAAAAGTGTCCTGTTTAAATTCAGAACTAATCTAAATTGTACAGAATGATTTAGAACTCTTCAAAAGTGTCCTGTTTAATTTCAGAACTATTCTGAATTGTACAGAATGATTTAGAACTCTTCAAAAGTATCCTGTTTAATTTTAGAACTAATCTAAATTGTACAGAATGATTTAGAACTCTTCAAAAGTGTCCTGTTTAATATTAGAACTAATCTAAATTGTACAGAATGATTTAGAACTCTTCAAAAGTGTCCTGTTTAATTTTATAACTAATCTAAATTGAACAGAATGATTTAGAACTCTTCAAAAGTATCCTGTTTAATTTTAGAACTAATCTAAATTGTACAGAATGATTTAGAACTCTTCAAAAGTGTCCTGTTTAAATTCAGAACTAATCTAAATTGTACAGAATGATTTAGAACTCTTCAAAAGTATCCTGTTTAATTTTAGAACTAATCTAAATTGTACAGAATGATTTAGAACTAATCTAAATTGTACAGAATGATTTAGAACTCTTCAAAAGTGTCCTGTTTAATTTTAGAACTAATCTAAATTGTACAGAATGATTTAGAACTCTTCAAAAGTGTCCTGTTTAATTTTAGAACTAATCTAAATTGTACAGAATGATTTAGAACTCTTCAAAAGTGTCCTGTTTAAATTTAGAACTATTCTGAATTGTACAGAATGATTTAGAACTCTTCAAAAGTGTCCTGTTTAATTTTAGAACTATTCTGATTTGTACAGAATGATTTAGAACTCTTCAAAAGTGTCCTGTTTAATTTTAGAACTATTCTGAATTGTACAGAATGATTTAGAACTCTTCAAAAGTGTCCTGTTTAATTTTAGAACTAATCTAAATTGTACAGAATGATTTAGAACTCTTCAAAAGTGTCCTGTTTAATTTTAGAACTAATCTAAATTGTACAGAATGATTTAGAACTCTTCAAAAGTGTCCTGTTTAATTTTAGATTTAATCTAAATTGAACAGAATGATTTAGAACTCTTCAAAAGTATCCTGTTTAATTTTAGAACTAATCTAAATTGTACAGAATGATTTAGAACTCTTCAAAAGTGTCCTGTTTAATTTCAGAACTAATCTAAATTGTACAGAATGATTTAGAACTCTTCAAAAGTGTCCTGTTTAATTTCAGAACTATTCTGAATTGTACAGAATGATTTAGAACTCTTCAAAAGTATCCTGTTTAATTTCAGAACTATTCTGAATTGTACAGAATGATTTAGAACTCTTCAAAAGTGTCCTGTTTAATTTTAGAACTAATCTAAATTGTACAGAATGATTTAGAACTCTTCAAAAGTGTCCTGTTTAATTTTAGAACTAATCTAAATTGTACAGAATGATTTAGAACTCTTCAAAAGTATCCTGTTTAATTTTAGAACTAATCTAAATTGTACAGAATGATTTAGAACTCTTCAAAAGTGTCCTGTTTAATTTTAGAACTAATCTAAATTGTACAGAATGATTTAGAACTCTTCAAAAGTGTCCTGTTTAAATTCAGAACTAATCTAAATTGTACAGAATGATTTAGAGCTCTTTAAAAGTGTCCTGTTTAATTTTAGAACTATTCTGATTTGTACAGAATGATTTAGAACTCTTCAAAAGTGTCCTGTTTAATTTTAGAACTATTCTGAATTGTACAGAATGATTTAGAACTCTTCAAAAGTGTCCTGTTTAATTTTAGAACTAATCTAAATTGTACAGAATGATTTAGAACTCTTCAAAAGTGTCCTGTTTAATTTCAGAACTATTCTGAATTGTACAGAATGATTTAGAACTCTTCAAAAGTGTCCTGTTTAATTTTAGAACTATTCTGAATTGTACAGAATGATTTAGAACTCTTCAAAAGTGTCCTGTTTAATTTTAGAACTAATCTAAATTGTACAGAATGATTTAGAACTCTTCAAAAGTGTCCTGTTTAATTTCAGAACTATTCTGAATTGTACAGAATGATTTAGAACTCTTCAAAAGTATCCTGTTTAATTTTAGAACTAATCTAAATTGTACAGAATGATTTAGAACTCTTCAAAAGTGTCCTGTTTAATTTTAGAACTATTCTGAATTGTACAGAATGATTTAGAACTCTTCAAAAGTGTCCTGTTTAATTTAAGAACTATTCTGAATTGTACAGAATGATTTAGAACACTTCAAAAGTGTCCTGTTTAATTTTAGAACTAATCTAAATTGTACAGAATGATTTAGAACTCTTCAAAAGTGTCCTGTTTAATTTCAGAACTATTCTGAATTGTACAGAATGATTTAGAACTCTTCAAAAGTATCCTGTTTAATTTTAGAACTAATCTAAATTGTACAGAATGATTTAGAACTCTTCAAAAGTGTCCTGTTTAATTTTAGAACTAATCTAAATTGTACAGAATGATTTAGAACTCTTCAAAAGTGTCCTGTTTAATTTTAGAACTAATCTAAATTGAACAGAATGATTTAGAACTCTTCAAAAGTATCCTGTTTAATTTTAGAACTAATCTAAATTGTACAGAATGATTTAGAACTCTTCAAAAGTGTCCTGTTTAAATTCAGAACTAATCTAAATTGTACAGAATGATTTAGAACTCTTCAAAAGTATCCTGTTTAATTTTAGAACTAATCTAAATTGTACAGAATGATTTAGAACTCTTCAAAAGTGTCCTGTTTAATTTTAGAACTAATCTAAATTGTACAGAATGATTTAGAACTCTTCAAAAGTGTCCTGTTTAATTTGAGAACTAATCTAAATTGTACAGAATGATTTAGAACTCTTCAAAAGTATCCTGTTTAATTTTAGAACTAATCTAAATTGTACAGAATGATTTAGAACTCTTCAAAAGTGTCCTGTTTAATTTCAGAACTAATCTAAATTGTACAGAATGATTTAGAACTCTTCAAAAGTATCCTGTTTAATTTTAGAACTAATCTAAATTGTACAGAATGATTTAGAACTCTTCAAAAGTGTCCTGTTTAATTTTAGAACTAATCTAAATTGTACAGAATGATTTAGAACTCTTCAAAAGTATCCTGTTTAATTTTAGAACTAATCTAAATTGTACAGAATGATTTAGAACTCTTCAAAAGTGTCCTGTTTAATATTAGAACTAATCTAAATTGTACAGAATGATTTAGAACTCTTCAAAAGTGTCCTGTTTAATTTTAGAACTAATCTAAATTGAACAGAATGATTTAGAACTCTTCAAAAGTATCCTGTTTAATTTTAGAACTAATCTAAATTGTACAGAATGATTTAGAACTCTTCAAAAGTGTCCTGTTTAAATTCAGAACTAATCTAAATTGTACAGAATGATTTAGAACTCTTCAAAAGTATCCTGTTTAATTTTAGAACTAATCTAAATTGTACAGAATGATTTAGAACTAATCTAAATTGTACAGAATGATTTAGAGCTCTTTAAAAGTGTCCTGTTTAATTTTAGAACTATTCTGATTTGTACAGAATGATTTAGAACTCTTCAAAAGTGTCCTGTTTAATTTTAGAACTATTCTGAATTGTACAGAATGATTTAGAACTCTTCAAAAGTGTCCTGTTTAATTTTAGAACTAATCTAAATTGTACAGAATGATTTAGAACTCTTCAAAAGTGTCCTGTTTAATTTCAGAACTATTCTGAATTGTACAGAATGATTTAGAACTCTTCAAAAGTGTCCTGTTTAATTTTAGAACTATTCTGAATTGTACAGAATGATTTAGAACTCTTCAAAAGTGTCCTGTTTAATTTTAGAACTAATCTAAATTGTACAGAATGATTTAGAACTCTTCAAAAGTGTCCTGTTTAATTTTAGAACTAATCTAAATTGTACAGAATGATTTAAAACTCTTCAAAAGTGTCCTGTTTAATTTTAGAACTATTCTAAATTGTACAGAATGATTTAGAACTCTTCAAAAGTGTCCTGTTTAATTTTAGAACTAATCTAAATTGTACAGAATGATTTAAAACTCTTCAAAAGTATCCTGTTTAATTTTAGAACTATTCTAAATTGTACAGAATGATTTAGAACTCTTCAAAAGTGTCCTGTTTAATTTTAGAACTAATCTAAATTGTACAGAATGATTTAAAACTCTTCAAAAGTATCCTGTTTAATTTTAGAACTAATCTAAATTGTACAGAATGATTTAGAACTCTTCAAAAGTGTCCTGTTTAATTTTAGAACTAATCTAAATTGTACAGAATGATTTAAAACTCTTCAAAAGTGTCCTGTTTAATTTTAGAACTATTCTAAATTGTACAGAATGATTTAAAACTTTTCAAAAGTGTCCTGTTTAATTTTAGAACTAATCTAAATTGTACAGAATGATTTAGAACTCTTCAAAAGTGTCCTGTTTAATTTTAGAACTAATCTAAATTGTACAGAATGATTTAAAACTCTTCAAAAGTATCCTGTTTAATTTTAGAACTATTCTAAATTGTACAGAATGATTTAGAACTCTTCAAAAGTATCCTGTTTAATTTTAGAACTAATCTAAATTGTACAGAATGATTTAGAACTCTTCAAAAGTGTCCTGTTTAAATTCAGAACTAATCTAAATTGTACAGAATGATTTAGAGCTCTTTAAAAGTGTCCTGTTTAATTTTAGAACTATTCTGATTTGTACAGAATGATTTAGAACTCTTCAAAAGTGTCCTGTTTAATTTCAGAACTATTCTGAATTGTACAGAATGATTTAGAACTCTTCAAAAGTGTCCTGTTTAATTTTAGAACTAATCTAAATTGTACAGAATGATTTAGAACTCTTCAAAAGTGTCCTGTTTAATTTCAGAACTATTCTGAATTGTACAGAATGATTTAGAACTCTTCAAAAGTATCCTGTTTAATTTTAGAACTAATCTAAATTGTACAGAATGATTTAGAACTCTTCAAAAGTGTCCTGTTTAATTTTAGAACTAATCTAAATTGTACAGAATGATTTAGAACTCTTCAAAAGTGTCCTGTTTAAATTCAGAACTAATCTAAATTGTACAGAATGATTTAGAGCTCTTTAAAAGTGTCCTGTTTAATTTTAGAACTATTCTGATTTGTACAGAATGATTTAGAACTCTTCAAAAGTGTCCTGTTTAATTTTAGAACTATTCTGAATTGTACAGAATGATTTAGAACTCTTCAAAAGTGTCCTGTTTAATTTTAGAACTAATCTAAATTGTACAGAATGATTTAGAACTCTTCAAAAGTGTCCTGTTTAATTTCAGAACTATTCTGAATTGTACAGAATGATTTAGAACTCTTCAAAAGTGTCCTGTTTAATTTTAGAACTATTCTGAATTGTACAGAATGATTTAGAACTCTTCAAAAGTGTCCTGTTTAATTTTAGAACTAATCTAAATTGTACAGAATGATTTAGAACTCTTCAAAAGTGTCCTGTTTAATTTTAGAACTAATCTAAATTGTACAGAATGATTTAGAACTCTTCAAAAGTGTCCTGTTTAATATTAGAACTAATCTAAATTGTACAGAATGATTTAGAACTCTTCAAAAGTGTCCTGTTTAATTTTAGAACTAATCTAAATTGAACAGAATGATTTAGAACTCTTCAAAAGTATCCTGTTTAATTTTAGAACTAATCTAAATTGTACAGAATGATTTAGAACTCTTCAAAAGTGTCCTGTTTAAATTCAGAACTAATCTAAATTGTACAGAATGATTTAGAACTCTTCAAAAGTATCCTGTTTAATTTTAGAACTAATCTAAATTGTACAGAATGATTTAGAACTAATCTAAATTGTACAGAATGATTTAGAACTAATCTAAATTGTACAGAATGATTTAGAACTCTTCAAAAGTGTCCTGTTTAATTTTAGAACTAATCTAAATTGTACAGAATGATTTAGAACTCTTCAAAAGTGTCCTGTTTAATTTTAGAACTAATCTAAATTGTACAGAATGATTTAGAACTCTTCAAAAGTGTCCTGTTTAAATTTAGAACTATTCTGAATTGTACAGAATGATTTAGAACTCTTCAAAAGTGTCCTGTTTAATTTTAGAACTATTCTGAATTGTACAGAATGATTTAGAACTCTTCAAAAGTGTCCTGTTTAATTTTAGAACTAATCTAAATTGTACAGAATGATTTAGAACTCTTCAAAAGTGTCCTGTTTAATTTTAGAACTAATCTAAATTGTACAGAATGATTTAAAACTCTTCAAAAGTGTCCTGTTTAATTTTAGAACTAATCTAAATTGTACAGAATGATTTAGAACTCTTCAAAAGTATCCTGTTTAATTTTAGAACTAATCTAAATTGTACAGAATGATTTAGAACTCTTCAAAAGTGTCCTGTTTAAATTCAGAACTAATCTAAATTGTACAGAATGATTTAGAGCTCTTTAAAAGTGTCCTGTTTAATTTTAGAACTATTCTGATTTGTACAGAATGATTTAGAACTCTTCAAAAGTGTCCTGTTTAATTTTAGAACTATTCTGAATTGTACAGAATGATTTAGAACTCTTCAAAAGTGTCCTGTTTAATTTTAGAACTAATCTAAATTGTACAGAATGATTTAGAACTCTTCAAAAGTGTCCTGTTTAATTTCAGAACTATTCTGAATTGTACAGAATGATTTAGAACTCTTCAAAAGTGTCCTGTTTAATTTTAGAACTAATCTAAATTGTACAGAATGATTTAAAACTCTTCAAAAGTGTCCTGTTTAATTTTAGAACTAATCTAAATTGTACAGAATGATTTAGAACTCTTCAAAAGTATCCTGTTTAATTTTAGAACTAATCTAAATTGTACAGAATGATTTAGAACTCTTCAAAAGTGTCCTGTTTAATTTTAGAACTAATCTAAATTGTACAGAATGATTTAGAACTCTTCAAAAGTGTCCTGTTTAAATTCAGAACTAATCTAAATTGTACAGAATGATTTAGAGCTCTTTAAAAGTGTCCTGTTTAATTTTAGAACTATTCTGATTTGTACAGAATGATTTAGAACTCTTCAAAAGTGTCCTGTTTAATTTTAGAACTATTCTGAATTGTACAGAATGATTTAGAACTCTTCAAAAGTGTCCTGTTTAATTTTAGAACTAATCTAAATTGTACAGAATGATTTAGAACTCTTCAAAAGTGTCCTGTTTAATTTCAGAACTATTCTGAATTGTACAGAATGATTTAGAACTCTTCAAAAGTGTCCTGTTTAATTTTAGAACTATTCTGAATTGTACAGAATGATTTAGAACTCTTCAAAAGTGTCCTGTTTAATTTTAGAACTAATCTAAATTGTACAGAATGATTTAGAACTCTTCAAAAGTGTCCTGTTTAATTTCAGAACTATTCTGAATTGTACAGAATGATTTAGAACTCTTCAAAAGTATCCTGTTTAATTTTAGAACTAATCTGAATTGTACAGAATGATTTAGAACTCTTCAAAAGTGTCCTGTTTAATTTCAGAACTATTCTGAATTGTACAGAATGATTTAGAACTCTTCAAAAGTGTCCTGTTTAATTTTAGAACTAATCTAAATTGTACAGAATGATTTAAAACTCTTCAAAAGTGTCCTGTTTAATTTTAGAACTAATCTAAATTGTACAGAATGATTTAGAACTCTTCAAAAGTATCCTGTTTAATTTTAGAACTAATCTAAATTGTACAGAATGATTTAGAACTCTTCAAAAGTGTCCTGTTTAATTTTAGAACTAATCTAAATTGTACAGAATGATTTAGAACTCTTCAAAAGTGTCCTGTTTAAATTCAGAACTAATCTAAATTGTACAGAATGATTTAGAGCTCTTTAAAAGTGTCCTGTTTAATTTTAGAACTATTCTGATTTGTACAGAATGATTTAGAACTCTTCAAAAGTGTCCTGTTTAATTTTAGAACTATTCTGAATTGTACAGAATGATTTAGAACTCTTCAAAAGTGTCCTGTTTAATTTTAGAACTAATCTAAATTGTACAGAATGATTTAGAACTCTTCAAAAGTGTCCTGTTTAATTTCAGAACTATTCTGAATTGTACAGAATGATTTAGAACTCTTCAAAAGTGTCCTGTTTAATTTTAGAACTAATCTAAATTGTACAGAATGATTTAGAACTCTTCAAAAGTGTCCTGTTTAATTTCAGAACTATTCTGAATTGTACAGAATGATTTAGAACTCTTCAAAAGTGTCCTGTTTAATTTTAGAACTATTCTGAATTGTACAGAATGATTTAGAACTCTTCAAAAGTGTCCTGTTTAATTTTAGAACTAATCTAAATTGTACAGAATGATTTAGAACTCTTCAAAAGTGTCCTGTTTAATTTCAGAACTATTCTGAATTGTACAGAATGATTTAGAACTCTTCAAAAGTATCCTGTTTAATTTTAGAACTAATCTGAATTGTACAGAATGATTTAGAACTCTTCAAAAGTGTCCTGTTTAATTTCAGAACTATTCTGAATTGTACAGAATGATTTAGAACTCTTCAAAAGTGTCCTGTTTAATTTTAGAACTAATCTAAATTGTACAGAATGATTTAAAACTCTTCAAAAGTGTCCTGTTTAATTTTAGAACTAATCTAAATTGTACAGAATGATTTAGAACTCTTCAAAAGTATCCTGTTTAATTTTAGAACTAATCTAAATTGTACAGAATGATTTAGAACTCTTCAAAAGTGTCCTGTTTAATTTTAGAACTAATCTAAATTGTACAGAATGATTTAGAACTCTTCAAAAGTGTCCTGTTTAAATTCAGAACTAATCTAAATTGTACAGAATGATTTAGAGCTCTTTAAAAGTGTCCTGTTTAATTTTAGAACTATTCTGATTTGTACAGAATGATTTAGAACTCTTCAAAAGTGTCCTGTTTAATTTGAGAACTAATCTAAATTGTACAGAATGATTTAGAACTCTTCAAAAGTGTCCTGTTTAATTTTAGAACTAATCTAAATTGTACAGAATGATTTAGAACTCTTCAAAAGTGTCCTGTTTAAATTTAGAACTATTCTGAATTGTACAGAATGATTTAGAACTCTCCAAAAGTATCCTGTTTAATTATAGAACTAATCTAAATTGTACAGAATGTTTTAGAACTCTTCAAAAGTATCCTGTTTAATTTTAGAACTAATCTAAATTGTACAGAATGATTTAGAACTCTTCAAAAGTATCCTGTTTAATTTTAGAACTAATCTAAATTGTACAGAATGTTTTAGAACTCTTCAAAAGTGTCCTGTTTAATTTTAGAACAAATCTAAATTGTACAGAATGATTTAGAACTTTTCAACAGTATCCTGTTTAATTTTAGAACTAATCTAAATTTTACAGAATGTTTTAGAACTCTTCAAAAGTATCCTGTTTAATTTTAGAACTAATCTAAATTGTACAGAATGTTTTAGAACTCTTCAACAGTATCCTGTTTATTTTAGAACTAATCTAAATTGTACAGAATGATTTAGAACTCTTCAAAAGTGTCCTGTTTAATTTCAGAACTATTCTGAATTGTACAGAATGATTTAGAACTCTTCAAAAGTGTCCTGTTTAATTTTAGAACTAATCTAAATTGTACAGAATGATTTAGAACTCTTCAAAAGTGTCCTGTTTAATTTTAGAACTAATCTAAATTGTACAGAATGATTTAGAACTCTTCAAAAGTGTCCTGTTTAATTTCAGAACTATTCTGAATTGTACAGAATGATTTAGAACTCTTCAAAAGTATCCTGTTTAATTTTAGAACTATTCTGAATTGTACAGAATGATTTAGAACTCTTCAAAAGTGTCCTGTTTAATTTCAGTACTATTCTGAATTGTACAGAATGATTTAGAACTCTTCAAAAGTGTCCTGTTTAATTTTAGAACTATTCTGAATTGTACAGAATGATTTAGAACTCTTCAAAAGTATCCTGTTTAATTTTAGAACTATTCTGAATTGTACAGAATGATTTAGAACTCTTCAAAAGTGTCCTGTTTAATTTCAGAACTATTCTGAATTGTACAAAATGATTTAGAACTCTTCAAAAGTGTCCTGTTTAATTTTAGAACTATTCTGAATTGTACAGAATGATTTAGAACTCTTCAAAAGTGTCCTGTTTAATTTTAGAACTAATCTAAATTGTACAGAATGATTTAGAACTCTTCAAAAGTGTCCTGTTTAATTTTAGAACTAATCTAAATTGTACAGAATGATTTAGAACTTTTCAACAGTATCCTGTTTAATTTTAGAACTAATCTAAATTGTACAGAATGATTTAGAAACTCTTCAAAAGTGTCCTGTTTAATTTTAGAACTAATCTAAATTGTACAGAATGATTTAGAACTCTTCAAAAGTGTCCTGTTTAATTTTAGAACTAATCTAAATTGTACAGAATGATTTAGACCTTTTCAACAGTATCCTGTTTAATTTTAGAACTAATCTAAATTGTACAGAATGTTTTAGAACTCTTCAACAGTATCCTGTTTATTTTAGAACTAATCTAAATTGTACAGAATGATTTAGAACTCTTCAAAAGTGTCCTGTTTAATTTCAGAACTATTCTGAATTGTACAGAATGATTTAGAACTCTTCAAAAGTGTCCTGTTTAATTTTAGAACTAATCTAAATTGTACAGAATGATTTAGAACTCTTCAAAAGTGTCCTGTTTAATTTCAGAACTATTCTGAATTGTACAGAATGATTTAGAACTCTTCAAAAGTGTCCTGTTTAATTTTAGAACTAATCTAAATTGTACAGAATGATTTAGAACTCTTCAAAAGTGTCCTGTTTAATTTTAGAACTAATCTAAATTGTACAGAATGATTTAGAACTCTTCAAAAGTATCCTGTTTAATTTTAGAACTATTGTGAATTGTACAGAATGATTTAGAACTCTTCAAAAGTGTCCTGTTTAATTTCAGAACTATTCTGAATTGTACAGAATGATTTAGAACTCTTCAAAAGTATCCTGTTTAATTTTAGAACTAATCTAAATTGTACAGAATGATTTAGAACTCTTCAAAAGTGTCCTGTTTAATTTTAGAACTAATCTAAATTGTACAGAATGATTTAGAACTCTTCAAAAGTGTCCTGTTTAATTTTAGAACTAATCTAAATTGTACAGAATGATTTAGAACTCTTCAAAAGTGTCCTGTTTAAATTCAGAACTAATCTAAATTGTACAGAATGATTTAGAACTCTTCAAAAGTATCCTGTTTAATTTTAGAACTAATGTAAATTGTACAGAATGATTTAGAACTCTTCAAAAGTGTCCTGTTTAATTTTAGAACTAATCTAAATTGTACAGAATGATTTAGAACTCTTCAAAAGTGTCCTGTTTAATTTTAGAACTAATCTAAATTGTACAGAATGATTTAGAACTCTTCAAAAGTGTCCTGTTTAAATTTAGAACTATTCTGAATTGTACAGAATGATTTAGAACTCTTCAAAAGTGTCCTGTTTAATTTTAGAACTATTCTGAATTGTACAGAATGATTTAGAACTCTTCAAAAGTGTCCTGTTTAATTTTATAACTAATCTAAATTGTACAGAATGATTTAGAACTCTTCAAAAGTGTCCTGTTTAATTTTAGAACTAATCTAAATTGTACAGAATGATTTAGAACTCTTCAAAAGTGTCCTGTTTAATTTTACAACTAATCTAAATTGTACAGAATGATTTAGAACTCTTCAAAAGTATCCTGTTTAATTTTAGAACTAATCTAAATTGTTCAGAATGATTTAGAACTCTTCAAAAGTGTCCTGTTTAAATTCAGAACTAATCTAAATTGTACAGAATGATTTAGAGCTCTTTAAAAGTGTCCTGTTTAATTTTAGAACTATTCTGATTTGTACAGAATGATTTAGAACTCTTCAAAAGTGTCCTGTTTAATTTTAGAACTATTCTGAATTGTACAGAATGATTTAGAACTCTTCAAAAGTGTCCTGTTTAATTTTAGAACTAATCTAAATTGTACAGAATGATTTAGAACTCTTCAGAAGTGTCCTGTTTAATTTTAGAACTAATCTAAATTGTACAGAATGATTTAGAACTCTTCAAAAGTGTCCTGTTTAATTTTAGAACTAATCTAAATTGAACAGAATGATTTAGAACTCTTCAAAAGTATCCTGTTTAATTTTAGAACTAATCTAAATTGTACAGAATGATTTAGAACTCTTCAAAAGTGTCCTGTTTAAATTCAGAACTAATCTAAATTGTACAGAATGATTTAGAACTCTTCAAAAGTGTCCTGTTTAATTTCAGAACTATTCTGAATTGTACAGAATGATTTAGAACTCTTCAAAAGTATCCTGTTTAATTTTAGAACTAATCTAAATTGTACAGAATGATTTAGAACTCTTCAAAAGTGTCCTGTTTAATTTTAGAACTAATCTAAATTGTACAGAATGATTTAGAACTCTTCAAAAGTGTCCTGTTTAATTTTAGAACTAATCTAAATTGAACAGAATGATTTAGAACTCTTCAAAAGTGTCCTGTTTAATTTTAGAACTAATCTAAATTGAACAGAATGATTTAGAACTCTTCAAAAGTATCCTGTTTAATTTTAGAACTAATCTAAATTGTACAGAATGATTTAGAACTCTTCAAAAGTGTCCTGTTTAAATTCAGAACTAATCTAAATTGTACAGAATGATTTAGAACTCTTCAAAAGTATCCTGTTTAATTTTAGAACTAATCTAAATTGTACAGAATGATTTAGAACTAATCTAAATTGTACAGAATGATTTAGAACTCTTCAAAAGTGTCCTGTTTAATTTTAGAACTAATCTAAATTGTACAGAATGATTTAGAACTCTTCAAAAGTGTCCTGTTTAATTTTAGAACTAATCTAAATTGTACAGAATGATTTAGAACTCTTCAAAAGTGTCCTGTTTAAATTTAGAACTATTCTGAATTGTACAGAATGATTTAGAACTCTTCAAAAGTGTCCTGTTTAATTTTAGAACTATTCTGAATTGTACAGAATGATTTAGAACTCTTCAAAAGTGTCCTGTTTAATTTTAGAACTAATCTAAATTGTACAGAATGATTTAGAACTCTTCAAAAGTGTCCTGTTTAATTTTAGAACTAATCTAAATTGTACAGAATGATTTAAAACTCTTCAAAAGTGTCCTGTTTAATTTTAGAACTAATCTAAATTGTACAGAATGATTTAGAACTCTTCAAAAGTATCCTGTTTAATTTTAGAACTAATCTAAATTGTACAGAATGATTTAGAACTCTTCAAAAGTGTCCTGTTTAAATTCAGAACTAATCTAAATTGTACAGAATGATTTAGAGCTCTTTAAAAGTGTCCTGTTTAATTTTAGAACTATTCTGATTTGTACAGAATGATTTAGAACTCTTCAAAAGTGTCCTGTTTAATTTTAGAACTATTCTGAATTGTACAGAATGATTTAGAACTCTTCAAAAGTGTCCTGTTTAATTTTAGAACTAATCTAAATTGTACAGAATGATTTAGAACTCTTCAAAAGTGTCCTGTTTAATTTCAGAACTATTCTGAATTGTACAGAATGATTTAGAACTCTTCAAAAGTGTCCTGTTTAATTTTAGAACTAATCTAAATTGTACAGAATGATTTAGAACTCTTCAAAAGTGTCCTGTTTAATTTCAGAACTATTCTGAATTGTACAGAATGATTTAGAACTCTTCAAAAGTATCCTGTTTAATTTTAGAACTAATCTAAATTGTACAGAATGATTTAGAACTCTTCAAAAGTGTCCTGTTTAATTTTAGAACTAATCTAAATTGTACAGAATGATTTAGAACTCTTCAAAAGTGTCCTGTTTAAATTCAGAACTAATCTAAATTGTACAGAATGATTTAGAGCTCTTTAAAAGTGTCCTGTTTAATTTTAGAACTATTCTGATTTGTACAGAATGATTTAGAACTCTTCAAAAGTGTCCTGTTTAATTTCAGAACTATTCTGAATTGAACAGAATGATTTAGAACTCTTCAAAAGTATCCTGTTTAATTTTAGAACTAATCTAAATTGTACAGAATGATTTAGAACTCTTCAAAAGTGTCCTGTTTAAATTCAGAACTAATCTAAATTGTACAGAATGATTTAGAACTCTTCAAAAGTATCCTGTTTAATTTTAGAACTAATCTAAATTGTACAGAATGATTTAGAACTAATCTAAATTGTACAGAATGATTTAGAACTCTTCAAAAGTGTCCTGTTTAATTTTAGAACTAATCTAAATTGTACAGAATGATTTAGAACTCTTCAAAAGTGTCCTGTTTAATTTTAGAACTAATCTAAATTGTACAGAATGATTTAGAACTCTTCAAAAGTGTCCTGTTTAAATTTAGAACTATTCTGAATTGTACAGAATGATTTAGAACTCTTCAAAAGTGTCCTGTTTAATTTTAGAACTATTCTGAATTGTACAGAATGATTTAGAACTCTTCAAAAGTGTCCTGTTTAATTTTAGAACTAATCTAAATTGTACAGAATGATTTAGAACTCTTCAAAAGTGTCCTGTTTAATTTTAGAACTAATCTAAATTGTACAGAATGATTTAAAACTCTTCAAAAGTGTCCTGTTTAATTTTAGAACTAATCTAAATTGTACAGAATGATTTAGAACTCTTCAAAAGTATCCTGTTTAATTTTAGAACTAATCTAAATTGTACAGAATGATTTAGAACTCTTCAAAAGTGTCCTGTTTAAATCCAGAACTAATCTAAATTGTACAGAATGATTTAGAGCTCTTTAAAAGTGTCCTGTTTAATTTTAGAACTATTCTGATTTGTACAGAATGATTTAGAACTCTTCAAAAGTGTCCTGTTTAATTTTAGAACTATTCTGAATTGTACAGAATGATTTAGAACTCTTCAAAAGTGTCCTGTTTAATTTTAGAACTAATCTAAATTGTACAGAATGATTTAGAACTCTTCAAAAGTGTCCTGTTTAATTTCAGAACTATTCTGAATTGTACAGAATGATTTAGAACTTTTCAAAAGTGTCCTGTTTAATTTTAGAACTAATCTAAATTGTACAGAATGATTTAGAACTCTTCAAAAGTGTCCTGTTTAATTTCAGAACTATTCTGAATTGTACAGAATGATTTAGAACTCTTCAAAAGTATCCTGTTTAATTTTAGAACTAATCTAAATTGTACAGAATGATTTAGAACTCTTCAAAAGTGTCCTGTTTAATTTTAGAACTAATCTAAATTGTACAGAATGATTTAGAACTCTTCAAAAGTGTCCTGTTTAAATTCAGAACTAATCTAAATTGTACAGAATGATTTAGAGCTCTTTAAAAGTGTCCTGTTTAATTTTAGAACTATTCTGATTTGTACAGAATGATTTAGAACTCTTCAAAAGTGTCCTGTTTAATTTTAGAACTATTCTGAATTGTACAGAATGATTTAGAACTCTTCAAAAGTGTCCTGTTTAATTTTAGAACTAATCTAAATTGTACAGAATGATTTAGAACTCTTCAAAAGTGTCCTGTTTAATTTCAGAACTATTCTGAATTGTACAGAATGATTTAGAACTCTTCAAAAGTGTCCTGTTTAATTTTAGAACTATTCTGAATTGTACAGAATGATTTAGAACTCTTCAAAAGTGTCCTGTTTAATTTTAGAACTAATCTAAATTGTACAGAATGATTTAGAACTCTTCAAAAGTGTCCTGTTTAATTTCAGAACTATTCTGAATTGTACAGAATGATTTAGAACTCTTCAAAAGTATCCTGTTTAATTTTAGAACTAATCTAAATTGTACAGAATGATTTAGAACTCTTCAAAAGTGTCCTGTTTAATTTTAGAACTATTCTGAATTGTACAGAATGATTTAGAACTCTTCAAAAGTGTCCTGTTTAATTTTAGAACTATTCTGAATTGTACAGAATGATTTAGAACTCTTCAAAAGTGTCCTGTTTAATTTTAGAACTAATCTAAATTGTACAGAATGATTTAGAACTCTTCAAAAGTGTCCTGTTTATTTTAGAACTAATCTAAATTGTACAGAATGATTTAGAACTCTTCAAAAGTGTCCTGTTTAATTTCAGAACTATTCTGAATTGTACAGAATGATTTAGAACTCTTCAAAAGTGTCCTGTTTAGTTTTAGAACTAATCTAAATTGTACAGAATGATTTAGAACTCTTCAAAAGTGTCCTGTTTAATTTCAGAACTATTCTGAATTGTACAGAATGATTTAGAACTCTTCAAAAGTGTCCTGTTTAATTTTAGAACTAATCTAAATTGTACAGAATGATTTAGAACTCTTCAAAAGTGTCCTGTTTAATTTTAGAACTAATCTAAATTGTACAGAATGATTTAGAACTCTTCAAAAGTATCCTGTTTAATTTTAGAACTATTCTGAATTGTACAGAATGATTTAGAACTCTTCAAAAGTGTCCTGTTTAATTTCAGAACTATTCTGAATTGTACAGAATGATTTAGAACTCTTCAAAAGTATCCTGTTTAATTTTAGAACTAATCTAAATTGTACAGAATGATTTAGAACTCTTCAAAAGTGTCCTGTTTAATTTTAGAACTAATCTAAATTGTACAGAATGATTTAGAACTCTTCAAAAGTGTCCTGTTTAATTTTAGAACTAATCTAAATTGAACAGAATGATTTAGAACTCTTCAAAAGTGTCCTGTTTAATTTTAGAACTAATCTAAATTGTACAGAATGATTTAGAACTCTTCAAAAGTGTCCTGTTTAATTTTAGAACTAATCTAAATTGAACAGAATGATTTAGAACTCTTCAAAAGTATCCTGTTTAATTTTAGAACTAATCTAAATTGTACAGAATGATTTAGAACTCTTCAAAAGTGTCCTGTTTAAATTCAGAACTAATCTAAATTGTACAGAATGATTTAGAACTCTTCAAAAGTGTCCTGTTTAATTTCAGAACTATTCTGAATTGTACAGAATGATTTAGAACTCTTCAAAAGTATCCTGTTTAATTTTAGAACTAATCTAAATTGTACAGAATGATTTAGAACTCTTCAAAAGTGTCCTGTTTAATTTTAGAACTAATCTAAATTGTACAGAATGATTTAGAACTCTTCAAAAGTGTCCTGTTTAATTTTAGAACTAATCTAAATTGTACAGAATGATTTAGAACTCTTCAAAAGTGTCCTGTTTAATTTTAGAACTAATCTAAATTGTACAGAATGATTTAGAACTCTTCAAAAGTATCCTGTTTAATTTTAGAACTATTCTGAATTGTACAGAATGATTTAGAACTCTTCAAAAGTGTCCTGTTTAATTTCAGAACTATTCTGAATTGTACAGAATGATTTAGAACTCTTCAAAAGTATCCTGTTTAATTTTAGAACTAATCTAAATTGTACAGAATGATTTAGAACTCTTCAAAAGTGTCCTGTTTAATTTCAGAACTATTCTGAATTGTACAGAATGATTTAGAACTCTTCAAAAGTGTCCTGTTTAATTTTAGAACTATTCTGAATTGTACAGAATGATTTAGAACTCTTCAAAAGTGTCCTGTTTAATTTTAGAACTAATCTAAATTGTACAGAATGATTTAGAACTCTTCAAAAGTATCCTGTTTAATTTTAGAACTAATCTAAATTGTACAGAATGATTTAGAACTCTTCAAAAGTGTCCTGTTTAATTTCAGAACTATTCTGAATTGTACAGAATGATTTAGAACTCTTCAAAAGTATCCTGTTTAATTTTAGAACTAATCTAAATTGTACAGAATGATTTAGAACTCTTCAAAAGTGTCCTGTTTAATTTTAGAACTAATCTAAATTGTACAGAATGATTTAGAACTCTTCAAAAGTGTCCTGTTTAATTTTAGAACTAATCTAAATTGAACAGAATGATTTAGAACTCTTCAAAAGTGTCCTGTTTAATTTTAGAACTAATCTAAATTGTACAGAATGATTTAGAACTCTTCAAAAGTGTCCTGTTTAATTTTAGAACTAATCTAAATTGAACAGAATGATTTAGAACTCTTCAAAAGTATCCTGTTTAATTTTAGAACTAATCTAAATTGTACAGAATGATTTAGAACTCTTCAAAAGTGTCCTGTTTAAATTCAGAACTAATCTAAATTGTACAGAATGATTTAGAACTCTTCAAAAGTGTCCTGTTTAATTTCAGAACTATTCTGAATTGTACAGAATGATTTAGAACTCTTCAAAAGTATCCTGTTTAATTTTAGAACTAATCTAAATTGTACAGAATGATTTAGAACTCTTCAAAAGTGTCCTGTTTAATTTTAGAACTAATCTAAATTGTACAGAATGATTTAGAACTCTTCAAAAGTGTCCTGTTTAATTTTAGAACTAATCTAAATTGAACAGAATGATTTAGAACTCTTCAAAAGTGTCCTGTTTAATTTTAGAACTAATCTAAATTGAACAGAATGATTTAGAACTCTTCAAAAGTATCCTGTTTAATTTTAGAACTAATCTAAATTGTACAGAATGATTTAGAACTCTTCAAAAGTGTCCTGTTTAAATTCAGAACTAATCTAAATTGTACAGAATGATTTAGAACTCTTCAAAAGTATCCTGTTTAATTTTAGAACTAATCTAAATTGTACAGAATGATTTAGAACTAATCTAAATTGTACAGAATGATTTAGAACTCTTCAAAAGTGTCCTGTTTAATTTTAGAACTAATCTAAATTGTACAGAATGATTTAGAACTCTTCAAAAGTGTCCTGTTTAATTTTAGAACTAATCTAAATTGTACAGAATGATTTAGAACTCTTCAAAAGTGTCCTGTTTAAATTTAGAACTATTCTGAATTGTAGAGAATGATTTAGAACTCTTCAAAAGTGTCCTGTTTAATTTTAGAACTATTCTGAATTGTACAGAATGATTTAGAACTCTTCAAAAGTGTCCTGTTTAATTTTAGAACTAATCTAAATTGTACAGAATGATTTAGAACTCTTCAAAAGTGTCCTGTTTAATTTTAGAACTAATCTAAATTGTACAGAATGATTTAAAACTCTTCAAAAGTGTCCTGTTTAATTTTAGAACTAATCTAAATTGTACAGAATGATTTAGAACTCTTCAAAAGTATCCTGTTTAATTTTAGAACTAATCTAAATTGTACAGAATGTTTTAGAACTCTTCAAAAGTATCCTGTTTAATTTTAGAACTAATCTAAATTGTACAGAATGATTTAGAACTCTTCAAAAGTGTCCTGTTTAAATTCAGAACTAATCTAAATTGTACAGAATGATTTAGAGCTCTTTAAAAGTGTCCTGTTTAATTTTAGAACTATTCTGATTTGTACAGAATGATTTAGAACTCTTCAAAAGTGTCCTGTTTAATTTTAGAACTATTCTGAATTGTACAGAATGATTTAGAACTCTTCAAAAGTGTCCTGTTTAATTTTAGAACTAATCTAAATTGTACAGAATGATTTAGAACTCTTCAAAAGTGTCCTGTTTAATTTCAGAACTATTCTGAATTGTACAGAATGATTTAGAACTCTTCAAAAGTGTCCTGTTTAATTTTAGAACTAATCTAAATTGTACAGAATGATTTAGAACTCTTCAAAAGTGTCCTGTTTAATTTCAGAACTATTCTGAATTGTACAGAATGATTTAGAACTCTTCAAAAGTATCCTGTTTAATTTTAGAACTAATCTAAATTGTACAGAATGATTTAGAACTCTTCAAAAGTGTCCTGTTTAATTTTAGAACTAATCTAAATTGTACAGAATGATTTAGAACTCTTCAAAAGTGTCCTGTTTAAATTCAGAACTAATCTAAATTGTACAGAATGATTTAGAGCTCTTTAAAAGTGTCCTGTTTAATTTTAGAACTATTCTGATTTGTACAGAATGATTTAGAACTCTTCAAAAGTGTCCTGTTTAATTTTAGAACTATTCTGAATTGTACAGAATGATTTAGAACTCTTCAAAAGTGTCCTGTTTAATTTTAGAACTAATCTAAATTGTACAGAATGATTTAGAACTCTTCAAAAGTGTCCTGTTTAATTTCAGAACTATTCTGAATTGTACAGAATGATTTAGAACTCTTCAAAAGTGTCCTGTTTAATTTTAGAACTATTCTGAATTGTACAGAATGATTTAGAACTCTTCAAAAGTGTCCTGTTTAATTTTAGAACTAATCTAAATTGTACAGAATGATTTAGAACTCTTCAAAAGTGTCCTGTTTAATTTCAGAACTATTCTGAATTGTACAGAATGATTTAGAACTCTTCAAAAGTATCCTGTTTAATTTTAGAACTAATCTAAATTGTACAGAATGATTTAGAACTCTTCAAAAGTGTCCTGTTTAATTTTAGAACTATTCTGAATTGTACAGAATGATTTAGAACTCTTCAAAAGTGTCCTGTTTAATTTTAGAACTATTCTGAATTGTACAGAATGATTTAGAACACTTCAAAAGTGTCCTGTTTAATTTTAGAACTAATCTAAATTGTACAGAATGATTTAGAACTCTTCAAAAGTGTCCTGTTTAATTTCAGAACTATTCTGAATTGTACAGAATGATTTAGAACTCTTCAAAAGTATCCTGTTTAATTTTAGAACTAATCTAAATTGTACAGAATGATTTAGAACTCTTCAAAAGTGTCCTGTTTAATTTTAGAACTAATCTAAATTGTACAGAATGATTTAGAACTCTTCAAAAGTGTCCTGTTTAATTTTAGAACTAATCTAAATTGAACAGAATGATTTAGAACTCTTCAAAAGTATCCTGTTTAATTTTAGAACTAATCTAAATTGTACAGAATGATTTAGAACTCTTCAAAAGTGTCCTGTTTAAATTCAGAACTAATCTAAATTGTACAGAATGATTTAGAACTCTTCAAAAGTATCCTGTTTAATTTTAGAACTAATCTAAATTGTACAGAATGATTTAGAACTCTTCAAAAGTGTCCTGTTTAATTTTAGAACTAATCTAAATTGTACAGAATGATTTAGAACTCTTCAAAAGTGTCCTGTTTAATTTGAGAACTAATCTAAATTGTACAGAATGATTTAGAACTCTTCAAAAGTGTCCTGTTTAATTTTAGAACTAATCTAAATTGTACAGAATGATTTAGAACTCTTCAAAAGTGTCCTGTTTAAATTCAGAACTAATCTAAATTGTACAGAATGATTTAGAGCTCTTTAAAAGTGTCCTGTTTAATTTTAGAACTAATCTAAATTGTACAGAATGATTTAGAACTCTTCAAAAGTGTCCTGTTTAATTTTAGAACTAATCTAAATTGAACAGAATGATTTAGAACTCTTCAAAAGTATCCTGTTTAATTTTAGAACTAATCTAAATTGTACAGAATGATTTAGAACTCTTCAAAAGTGTCCTGTTTAATTTCAGAACTATTCTGAATTGTACAGAATGATTTAGAACTCTTCAAAAGTATCCTGTTTAATTTTAGAACTAATCTAAATTGTACAGAATGATTTAGAACTCTTCAAAAGTGTCCTGTTTAATTTTAGAACTAATCTAAATTGTACAGAATGATTTAGAACTCTTCAAAAGTGTCCTGTTTAATTTTAGAACTAATCTAAATTGAACAGAATGATTTAGAACTCTTCAAAAGTGTCCTGTTTAATTTTAGAACTAATCTAAATTGAACAGAATGATTTAGAACTCTTCAAAAGTATCCTGTTTAATTTTAGAACTAATCTAAATTGTACAGAATGATTTAGAACTCTTCAAAAGTGTCCTGTTTAAATTCAGAACTAATCTAAATTGTACAGAATGATTTAGAACTCTTCAAAAGTATCCTGTTTAATTTTAGAACTAATCTAAATTGTACAGAATGATTTAGAACTAATCTAAATTGTACAGAATGATTTAGAACTCTTCAAAAGTGTCCTGTTTAATTTTAGAACTAATCTAAATTGTACAGAATGATTTAGAACTCTTCAAAAGTGTCCTGTTTAATTTTAGAACTAATCTAAATTGTACAGAATGATTTAGAACTCTTCAAAAGTGTCCTGTTTAATTTTAGAACTAATCTAAATTGTACAGAATGATTTAAAACTCTTCAAAAGTGTCCTGTTTAATTTTAGAACTAATCTAAATTGTACAGAATGATTTAGAACTCTTCAAAAGTATCCTGTTTAATTTTAGAACTAATCTAAATTGTACAGAATGTTTTAGAACTCTTCAAAAGTATCCTGTTTAATTTTAGAACTAATCTAAATTGTACAGAATGATTTAGAACTCTTCAAAAGTGTCCTGTTTAAATTCAGAACTAATCTAAATTGTACAGAATGATTTAGAGCTCTTTAAAAGTGTCCTGTTTAATTTTAGAACTATTCTGATTTGTACAGAATGATTTAGAACTCTTCAAAAGTGTCCTGTTTAATTTTAGAACTATTCTGAATTGTACAGAATGATTTAGAACTCTTCAAAAGTGTCCTGTTTAAATTCAGAACTAATCTAAATTGTACAGAATGATTTAGAACTCTTCAAAAGTGTCCTGTTTAATTTCAGAACTATTCTGAATTGTACAGAACGATTTAGAACTCTTCAAAAGTGTCCTGTTTAATTTTAGAACTAATCTAAATTGTACAGAATGATTTAGAACTCTTCAAAAGTGTCCTGTTTAATTTCAGAACTATTCTGAATTGTACAGAATGATTTAGAACTCTTCAAAAGTATCCTGTTTAATTTTAGAACTAATCTAAATTGTACAGAATGATTTAGAACTCTTCAAAAGTGTCCTGTTTAATTTCAGAACTATTCTGAATTGTACAGAATGATTTAGAACTCTTCAAAAGTGTCCTGTTTAATTTTAGAACTAATCTAAATTGTACAGAATGATTTAGAACTCTTCAAAAGTGTCCTGTTTAATTTCAGAACTATTCTGAATTGTACAGAATGATTTAGAACTCTTCAAAAGTATCCTGTTTAATTTTAGAACTAATCTAAATTGTACAGAATGATTTAGAACTCTTCAAAAGTGTCCTGTTTAATTTTAGAACTAATCTAAATTGTACAGAATGATTTAGAACTCTTCAAAAGTGTCCTGTTTAAATTCAGAACTAATCTAAATTGTACAGAATGATTTAGAGCTCTTTAAAAGTGTCCTGTTTAATTTTAGAACTATTCTGATTTGTACAGAATGATTTAGAACTCTTCAAAAGTGTCCTGTTTAATTTTAGAACTATTCTGAATTGTACAGAATGATTTAGAACTCTTCAAAAGTGTCCTGTTTAATTTTAGAACTAATCTAAATTGTACAGAATGATTTAGAACTCTTCAAAAGTGTCCTGTTTAATTTCAGAACTATTCTGAATTGTACAGAATGATTTAGAACTCTTCAAAAGTGTCCTGTTTAATTTTAGAACTATTCTGAATTGTACAGAATGATTTAGAACTCTTCAAAAGTGTCCTGTTTAATTTTAGAACTAATCTAAATTGTACAGAATGATTTAGAACTCTTCAAAAGTGTCCTGTTTAATTTCAGAACTATTCTGAATTGTACAGAATGATTTAGAACTCTTCAAAAGTATCCTGTTTAATTTTAGAACTAATCTAAATTGTACAGAATGATTTAGAACTCTTCAAAAGTGTCCTGTTTAATTTTAGAACTATTCTGAATTGTACAGAATGATTTAGAACTCTTCAAAAGTGTCCTGTTTAATTTTAGAACTATTCTGAATTGTACAGAATGATTTAGAACACTTCAAAAGTGTCCTGTTTAATTTTAGAACTAATCTAAATTGTACAGAATGATTTAGAACTCTTCAAAAGTGTCCTGTTTAATTTTAGAACTAATCTAAATTGAACAGAATGATTTAGAACTCTTCAAAAGTATCCTGTTTAATTTTAGAACTAATCTAAATTGTACAGAATGATTTAGAACTCTTCAAAAGTGTCCTGTTTAAATTCAGAACTAATCTAAATTGTACAGAATGATTTAGAACTCTTCAAAAGTATCCTGTTTAATTTTAGAACTAATCTAAATTGTACAGAATGATTTAGAACTCTTCAAAAGTGTCCTGTTTAATTTTAGAACTAATCTAAATTGTACAGAATGATTTAGAACTCTTCAAAAGTGTCCTGTTTAATTTGAGAACTAATCTAAATTGTACAGAATGATTTAGAACTCTTCAAAAGTGTCCTGTTTAATTTTAGAACTAATCTAAATTGTACAGAATGATTTAGAACTCTTCAAAAGTGTCCTGTTTAATTTTAGAACTAATCTAAATTGTACAGAATGATTTAGAACTCTTCAAAAGTGTCCTGTTTAATTTGAGAACTAATCTAAATTGTACAGAATGATTTAGAACTCTTCAAAAGTGTCCTGTTTAATTTTAGAACTAATCTAAATTGTACAGAATGATTTAGAACTCTTCAAAAGTGTCCTGTTTAAATTTAGAACTATTCTGAATTGTACAGAATGATTAAGAACTCTCCAAAAGTGTCCTGTTTAATTTTAGAACTATTCTGAATTGTACAGAATGATTTAGAACTCTTCAAAAGTGTCCTGTTTAATTTTAGAACTAATCTAAATTGTACAGAATGATTTAGAACTCTTCAAAAGTGTCCTGTTTAATTTTAGAACTAATCTAAATTGTACAGAATGATTTAGAACTCTTCAAAAGTGTCCTGTTTAATTTTAGAACTAATCTAAATTGTACAGAATGATTTAGAACTCTTCAAAAGTGTCCTGTTTAATTTTAGAACTAATCTAAATTGTACAGAATGATTTAGAACTCTTCAAAAGTGTCCTGTTTAATTTTAGAACTATTCTGAATTGTACAGAATGATTTAGAACTCTTCAAAAGTGTCCTGTTTTATTTTAGAACTAATCTAAATTGTACAGAATGATTTAGAACTCTTCAAAAGTGTCCTGTTTAATTTTAGAACTAATCTAAATTGTACAGAATGATTTAGAACTCTTCAAAAGTGTCCTGTTTAATTTTAGAACTAATCTAAATTGTACAGAATGATTTAGAACTCTTCAAAAGTGTCCTGTTTAATTTTATAACTAATCTAAATTGTACAGAATGATTTAGAGCTCTTCAAAAGTGTCCTGTTTAAATTCAGAACTATTCTGAATTGTACAGAATGATTTAGAACTCTTCAAAAGTATCCTGTTTAATTTTAGAACTATTCTAAATTGTACAGAATGATTTAGAACTCTTCAAAAGTGTCCTGTTTAATTTTAGAACTATTCTAAATTGTACAGAATGATTTAGAACTCTTCAAAAGTATCCCGTTTAATTTTAGAACTAATCTAAATTGTACAGAATGATTTAGAACTCTTCAAAAGTGTCCTGTTTAATTTTAGAACTAATCTAAATTGTACAGAATGATTTAGAACTCTTCAAAAGTGTCCTGTTTAAATTCAGAACTATTCTGAATTGTACAGAATGATTTAGAACTCTTCAAAAGTATCCTGTTTAATTTTAGAACTATTCTAAATTGTACAGAATGATTTAGAACTCTTCAAAAGTATCCTGTTTAATTTTAGAACTATTCTAAATTGTACAGAATGATTTAGAACTCTTCAAAAGTGTCCTGTTTAATTTTAGAACTATTCTAAATTGTACAGAATGATTTAGAACTCTTCAAAAGTGTCCTGTTTAAATTCAGAACTATTCTGAATTGTACAGAATGATTTAGAACTCTTCAAAAGTATCCTGTTTAATTTTAGAACTAATCTAAATTGTACAGAATGATTTAGAACTCTTCAAAAGTGTCCTGTTTAATTTTAGAACTAATCTAAATTGTACAGAATGATTTAGAACTCTTCAAAAGTGTCCTGTTTAATTTGAGAACTAATCTAAATTGTACAGAATGATTTAGAACTCTTCAAAAGTGTCCTGTTTAATTTTAGAACTAATCTAAATTGTACAGAATGATTTAGAACTCTTCAAAAGTGTCCTGTTTAATTTCAGAACTATTCTGAATTGTACAGAATGATTTAGAACTCTTCAAAAGTATCCTGTTTAATTTTAGAACTAATCTAAATTGTACAGAATGATTTAGAACTCTTCAAAAGTGTCCTGTTTAAATTCAGAACTAATCTAAATTGTACAGAATGATTTAGAGCTCTTTAAAAGTGTCCTGTTTAATTTTAGAACTATTCTGATTTGTACAGAATGATTTAGAACTCTTCAAAAGTGTCCTGTTTAATTTTAGAACTATTCTGAATTGTACAGAATGATTTAGAACTCTTCAAAAGTGTCCTGTTTAGTTTTAGAACTAATCTAAATTGTACAGAATGATTTAGAACTCTTCAAAAGTGTCCTGTTTAATTTCAGAACTATTCTGAATTGTACAGAATGATTTAGAACTCTTCAAAAGTGTCCTGTTTAATTTTAGAACTAATCTAAATTGTACAGAATGATTTAGAACTCTTCAAAAGTGTCCTGTTTAATTTCAGAACTATTCTGAATTGTACAGAATGATTTAGAACTCTTCAAAAGTATCCTGTTTAATTTTAGAACTAATCTAAATTGTACAGAATGATTTAGAACTCTTCAAAAGTGTCCTGTTTAATTTTAGAACTAATCTAAATTGTACAGAATGATTTAGAACTCTTCAAAAGTGTCCTGTTTAAATTCAGAACTAATCTAAATTGTACAGAATGATTTAGAGCTCTTTAAAAGTGTCCTGTTTAATTTTAGAACTATTCTGATTTGTACAGAATGATTTAGAACTCTTCAAAAGTGTCCTGTTTAATTTTAGAACTATTCTGAATTGTACAGAATGATTTAGAACTCTTCAAAAGTGTCCTGTTTAATTTTAGAACTAATCTAAATTGTACAGAATGATTTAGAACTCTTCAAAAGTGTCCTGTTTAATTTCAGAACTATTCTGAATTGTACAGAATGATTTAGAACTCTTCAAAAGTGTCCTGTTTAATTTTAGAACTATTCTGAATTGTACAGAATGATTTAGAACTCTTCAAAAGTGTCCTGTTTAATTTTAGAACTAATCTAAATTGTACAGAATGATTTAGAACTCTTCAAAAGTGTCCTGTTTAATTTCAGAACTATTCTGAATTGTACAGAATGATTTAGAACTCTTCAAAAGTATCCTGTTTAATTTTAGAACTAATCTAAATTGTACAGAATGATTTAGAACTCTTCAAAAGTGTCCTGTTTAATTTTAGAACTATTCTGAATTGTACAGAATGATTTAGAACTCTTCAAAAGTGTCCTGTTTAATTTTAGAACTATTCTGAATTGTACAGAATGATTTAGAACACTTCAAAAGTGTCCTGTTTAATTTTAGAACTAATCTAAATTGTACAGAATGATTTAGAACTCTTCAAAAGTGTCCTGTTTAATTTCAGAACTATTCTGAATTGTACAGAATGATTTAGAACTCTTCAAAAGTATCCTGTTTAATTTTAGAACTAATCTAAATTGTACAGAATGATTTAGAACTCTTCAAAAGTGTCCTGTTTAATTTTAGAACTAATCTAAATTGTACAGAATGATTTAGAACTCTTCAAAAGTGTCCTGTTTAATTTTAGAACTAATCTAAATTGTACAGAATGATTTAGAACTCTTCAAAAGTGTCCTGTTTAATTTTAGAACTAATCTAAATTGAACAGAATGATTTAGAACTCTTCAAAAGTATCCTGTTTAATTTTAGAACTAATCTAAATTGTACAGAATGATTTAGAACTCTTCAAAAGTGTCCTGTTTAAATTCAGAACTAATCTAAATTGTACAGAATGATTTAGAACTCTTCAAAAGTATCCTGTTTAATTTTAGAACTAATCTAAATTGTACAGAATGATTTAGAACTCTTCAAAAGTGTCCTGTTTAATTTTAGAACTAATCTAAATTGTACAGAATGATTTAGAACTCTTCAAAAGTGTCCTGTTTAATTTGAGAACTAATCTAAATTGTACAGAATGATTTAGAACTCTTCAAAAGTGTCCTGTTTAATTTTAGAACTAATCTAAATTGTACAGAATGATTTAGAACTCTTCAAAAGTGTCCTGTTTAATTTTAGAACTAATCTAAATTGTACAGAATGATTTAGAACTCTTCAAAAGTGTCCTGTTTAATTTGAGAACTAATCTAAATTGTACAGAATGATTTAGAACTCTTCAAAAGTGTCCTGTTTAATTTTAGAACTAATCTAAATTGTACAGAATGATTTAGAACTCTTCAAAAGTGTCCTGTTTAAATTTAGAACTATTCTGAATTGTACAGAATGATTTAGAACTCTCCAAAAGTGTCCTGTTTAATTTTAGAACTATTCTGAATTGTACAGAATGATTTAGAACTCTTCAAAAGTGTCCTGTTTAATTTTAGAACTAATCTAAATTGTACAGAATGATTTAGAACTCTTCAAAAGTGTCCTGTTTAATTTTAGAACTAATCTAAATTGTACAGAATGATTTAGAACTCTTCAAAAGTGTCCTGTTTAATTTTAGAACTAATCTAAATTGTACAGAATGATTTAGAACTCTTCAAAAGTGTCCTGTTTAATTTTAGAACTAATCTAAATTGTACAGAATGATTTAGAACTCTTCAAAAGTGTCCTGTGTTAATTTTAGAACTATTCTGAATTGTACAGAATGATTTAGAACTCTTCAAAAGTGTCCTGTTTTATTTTAGAACTAATCTAAATTGTACAGAATGATTTAGAACTCTTCAAAAGTGTCCTGTTTAATTTTAGAACTAATCTAAATTGTACAGAATGATTTAGAACTCTTCAAAAGTGTCCTGTTTAATTTTAGAACTAATCTAAATTGTACAGAATGATTTAGAACTCTTCAAAAGTGTCCTGTTTAATTTTAGAACTAATCTAAGTTGTACAGAATGATTTAGAACTCTTCAAAAGTGTCCTGTTTAATTTTAGAACTATTCTGAATTGTACAGAATGATTTAGAACTCTTCAAAAGTGTCCTGTTTAATTTTAGAACTAATCTAAATTGTACAGAATGATTTAGAACTCTTCAAAAGTGTCCTGTTTAATTTTAGAACTAATCTAAATTGTACAGAATGATTTAAAACTCTTCAAAAGTGTCCTGTTTAATTTTAGAACTATTCTGAATTGTACAGAAAGACTTAGAACTCTTCAAAAGTGTCCTGTTTAATTTTAGAACTAATCTAAATTGTACAGAATGATTTAGAACTCTTCAAAAGTGTCCTGTTTAATTTTAGAACTATTCTGAATTGTACAGAAAGACTTAGAACTCTTCAAAAGTGTCCTGTTTAATTTTAGAACTAATCTAAATTGTACAGAATGATTTAGAACTCTTCAAAAGTGTCCTGTTTAATTTTAGAACTAATCTAAATTGTACAGAATGATTTAGAACTCTTCAAAAGTGTCCTGTTTAATTTTAGAACTAATCTAAATTGTACAGAATGATTTAAAACTCTTCAAAAGTGTCCTGTTTAATTTTAGAACTAATCTAAATTGTACAGAATGATTTAGAACTCTTCAAAAGTGTCCTGTTTAATTTGAGAACTAATCTAAATTGTACAGAATGATTTAGAACTCTTCAAAAGTGTCCTGTTTAATTTTAGAACTAATCTAAATTGTACAGAATGATTTAGAACTCTTCAAAAGTGTCCTGTTTAAATTTAGAACTATTCTGAATTGTACAGAATGATTTAGAACTCTCCAAAAGTGTCCTGTTTAATTTTAGAACTATTCTGAATTGTACAGAATGATTTAGAACTCTTCAAAAGTGTCCTGTTTAATTTTAGAACTAATCTAAATTGTACAGAATGATTTAGAACTCTTCAAAAGTGTCCTGTTTAATTTTAGAACTAATCTAAATTGTACAGAATGATTTAGAACTCTTCAAAAGTGTCCTGTTTAATTTTAGAACTAATCTAAATTGTACAGAATGATTTAGAACTCTTCAAAAGTGTCCTGTTTAATTTTAGAACTAATCTAAATTGTACAGAATGATTTAGAACTCTTCAAAAGTGTCCTGTGTTAATTTTAGAACTATTCTGAATTGTACAGAATGATTTAGAACTCTTCAAAAGTGTCCTGTTTTATTTTAGAACTAATCTAAATTGTACAGAATGATTTAGAACTCTTCAAAAGTGTCCTGTTTAATTTTAGAACTAATCTAAATTGTACAGAATGATTTAGAACTCTTCAAAAGTGTCCTGTTTAATTTTAGAACTAATCTAAATTGTACAGAATGATTTAGAACTCTTCAAAAGTGTCCTGTTTAATTTTAGAACTAATCTAAGTTGTACAGAATGATTTAGAACTCTTCAAAAGTGTCCTGTTTAATTTTAGAACTATTCTGAATTGTACAGAATGATTTAGAACTCTTCAAAAGTGTCCTGTTTAATTTTAGAACTAATCTAAATTGTACAGAATGATTTAGAACTCTTCAAAAGTGTCCTGTTTAATTTTAGAACTAATCTAAATTGTACAGAATGATTTAAAACTCTTCAAAAGTGTCCTGTTTAATTTTAGAACTATTCTGAATTGTACAGAAAGACTTAGAACTCTTCAAAAGTGTCCTGTTTAATTTTAGAACTAATCTAAATTGTACAGAATGATTTAGAACTCTTCAAAAGTGTCCTGTTTAATTTTAGAACTATTCTGAATTGTACAGAAAGACTTAGAACTCTTCAAAAGTGTCCTGTTTAATTTTAGAACTAATCTAAATTGTACAGAATGATTTAGAACTCTTCAAAAGTGTCCTGTTTAATTTTAGAACTAATCTAAATTGTACAGAATGATTTAGAACTCTTCAAAAGTGTCCTGTTTAATTTTAGAACTAATCTAAATTGTACAGAATGATTTAAAACTCTTCAAAAGTGTCCTGTTTAATTTTAGAACTAATCTAAATTGTACAGAATGATTTAGAACTCTTCAAAAGTGTCCTGTTTAATTTCACAACTATTCTGAATTGTACAGAATGATTTAGAACTCTTCAAAAGTGTCCTGTTTAATTTCAGAACTATTCTGAATTGTACAGAATGATTTAGAACTCTTCAAAAGTGTCCTGTTTAATTTTAGAACTAATCTAAATTGTACAGAATGATTTAGAACTCTTCAAAAGTGTCCTGTTTAATTTTAGAACTAATCTAAATTGTACAGAATGATTTAGAACTCTTCAAAAGTGTCCTGTTTAATTTCAGAACTATTCTGAATTGTACAGAATGATTTAGAACTCTTCAAAAGTGTCCTGTTTAATTTTAGAACTAATCTAAATTGTACAGAATGATTTAGAACTCTTCAAAAGTGTCCTGTTTAAATTTAGAACTATTCTGAATTGTACAGAATGATTTAGAACTCTCCAAAAGTGTCCTGTTTAATTTTAGAACTATTCTGAATTGTACAGAATGATTTAGAACTCTTCAAAAGTGTCCTGTTTAATTTTAGAACTAATCTAAATTGTACAGAATGATTTAGAACTCTTCAAAAGTGTCCTGTTTAATTTTAGAACTAATCTAAATTGTACAGAATGATTTAGAACTCTTCAAAAGTGTCCTGTTTAATTTTAGAACTAATCTAAATTGTACAGAATGATTTAGAACTCTTCAAAAGTGTCCTGTTTAATTTTAGAACTAATCTAAATTGTACAGAATGATTTAGAACTCTTCAAAAGTGTCCTGTTTAATTTTAGAACTATTCTGAATTGTACAGAATGATTTAGAACTCTTCAAAAGTGTCCTGTTTTATTTTAGAACTAATCTAAATTGTACAGAATGATTTAGAACTCTTCAAAAGTGTCCTGTTTAATTTTAGAACTAATCTAAATTGTACAGAATGATTTAGAACTCTTCAAAAGTGTCCTGTTTAATTTTAGAACTAATCTAAATTGTACAGAATGATTTAGAACTCTTCAAAAGTGTCCTGTTTAATTTTAGAACTAATCTAAATTGTACAGAATGATTTAGAACTCTTCAAAAGTGTCCTGTTTAATTTTAGAACTATTCTGAATTGTACAGAATGATTTAGAACTCTTCAAAAGTGTCCTGTTTAATTTTAGAACTAATCTAAATTGTACAGAATGATTTAGAACTCTTCAAAAGTGTCCTGTTTAATTTTAGAACTAATCTAAATTGTACAGAATGATTTAAAACTCTTCAAAAGTGTCCTGTTTAATTTTAGAACTATTCTGAATTGTACAGAAAGATTTAGAACTCTTCAAAAGTGTCCTGTTTAATTTTAGAACTAATCTAAATTGTACAGAATGATTTAGAGCTCTTCAAAAGTGTCCTGTTTAATTTTAGAACTATTCTGAATTGTACAGAATGATTTAGAACTCTTCAAAAGTGTCCTGTTTAATTTTAGAACTAATCAAAATTGTACAGAATGATTTAGAACTCTTCAAAAGTGTCCTGTTTAATTTTAGAACTAATCTAAATTGTACAGAATGATTTAAAACTCTTCAAAAGTGTCCTGTTTAATTTTAGAACTAATCTAAATTGTACTGAATGATTTAGAACTCTTCAAAAGTGTCCTGTTTAATTTTAGAACTAATCTAAATTGTACAGAATGATTTAGAACTCTTCAAAAGTGTCCTGTTTAATTTCACAACTATTCTGAATTGTACAGAATGATTTAGAACTCTTCAAAAGTGTCCTGTTTAATTTCAGAACTATTCTGAATTGTACAGAATGATTTAGAACTCTTCAAAAGTGTCCTGTTTAATTTTAGAACTAATCTAAATTGTACAGAATGATTTAGAACTCTTCAAAAGTGTCCTGTTTAATTTTAGAACTAATCTAAATTGTACAGAATGATTTAGAACTCTTCAAAAGTGTCCTTTTTAATTTCAGAACTATTCTGAATTGTACAGAATGATTTAGAACTCTTCAAAAGTGTCCTGTTTAATTTTAGAACTAATCTAAATTGTACAGAATGATTTAGAACTCTTCAAAAGTGTCCTGTTTAATTTTAGAACTAATCTAAATTGTACAGAATGATTTAAAACTCTTCAAAAGTGTCCTGTTTAATTTTAGAACTATTCTGAATTGTACAGAATGATTTAAAACTCTTCAAAAGTGTCCTGTTTAATTTTAGAACTAATCTAAATTGTACAGAATGATTTAGAACTCTTCAAAAGTATCCTGTTTAATTTTAGAACTAATCTAAATTGTACAGAATGATTTAGAACTCTTCAAAAGTGTCCTGTTTAAATTCAGAACTAATCTAAATTGTACAGAATGATTTAGAGCTCTTCAAAAGTGTCCTGTTTAATTGTAGAACTATTCTGAATTGTACAGAATGATTTAGAACTCTTCAAAAGTGTCCTGTTTAATTTTAGAACTATTCTGAATTGTACAGAATGATTTAGAACTCTTCAAAAGTGTCCTGTTTAATTTTAGAACTAATCCAAATTGTACAGAATGATTTAGAACTCTTCAAAAGTGTCCTGTTTAATTGTAGAACTATTCTGAATTGTACAGAATGATTTAGAACTCTTCAAAAGTGTCCTGTTTAATTTTAGAACTAATCTAAATTGTACAGAATGATTTAGAACTCTTCAAAAGTGTCCTGTTTAATTTCAGAACTATTCTGAATTGTACAGAATGATTTAGAACTCTTCAAAAGTATCCTGTTTAATTTTAGAACTATTCTGAATTGTACAGAATGATTTAGAACTCTTCAAAAGTGTCCTGTTTAATTTCAGTACTATTCTGAATTGTACAGAATGATTTAGAACTCTTCAAAAGTGTCCTGTTTAAATTTAGAACTAATCTAAATTGTACAGAATGATTTAGAACTCTTCAAAAGTGTCCTGTTTAAATTCAGAACTAATCTAAATTGTACAGAATGATTTAGAGCTCTTCAAAAGTGTCCTGTTTAATTTTAGAACTATTCTGAATTGTACAGAATGATTTAGAACTCTTCAAAAGTGTCCTGTTTAATTTTAGAACTAATCTAAATTGTACAGAATGATTTAGAACTCTTCAAATGTGTCCTGTTTAATTTTAGAACTAATCTAAATTGTACAGAATGATTTAGAACTCTTCAAAAGTGTCCTGTTTAATTTTAGAACTAATCTAAATTGTACAGAATGATTTAGAACTCTTCAAAAGTGTCCTGTTTAATTTTAGAACTATTCTGAATTGTACAGAATGATTTAGAACTCTTCAAAAGTGTCCTGTTTAATTTTAGAACTAATCCAAATTGTACAGAATGATTTAGAACTCTTCAAAAGTGTCCTGTTTAATTGTAGAACTATTCTGAATTGTACCGAATGATTTAGAACTCTTCAAAAGTGTCCTGTTTAATTTTAGAACTAATCTAAATTGTACAGAATGATTTAGAACTCTTCAAAAGTGTCCTGTTTAATTTCAGAACTATTCTGAATTGTACAGAATGATTTAGAACTCTTCAAAAGTATCCTGTTTAATTTTAGAACTATTCTGAATTGTACAGAATGATTTAGAACTCTTCAAAAGTGTCCTGTTTAATTTCAGTACTATTCTGAATTGTACAGAATGATTTAAAACTCTTCAAAAGTGTCCTGTTTAATTTTAGAACTAATCTAAATTGTACAGAATGATTTAGAACTCTTCAAAAGTATCCTGTTTAATTTTAGAACTAATCTAAATTGTACAGAATGATTTAGAACTCTTCAAAAGTGTCCTGTTTAAATTCAGAACTAATCTAAATTGTACAGAATGATTTAGAACTCTTCAAAAGTGTCCTGTTTAAATTCAGAACTAATCTAAATTGTACAGAATGATTTAGAACTCTTCAAAAGTGTCCTGTTTAATTTTAGAACTAATCTAAATTGTACAGAATGATTTAGAACTCTTCAAAAGTGTCCTGTTTAATTTTAGAACTAATCTAAATTGTACAGAATGATTTAGAACTCTTCAAAAGTGTCCTGTTTAATTTCAGAACTATTCTGAATTGTACAGAATGATTTAGAACTCTTCAAAAGTATCCTGTTTAATTTTAGAACTATTCTGAATTGTACAGAATGATTTAGAACTCTTCAAAAGTGTCCTGTTTAATTTCAGTACTATTCTGAATTGTACAGAATGATTTAAAACTCTTCAAAAGTGTCCTGTTTAATTTTAGAACTAATCTAAATTGTACAGAATGATTTAGAACTCTTCAAAAGTATCCTGTTTAATTTTAGAACTAATCTAAATTGTACAGAATGATTTAGAACTCTTCAAAAGTGTCCTGTTTAAATTCAGAACTAATCTAAATTGTACAGAATGATTTAGAACTCTTCAAAAGTGTCCTGTTTAATTTTAGAACTAATCTAAATTGTACAGAATGATTTAGAACTCTTCAAAAGTGTCCTGTTTAATTTTAGAACTATTCTAAATTGTACAGAATGTTTTAGAACTCTTCAAAAGTGTCCTGTTTAATTTTAGAACTAATCTAAATTGTACAGAATGATTTAGAACTCTTCAAAAGTGTCCTGTTTAAATTCAGAACTAATCTAAATTGTACAGAATGATTTAGAACTCTTCAAAAGTGTCCTGTTTAATTTTAGAACTAATCTAAATTGTACAGAATGATTTAAAACTCTTCAAAAGTGTCCTGTTTAATTTTAGAACTATTCTGAATTGTACAGAATGATTTAAAACTCTTCAAAAGTGTCCTGTTTAATTTTAGAACTAATCTAAATTGTACAGAATGATTTAGAACTCTTCAAAAGTATCCTGTTTAATTTTAGAACTAATCTAAATTGTACAGAATGATTTAGAACTCTTCAAAAGTGTCCTGTTTAAATTCAGAACTAATCTAAATTGTACAGAATGATTTAGAGCTCTTCAAAAGTGTCCTGTTTAATTGTAGAACTATTCTGAATTGTACAGAATGATTTAGAACTCTTCAAAAGTGTCCTGTTTAATTTTAGAACTATTCTGAATTGTACAGAATGATTTAGAACTCTTCAAAAGTGTCCTGTTTAATTTTAGAACTAATCCAAATTGTACAGAATGATTTAGAACTCTTCAAAAGTGTCCTGTTTAATTGTAGAACTATTCTGAATTGTACAGAATGATTTAGAACTCTTCAAAAGTGTCCTGTTTAATTTTAGAACTAATCTAAATTGTACAGAATGATTTAGAACTGTTCAAAAGTGTCCTGTTTAATTTCAGAACTATTCTGAATTGTACAGAATGATTTAGAACTCTTCAAAAGTATCCTGTTTAATTTTAGAACTATTCTGAATTGTACAGAATGATTTAGAACTCTTCAAAAGTGTCCTGTTTAATTTCAGAACTATTCTGAACTGTACAGAATGATTTAGAACTCTTCAAAAGTGTCCTGTTTAATTTCAGAACTATTCTGAATTGTACAGAATGATTTAGAACTCTTCAAAAGTGTCCTGTTTAATTTGAGAACTAATCTAAATTGTACAGAATGATTTAGAACTCTTCAAAAGTGTCCTGTTTAATTTCAGAACTATTCTGAATTGTACAGAATGATTTAGAACTCTTCAAAAGTGTCCTGTTTAATTTTAGAACTAATCTAAATTGTGCAGAATGATTTAGAACTCTTCAAAAGTGTCCTGTTTAATTTTAGAACTAATCTAAATTGTACAGAATGATTTAGAACTCTTCAAAAGTGTCCTGTTTAATTTTAGAACTAATCTAAATTGTACAGAATGATTTAGAACTCTTCAAAAGTGTCCTGTTTAATTTTAGAACTAATCTAAATTGTACAGAATGATTTAGAACTCTTCAAAAGTGTCCTGTTTAATTTTAGAACTAATCTTAATTGTACAGAATGATTTAGAACTCTTCAAAAGTGTCCTGTTTAATTTGAGAACTAATCTAAATTGTACAGAATGATTTAGAACTCTTCAAAAGTGTCCTGTTTAATTTGAGAACTAATCTAAATTGTACAGAATGATTTAGAACTCTTCAAAAGTGTCCTGTTTAATTTTAGAACTAATCTAAATTGTACAGAATGATTTAGAACTCTTCAAAAGTGTCCTGTTTAATTTTAGAACTGATCTAAATTGTACAGAATGATTTAGAACTCTTCAAAAGTGTCCTGTTTAATTTTAGAACTAATCTTAATTGTACAGAATGATTTAGAACTCTTCAAAAGTGTCCTGTTTAATTTGAGAACTAATCTAAATTGTACAGAATGATTTAGAACTCTTCAAAAGTGTCCTGTTTAATTTGAGAACTAATCTAAATTGTACAGAATGATTTAGAACTCTTCAAAAGTGTCCTGTTTAATTTGAGAACTAATCTTAATTGTACAGAATGATTTAGAACTCTTTAAAAGTGTCCTGTTTAATTTGAGAACTAATCTAAATTGTACAGAATGATTTAGAACTCTTCAAAAGTGTCCTGTTTAATTTGAGAACTAATCTAAATTGTACAGAATGATTTAGAACTCTTCAAAAGTGTCCTGTTTAATTTTAGAACTAATCTAAATTGTACAGAATGATTTAGAACTCTTCAAAAGTGTCCTGTTTAATTTTAGAACTAATCTAAATTGTACAGAATGATTTAGAACTCTTCAAAAGTGTCCTGTTTAATTTCAGAACTATTCTGAATTGTACAGAATGATTTAGAACTCTTCAAAAGTGTCCTGTTTAATTTCAGAACTATTCTGAATTGTACAGAATGATTTAGAACTCTTCAAAAGTGTCCTGTTTAATTTCAGAACTATTCTGAATTGTACAGAATGATTTAGAACTCTTCAAAAGTGTCCTGTTTAATTTGAGAACTAATCTAAATTGTACAGAATGATTTAGAACTCTTCAAAAGTGTCCTGTTTAATTTCAGAACTATTCTGAATTGTACAGAATGATTTAGAACTCTTCAAAAGTGTCCTGTTTAATTTCAGAACTATTCTGAATTGTACAGAATGATTTAGAACTCTTCAAAAGTGTCCTGTTTAATTTTAGAACTAATCTAAATTGTACAGAATGATTTAGAACTCTTCAAAAGTGTCCTGTTTAATTTCAGAACTATTCTGAATTGTACAGAATGATTTAGAACTCTTCAAAAGTGTCCTGTTTAATTTTAGAACTAATCTAAATTGTACAGAATGATTTAGAACTCTTCAAAAGTGTCCTGTTTAATTTCAGAACTATTCTGAATTGTACAGAATGATTTAGAACTCTTCAAAAGTGTCCTGTTTAATTTCAGAACTATTCTGAATTGTACAGAATGATTTAGAACTCTTCAAAAGTGTCCTGTTTAATTTGAGAACTAATCTAAATTGTACAGAATGATTTAGAACTCTTCAAAAGTGTCCTGTTTAATTTCAGAACTATTCTGAATTGTACAGAATGATTTAGAACTCTTCAAAAGTGTCCTGTTTAATTTCAGAACTATTCTGAATTGTACAGAATGATTTAGAACTCTTCAAAAGTGTCCTGTTTAATTTTAGAACTAATCTAAATTGTACAGAATGATTTAGAACTCTTCAAAAGTGTCCTGTTTAATTTCAGAACTATTCTGAATTGTACAGAATGATTTAGAACTCTTCAAAAGTGTCCTGTTTAATTTTAGAACTAATCTAAATTGTACAGAATGATTTAGAACTCTTCAAAAGTGTCCTGTTTAATTTCAGAACTATTCTGAATTGTACAGAATGATTTAGAACTCTTCAAAAGTGTCCTGTTTAATTTCAGAACTATTCTGAATTGTACAGAATGATTTAGAACTCTTCAAAAGTGTCCTGTTTAATTTTAGAACTAATCTAAATTGTACAGAATGATTTAGAACTCTTCAAAAGTGTCCTGTTTAATTTCAGAACTATTCTGAATTGTACAGAATGATTTAGAACTCTTCAAAAGTGTCCTGTTTAATTTCAGAACTATTCTGAATTGTACAGAATGATTTAGAACTCTTCAAAAGTGTCCTGTTTAATTTCAGAACTATTCTGAATTGTACAGAATGATTTAGAACTCTTCAAAAGTGTCCTGTTTAATTTGAGAACTAATCTAAATTGTACAGAATGATTTAGAACTCTTCAAAAGTGTCCTGTTTAATTTCAGAACTATTCTGAATTGTACAGAATGATTTAGAACTCTTCAAAAGTGTCCTGTTTAATTTCAGAACTATTCTGAATTGTACAGAATGATTTAGAACTCTTCAAAAGTGTCCTGTTTAATTTCAGAACTATTCTGAATTGTACAGAATGATTTAGAACTCTTCAAAAGTGTCCTGTTTAATTTGAGAACTAATCTAAATTGTACAGAATGATTTAGAACTCTTCAAAAGTGTCCTGTTTAATTTCAGAACTATTCTGAATTGTACAGAATGATTTAGAACTCTTCAAAAGTGTCCTGTTTAATTTCAGAACTATTCTGAATTGTACAGAATGATTTAGAACTCTTCAAAAGTGTCCTGTTTAATTTTAGAACTAATCTAAATTGTACAGAATGATTTAGAACTCTTCAAAAGTGTCCTGTTTAATTTCAGAACTATTCTGAATTGTACAGAATGATTTAGAACTCTTCAAAAGTGTCCTGTTTAATTTTAGAACTAATCTAAATTGTACAGAATGATTTAGAACTCTTCAAAAGTGTCCTGTTTAATTTCAGAACTATTCTGAATTGTACAGAATGATTTAGAACTCTTCAAAAGTGTCCTGTTTAATTTCAGAACTATTCTGAATTGTACAGAATGATTTAGAACTCTTCAAAAGTGTCCTGTTTAATTTTAGAACTAATCTAAATTGTACAGAATGATTTAGAACTCTTCAAAAGTGTCCTGTTTAATTTCAGAACTATTCTGAATTGTACAGAATGATTTAGAACTCTTCAAAAGTGTCCTGTTTAATTTCAGAACTATTCTGAATTGTACAGAATGATTTAGAACTCTTCAAAAGTGTCCTGTTTAATTTCAGAACTATTCTGAATTGTACAGAATGATTTAGAACTCTTCAAAAGTGTCCTGTTTAATTTGAGAACTAATCTAAATTGTACAGAATGATTTAGAACTCTTCAAAAGTGTCCTGTTTAATTTCAGAACTATTCTGAATTGTACAGAATGATTTAGAACTCTTCAAAAGTGTCCTGTTTAATTTCAGAACTATTCTGAATTGTACAGAATGATTTAGAACTCTTCAAAAGTGTCCTGTTTAATTTCAGAACTATTCTGAATTGTACAGAATGATTTAGAACTCTTCAAAAGTGTCCTGTTTAATTTCAGAACTAATCTAAATTGTACAGAATGATTTTGAACTCTTCAAAAGTGTCCTGTTTAATTTGAGAACTAATCTAAATTGTACAGAATGATTTAGAACTCTTCAAAAGTGTCCTGTTTAATTTTAGAACTAATCTAAATTGTACAGAATGTTTTAGAACTCTTCAACAGTATCCTGTTTAATTTGAGAACTAATCTAAATTGTACAGAATGATTTAGAACTCTTCAAAAGTGTCCTGTTTAATTTGAGAACTAATCTAAATTGTACAGAATGATTTAGAACTCTTCAAAAGTGTCCTGTTTAATTTTAGAACTAATCTAAATTGTACAGAATGATTTAGAACTCTTCAAAAGTGTCCTGTTTAATTTGAGAACTAATCTAAATTGTACAGAATGATTTAGAACTCTTCAAAAGTGTCCTGTTTAATTTTAGAACTAATCTAAATTGTACAGAATGATTTAGAACTCTTCAAAAGTGTCCTGTTTAATTTTAGAACTAATCTAAATTGTACAGAATGATTTAGAACTCTTCAAAAGTGTCCTGTTTAATTTTAGAACTAATCTAAATTGTACAGAATGATTTAGAACTCTTCAAAAGTGTCCTGTTTAATTTTAGAACTAATCTAAATTGTACAGAATGATTTAGAACTCTTCAAAAGTGTCCTGTTTAATTTTAGAACTAATCTTAATTGTACAGAATGATTTAGAACTCTTCAAAAGTGTCCTGTTTAATTTGAGAACTAATCTAAATTGTACAGAATGATTTAGAACTCTTCAAAAGTGTCCTGTTTAATTTGAGAACTAATCTAAATTGTACAGAATGATTTAGAACTCTTCAACAGTATCCTGTTTAATTTGAGAACTAATCTAAATTGTACAGAATGATTTAGAACTCTTCAAAAGTGTCCTGTTTAATTTGAGAACTAATCTAAATTGTACAGAATGATTTAGAACTCTTCAAAAGTGTCCTGTTTAATTTTAGAACTAATCTTAATTGTACAGAATGATTTAGAACTCTTCAAAAGTGTCCTGTTTAATTTGAGAACTAATCTAAATTGTACAGAATGATTTAGAACTCTTCAAAAGTGTCCTGTTTAATTTTAGAACTAATCTAAATTGTACAGAATGTTTTAGAACTCTTCAACAGTATCCTGTTTAATTTGAGAACTAATCTAAATTGTACAGAATGATTTAGAACTCTTCAAAAGTGTCCTGTTTAATTTTAGAACTAATCTAAATTGTACAGAATGTTTTAGAACTCTTCAACAGTATCCTGTTTAATTTGAGAACTAATCTAAATTGTACAGAATGATTTAGAACTCTTCAAAAGTGTCCTGTTTAATTTGAGAACTAATCTAAATTGTACAGAATGATTTAGAACTCTTCAAAAGTGTCCTGTTTAATTTTAGAACTAATCTAAATTGTACAGAATGATTTAGAACTCTTCAAAAGTGTCCTGTTTAATTTGAGAACTAATCTAAATTGTACAGAATGATTTAGAACTCTTCAAAAGTGTCCTGTTTAATTTTAGAACTAATCTAAATTGTACAGAATGATTTAGAACTCTTCAAAAGTGTCCTGTTTAATTTTAGAACTAATCTAAATTGTACAGAATGATTTAGAACTCTTCAAAAGTGTCCTGTTTAATTTTAGAACTAATCTAAATTGTACAGAATGATTTAGAACTCTTCAAAAGTGTCCTGTTTAATTTTAGAACTAATCTAAATTGTACAGAATGATTTAGAACTCTTCAAAAGTGTCCTGTTTAATTTTAGAACTAATCTTAATTGTACAGAATGATTTAGAACTCTTCAAAAGTGTCCTGTTTAATTTGAGAACTAATCTAAATTGTACAGAATGATTTAGAACTCTTCAAAAGTGTCCTGTTTAATTTGAGAACTAATCTAAATTGTACAGAATGATTTAGAACTCTTCGAAAGTGTCCTGTTTAATTTTAGAACTAATCTAAATTGTACAGAATGATTTAGAACTCTTCAAAAGTGTCCTGTTTAATTTTAGAACTAATCTAAATTGTACAGAATGATTTAGAACTCTTCAAAAGTGTCCTGTTTAATTTTAGAACTAATCTTAATTGTACAGAATGATTTAGAACTCTTTAAAAGTGTCCTGTTTAATTTGAGAACTAATCTAAATTGTACAGAATGATTTAGAACTCTTCAAAAGTGTCCTGTTTAATTTGAGAACTAATCTAAATTGTACAGAATGATTTAGAACTCTTCAAAAGTGTCCTGTTTAATTTTAGAACTAATCTAAATTGTACAGAATGATTTAGAACTCTTCAAAAGTGTCCTGTTTAATTTTAGAACTAATCTAAATTGTACAGAATGATTTAGAACTCTTCAAAAGTGTCCTGTTTAATTTCAGAACTATTCTGAATTGTACAGAATGATTTAGAACTCTTCAAAAGTGTCCTGTTTAATTTCAGAACTATTCTGAATTGTACAGAATGATTTAGAACTCTTCAAAAGTGTCCTGTTTAATTTCAGAACTATTCTGAATTGTACAGAATGATTTAGAACTCTTCAAAAGTGTCCTGTTTAATTTGAGAACTAATCTAAATTGTACAGAATGATTTAGAACTCTTCAAAAGTGTCCTGTTTAATTTCAGAACTATTCTGAATTGTACAGAATGATTTAGAACTCTTCAAAAGTGTCCTGTTTAATTTCAGAACTATTCTGAATTGTACAGAATGATTTAGAACTCTTCAAAAGTGTCCTGTTTAATTTTAGAACTAATCTAAATTGTACAGAATGATTTAGAACTCTTCAAAAGTGTCCTGTTTAATTTCAGAACTATTCTGAATTGTACAGAATGATTTAGAACTCTTCAAAAGTGTCCTGTTTAATTTTAGAACTAATCTAAATTGTACAGAATGATTTAGAACTCTTCAAAAGTGTCCTGTTTAATTTCAGAACTATTCTGAATTGTACAGAATGATTTAGAACTCTTCAAAAGTGTCCTGTTTAATTTCAGAACTATTCTGAATTGTACAGAATGATTTAGAACTCTTCAAAAGTGTCCTGTTTAATTTGAGAACTAATCTAAATTGTACAGAATGATTTAGAACTCTTCAAAAGTGTCCTGTTTAATTTCAGAACTATTCTGAATTGTACAGAATGATTTAGAACTCTTCAAAAGTGTCCTGTTTAATTTCAGAACTATTCTGAATTGTACAGAATGATTTAGAACTCTTCAAAAGTGTCCTGTTTAATTTTAGAACTAATCTAAATTGTACAGAATGATTTAGAACTCTTCAAAAGTGTCCTGTTTAATTTGAGAACTAATCTAAATTGTACAGAATGATTTAGAACTCTTCAAAAGTGTCCTGTTTAATTTGAGAACTAATCTAAATTGTACAGAATGATTTAGAACTCTTCGAAAGTGTCCTGTTTAATTTTAGAACTAATCTAAATTGTACAGAATGATTTAGAACTCTTCAAAAGTGTCCTGTTTAATTTTAGAACTAATCTAAATTGTACAGAATGATTTAGAACTCTTCAAAAGTGTCCTGTTTAATTTTAGAACTAATCTTAATTGTACAGAATGATTTAGAACTCTTTAAAAGTGTCCTGTTTAATTTGAGAACTAATCTAAATTGTACAGAATGATTTAGAACTCTTCAAAAGTGTCCTGTTTAATTTGAGAACTAATCTAAATTGTACAGAATGATTTAGAACTCTTCAAAAGTGTCCTGTTTAATTTTAGAACTAATCTAAATTGTACAGAATGATTTAGAACTCTTCAAAAGTGTCCTGTTTAATTTTAGAACTAATCTAAATTGTACAGAATGATTTAGAACTCTTCAAAAGTGTCCTGTTTAATTTCAGAACTATTCTGAATTGTACAGAATGATTTAGAACTCTTCAAAAGTGTCCTGTTTAATTTCAGAACTATTCTGAATTGTACAGAATGATTTAGAACTCTTCAAAAGTGTCCTGTTTAATTTCAGAACTATTCTGAATTGTACAGAATGATTTAGAACTCTTCAAAAGTGTCCTGTTTAATTTGAGAACTAATCTAAATTGTACAGAATGATTTAGAACTCTTCAAAAGTGTCCTGTTTAATTTCAGAACTATTCTGAATTGTACAGAATGATTTAGAACTCTTCAAAAGTGTCCTGTTTAATTTCAGAACTATTCTGAATTGTACAGAATGATTTAGAACTCTTCAAAAGTGTCCTGTTTAATTTTAGAACTAATCTAAATTGTACAGAATGATTTAGAACTCTTCAAAAGTGTCCTGTTTAATTTCAGAACTATTCTGAATTGTACAGAATGATTTAGAACTCTTCAAAAGTGTCCTGTTTAATTTTAGAACTAATCTAAATTGTACAGAATGATTTAGAACTCTTCAAAAGTGTCCTGTTTAATTTCAGAACTATTCTGAATTGTACAGAATGATTTAGAACTCTTCAAAAGTGTCCTGTTTAATTTCAGAACTATTCTGAATTGTACAGAATGATTTAGAACTCTTCAAAAGTGTCCTGTTTAATTTGAGAACTAATCTAAATTGTACAGAATGATTTAGAACTCTTCAAAAGTGTCCTGTTTAATTTCAGAACTATTCTGAATTGTACAGAATGATTTAGAACTCTTCAAAAGTGTCCTGTTTAATTTCAGAACTATTCTGAATTGTACAGAATGATTTAGAACTCTTCAAAAGTGTCCTGTTTAATTTTAGAACTAATCTAAATTGTACAGAATGATTTAGAACTCTTCAAAAGTGTCCTGTTTAATTTCAGAACTATTCTGAATTGTACAGAATGATTTAGAACTCTTCAAAAGTGTCCTGTTTAATTTTAGAACTAATCTAAATTGTACAGAATGATTTAGAACTCTTCAAAAGTGTCCTGTTTAATTTCAGAACTATTCTGAATTGTACAGAATGATTTAGAACTCTTCAAAAGTGTCCTGTTTAATTTCAGAACTATTCTGAATTGTACAGAATGATTTAGAACTCTTCAAAAGTGTCCTGTTTAATTTTAGAACTAATCTAAATTGTACAGAATGATTTAGAACTCTTCAAAAGTGTCCTGTTTAATTTCAGAACTATTCTGAATTGTACAGAATGATTTAGAACTCTTCAAAAGTGTCCTGTTTAATTTCAGAACTATTCTGAATTGTACAGAATGATTTAGAACTCTTCAAAAGTGTCCTGTTTAATTTCAGAACTATTCTGAATTGTACAGAATGATTTAGAACTCTTCAAAAGTGTCCTGTTTAATTTGAGAACTAATCTAAATTGTACAGAATGATTTAGAACTCTTCAAAAGTGTCCTGTTTAATTTCAGAACTATTCTGAATTGTACAGAATGATTTAGAACTCTTCAAAAGTGTCCTGTTTAATTTCAGAACTATTCTGAATTGTACAGAATGATTTAGAACTCTTCAAAAGTGTCCTGTTTAATTTCAGAACTATTCTGAATTGTACAGAATGATTTAGAACTCTTCAAAAGTGTCCTGTTTAATTTGAGAACTAATCTAAATTGTACAGAATGATTTAGAACTCTTCAAAAGTGTCCTGTTTAATTTCAGAACTATTCTGAATTGTACAGAATGATTTAGAACTCTTCAAAAGTGTCCTGTTTAATTTCAGAACTATTCTGAATTGTACAGAATGATTTAGAACTCTTCAAAAGTGTCCTGTTTAATTTTAGAACTAATCTAAATTGTACAGAATGATTTAGAACTCTTCAAAAGTGTCCTGTTTAATTTCAGAACTATTCTGAATTGTACAGAATGATTTAGAACTCTTCAAAAGTGTCCTGTTTAATTTTAGAACTAATCTAAATTGTACAGAATGATTTAGAACTCTTCAAAAGTGTCCTGTTTAATTTCAGAACTATTCTGAATTGTACAGAATGATTTAGAACTCTTCAAAAGTGTCCTGTTTAATTTCAGAACTATTCTGAATTGTACAGAATGATTTAGAACTCTTCAAAAGTGTCCTGTTTAATTTTAGAACTAATCTAAATTGTACAGAATGATTTAGAACTCTTCAAAAGTGTCCTGTTTAATTTCAGAACTATTCTGAATTGTACAGAATGATTTAGAACTCTTCAAAAGTGTCCTGTTTAATTTCAGAACTATTCTGAATTGTACAGAATGATTTAGAACTCTTCAAAAGTGTCCTGTTTAATTTCAGAACTATTCTGAATTGTACAGAATGATTTAGAACTCTTCAAAAGTGTCCTGTTTAATTTGAGAACTAATCTAAATTGTACAGAATGATTTAGAACTCTTCAAAAGTGTCCTGTTTAATTTCAGAACTATTCTGAATTGTACAGAATGATTTAGAACTCTTCAAAAGTGTCCTGTTTAATTTCAGAACTATTCTGAATTGTACAGAATGATTTAGAACTCTTCAAAAGTGTCCTGTTTAATTTCAGAACTATTCTGAATTGTACAGAATGATTTAGAACTCTTCAAAAGTGTCCTGTTTAATTTCAGAACTAATCTAAATTGTACAGAATGATTTTGAACTCTTCAAAAGTGTCCTGTTTAATTTGAGAACTAATCTAAATTGTACAGAATGATTTAGAACTCTTCAAAAGTGTCCTGTTTAATTTTAGAACTAATCTAAATTGTACAGAATGTTTTAGAACTCTTCAACAGTATCCTGTTTAATTTGAGAACTAATCTAAATTGTACAGAATGATTTAGAACTCTTCAAAAGTGTCCTGTTTAATTTGAGAACTAATCTAAATTGTACAGAATGATTTAGAACTCTTCAAATGTGTCCTGTTTAATTTTAGAACTAATCTAAATTGTACAGAATGATTTAGAACTCTTCAAAAGTGTCCTGTTTAATTTGAGAACTAATCTAAATTGTACAGAATGATTTAGAACTCTTCAAAAGTGTCCTGTTTAATTTTAGAACTAATCTAAATTGTACAGAATGATTTAGAACTCTTCAAAAGTGTCCTGTTTAATTTTAGAACTAATCTAAATTGTACAGAATGATTTAGAACTCTTCAAAAGTGTCCTGTTTAATTTTAGAACTAATCTAAATTGTACAGAATGATTTAGAACTCTTCAAAAGTGTCCTGTTTAATTTTAGAACTAATCTAAATTGTACAGAATGATTTAGAACTCTTCAAAAGTGTCCTGTTTAATTTTAGAACTAATCTTAATTGTACAGAATGATTTAGAACTCTTCAAAAGTGTCCTGTTTAATTTGAGAACTAATCTAAATTGTACAGAATGATTTAGAACTCTTCAAAAGTGTCCTGTTTAATTTGAGAACTAATCTAAATTGTACAGAATGATTTAGAACTCTTCAACAGTATCCTGTTTAATTTGAGAACTAATCTAAATTGTACAGAATGATTTAGAACTCTTCAAAAGTGTCCTGTTTAATTTGAGAACTAATCTAAATTGTACAGAATGATTTAGAACTCTTCAAAAGTGTCCTGTTTAATTTTAGAACTAATCTTAATTGTACAGAATGATTTAGAACTCTTCAAAAGTGTCCTGTTTAATTTGAGAACTAATCTAAATTGTACAGAATGATTTAGAACTCTTCAAAAGTGTCCTGTTTAATTTTAGAACTAATCTAAATTGTACAGAATGTTTTAGAACTCTTCAACAGTATCCTGTTTAATTTGAGAACTAATCTAAATTGTACAGAATGATTTAGAACTCTTCAAAAGTGTCCTGTTTAATTTTAGAACTAATCTAAATTGTACAGAATGTTTTAGAACTCTTCAACAGTATCCTGTTTAATTTGAGAACTAATCTAAATTGTACAGAATGATTTAGAACTCTTCAAAAGTGTCCTGTTTAATTTGAGAACTAATCTAAATTGTACAGAATGATTTAGAACTCTTCAAAAGTGTCCTGTTTAATTTTAGAACTAATCTAAATTGTACAGAATGATTTAGAACTCTTCAAAAGTGTCCTGTTTAATTTGAGAACTAATCTAAATTGTACAGAATGATTTAGAACTCTTCAAAAGTGTCCTGTTTAATTTTAGAACTAATCTAAATTGTACAGAATGATTTAGAACTCTTCAAAAGTGTCCTGTTTAATTTTAGAACTAATCTAAATTGTACAGAATGATTTAGAACTCTTCAAAAGTGTCCTGTTTAATTTTAGAACTAATCTAAATTGTACAGAATGATTTAGAACTCTTCAAAAGTGTCCTGTTTAATTTTAGAACTAATCTAAATTGTACAGAATGATTTAGAACTCTTCAAAAGTGTCCTGTTTAATTTTAGAACTAATCTTAATTGTACAGAATGATTTAGAACTCTTCAAAAGTGTCCTGTTTAATTTGAGAACTAATCTAAATTGTACAGAATGATTTAGAACTCTTCAAAAGTGTCCTGTTTAATTTGAGAACTAATCTAAATTGTACAGAATGATTTAGAACTCTTCAAAAGTGTCCTGTTTAATTTTAGAACTAATCTAAATTGTACAGAATGATTTAGAACTCTTCAAAAGTGTCCTGTTTAATTTTAGAACTAATCTAAATTGTACAGAATGATTTAGAACTCTTCAAAAGTGTCCTGTTTAATTTTAGAACTAATCTTAATTGTACAGAATGATTTAGAACTCTTCAAAAGTGTCCTGTTTAATTTGAGAACTAATCTAAATTGTACAGAATGATTTAGAACTCTTCAAAAGTGTCCTGTTTAATTTGAGAACTAATCTAAATTGTACAGAATGATTTAGAACTCTTCAAAAGTGTCCTGTTTAATTTGAGAACTAATCTTAATTGTACAGAATGATTTAGAACTCTTCAAAAGTGTCCTGTTTAATTTGAGAACTAATCTAAATTGTACAGAATGATTTAGAACTCTTCAAAAGTGTCCTGTTTAATTTGAGAACTAATCTAAATTGTACAGAATGATTTAGAACTCTTCAAAAGTGTCCTGTTTAATTTTAGAACTAATCTAAATTGTACAGAATGATTTAGAACTCTTCAAAAGTGTCCTGTTTAATTTTAGAACTAATCTAAATTGTACAGAATGATTTAGAACTCTTCAAAAGTGTCCTGTTTAATTTCAGAACTATTCTGAATTGTACAGAATGATTTAGAACTCTTCAAAAGTGTCCTGTTTAATTTCAGAACTATTCTGAATTGTACAGAATGATTTAGAACTCTTCAAAAGTGTCCTGTTTAATTTCAGAACTATTCTGAATTGTACAGAATGATTTAGAACTCTTCAAAAGTGTCCTGTTTAATTTGAGAACTAATCTAAATTGTACAGAATGATTTAGAACTCTTCAAAAGTGTCCTGTTTAATTTCAGAACTATTCTGAATTGTACAGAATGATTTAGAACTCTTCAAAAGTGTCCTGTTTAATTTCAGAACTATTCTGAATTGTACAGAATGATTTAGAACTCTTCAAAAGTGTCCTGTTTAATTTCAGAACTATTCTGAATTGTACAGAATGATTTAGAACTCTTCAAAAGTGTCCTGTTTAATTTCAGAACTAATCTAAATTGTACAGAATGATTTTGAACTCTTCAATAGTGTCCTGTTTAATTTGAGAACTAATCTAAATTGTACAGAATGATTTAGAACTCTTCAAAAGTGTCCTGTTTAATTTTAGAACTAATCTAAATTGTACAGAATGATTTAGAACTCTTCAAAAGTGTCCTGTTTAATTTGAGAACTAATCTAAATTGTACAGAATGATTTAGAACTCTTCAAAAGTGTCCTGTTTAATTTTAGAACTAATCTAAATTGTACAGAATGATTTAGAACTCTTCAAAAGTGTCCTGTTTAATTTGAGAACTAATCTAAATTGTACAGAATGATTTAGAACTCTTCAAAAGTGTCCTGTTTAATTTTAGAACTAATCTAAATTGTACAGAATGATTTAGAACTCTTCAAAAGTGTCCTGTTTAATTTGAGAACTAATCTAAATTGTACAGAATGATTTAGAACTCTTCAAAAGTGTCCTGTTTAATTTTAGAACTAATCTAAATTGTACAGAATGATTTAGAACTCTTCAAAAGTGTCCTGTTTAATTTTAGAACTAATCTAAATTGTACAGAATGATTTAGAACTCTTCAAAAGTGTCCTGTTTAATTTTAGAACTAATCTAAATTGTACAGAATGATTTAGAACTCTTCAAAAGTGTCCTGTTTAATTTTAGAACTAATCTAAATTGTACAGAATGATTTAGAACTCTTCAAAAGTGTCCTGTTTAATTTTAGAACTAATCTAAATTGTACAGAATGATTTAGAACTCTTCAAAAGTGTCCTGTTTAATTTTAGAACTAATCTAAATTGTACAGAATGATTTAGAACTCTTCAAAAGTGTCCTGTTTAATTTTAGAACTAATCTAAATTGTACAGAATGATTTAGAACTCTTCAAAAGTGTCCTGTTTAATTTTAGAACTAATCTAAATTGTACAGAATGATTTAGAACTCTTCAAAAGTGTCCTGTTTAATTTGAGAACTAATCTAAATTGTACAGAATGATTTAGAACTCTTCAAAAGTGTCCTGTTTAATTTTAGAACTATTCTAAATTGTACAGAATGATTTAGAACTCTTCAAAAGTGTCCTGTTTAATTTTAGAACTAATCTAAATTGTACAGAATGATTTAGAACTCTTCAAAAGTGTCCTGTTTAATTTTAGAACTAATCTAAATTGTACAGAATGATTTAGAACTCTTCAAAAGTGTCCTGTTTAATTTTAGAACTAATCTAAATTGTACAGAATGATTTAGAACTCTTCAAAAGTGTCCTGTTTAATTTTAGAACTAATCTAAATTGTACAGAATGATTTAGAACTCTTCAAAAGTGTCCTGTTTAATTTGAGAACTAATCTAAATTGTACAGAATGATTTAGAACTCTTCAAAAGTGTCCTGTTTAATTTGAGAACTATTCTGAATTGTACAGAATGATTTAGAACTCTTCAAAAGTGTCCTGTTTAATTTGAGAACTAATCTAAATTGTACAGAATGATTTAGAACTCTTCAAAAGTATCCTGTTTAATTTTAGAACTAATCTAAATTGTACAGAATGATTTAGAACTCTTCAAAAGTGTCCTGTTTAATTTGAGAACTAATCTAAATTGTACAGAATGATTTAGAACTCTTCAAAAGTGTCCTGTTTAATTTGAGAACTATTCTGAATTGTACAGAATGATTTAGAACTCTTCAAAAGTGTCCTGTTTAATTTGAGAACTAATCTAAATTGTACAGAATGATTTAGAACTCTTCAAAAGTGTCCTGTTTAATTTGAGAACTATTCTGAATTGTACAGAATGATTTAGAACTCTTCAAAATTGTCCTGTTTAATTTGAGAACTAATCTAAATTGTACAGAATGATTTAGAACTCTTCAAAAGTGTCCTGTTTAATTTGAGAACTATTCTGAATTGTACAGAATGATTTAGAACTCTTCAAAAGTGTCCTGTTTAATTTGAGAACTAATCTAAATTGTACAGAATGATTTAGAACTCTTCAAAAGTATCCTGTTTAATTTGAGAACTAATCTTGTGGTGGTACCGCCCTGAACTCGAGCCGAAGCTGCACAGCAGCGGGAGAAATAATGCGAGGAAGGGCGAGACCGCGGGAAAGAAGGGGACACTCGGCCGGTGGCTGTTAGCTTGTTAGCTGGTACGAGTAATTTTAATAAAGTTTTCGATGTTCTGTAATTTTTCTTTTAATGTGCAATTGCGAAGACTGTGAGTGAATTAACACATCTTCAAGAAGTCGGTTTATCCGAAACTACAACGACTGAGCTAGCACATTTGGCGCCCAACGTAAAAGGCTTTGCCGAAGGAGTTCATCGGGAGAAACGAGTAGAAAGAGAAGCGAGTAGCAGTCAGGCAATAGACGGAAGGCGAAAAGGAAGGATATTCTACCGGTAATTAGCAATTGCAGTTACGTCTGGTAAGCATTCCAATTTTAATAAATCCAATTCAACGATAAACGCCGTCCACGTTCCGGAGGGACAGCGGCCATTTTTCGAAATTTGGAGGGAAAAAGTATAGTTGTCGGTATCACGCGACTCTACTAGAAGCGGAGAGGGAGTTAGCGGAGACGAGGCGAATTCCACGAATTCCACGGACGCGAAATTCCGCGACTCGGATAAAAAAAATAAATAAATAAAAAGAAATCATTACGTTAAATGCTACAATACATTTTTGTTTCATATTTATTCTAGTTTAGTTAGATAAGTAGGTACTGTTTTTTTTTTCTTGTATACTCGTACATATTTGGATATATTTGAATTGTTGAAAATTTTAAAATGTCTAAGTCTTCAGTAACTGGTAGTAAAAAGAAGGCAACAGCGGATGATTCGGCAGGTGATTTAGATTTAAGTAACGTTTTAGCTCAGCTGTCATTGGGGATGGTTGGGTTACAGGATTTAGTAAAAAATTTAACTGAGCACATAGTGCACCGAGCCGACTCATCGCCAGTTGCGAAAGTATGCGAGCACGAGGAGCGTAATTATATATCCAATTGGAAGGAATTGGGGGGTTGCGCCTTAATATTCTCGCCGTCTGGAAGAATGCATCCAGTGGCGTTCTTAAGAAAATTAAACAATTTGTTTATTGAGGCCGGAGTTCCGAATCATTGTAAGGTGAGTTTAGCGTTGAATTGTTTAAGAGGAGGTGCAGCCGACTGGGGTGAGTTAAAAATACGTGACTTAGAAAACTACCCTGATTTTGAAAAACAGTTTAGAGCTAGATATTGGGGGGTGGAAAAACAAAGGGATTTATATTTGGAATTACAGTATGGAAGGTTTGAAACTGGGAAGGGTTCAGAATATTTTTTGAATTTGATAAGTCAGGCAAGCTTTTTGGACGAAAAGATACCGAACGAAAAATTGATTAGTTTGATTTCAAAACATTTCCCTCCCGAGATTCAACGAGCGATTATTAATAATGGGTATTCGGAAATTGAAGAAATTGAGGAATATTTAGCAAAGCTGGATGAAACATATTCGCGGGAGAATAACACCAACCACAGTGGTCGTCGCAGAAACAATTTTCAACAGAATCAACGGGATCAGGCTCCAGCACCTTTGCGGAACAGTCTTAATTCTCCAAGGAACACGGATGCCGGGCAACCCTCTACCAGTGGTACCAGTAACAACATTCGTCGAATAACAGCCGTCAGTCACGATCCTACTGATCTGCTAACAGATTCGGAGGAAGAAGTGGAAGAAGAGACTATGTTCTCTCCGGCAATTTTGGTGAAAATTGACTCGCGACCCATAGAAGCCCTAATCGACAGCGGATCGGAAGTTTGTGCGATGTCAGAAAATTTCTTTGAAACCATAAAAAACGAAATAAATATACCTATCTTGCCTGTAACTAATATGTCTATTTCGGTAGCGGTAGGAACTAAATCGGAAAGAATTAAGAGACAGATACTTTTGCCCGTTTATATCGGTGGAGAATTCATGGAAATGGGTTGTCTGGTTGTGACCAGGTTAAATACGGATTTGATTATCGGTTCCGATTGGCTTTTGAAGTATAAAGTGGTGATTGACTTCAGGGAAAAATCATTACATCTGTCCGTGAATGATAAGATTGTGACTGTCAAAATAATTCCACAATTAAAATATAATTCGAACAATTTGAGTATAAATATTATGCGGAACGAGGTACAGCGGGCGAGCGATACGGGTACGCCTATGGAACCGTGTCGGCACCAGTACGCCGACGAAAACATTGTAGCGGCGACGGTAAACGCTAGAACCGAATTCCATCGACAGGAACTTTTGACGCTGTTGCGCGATTTTCGCGATATATTTTCTGAGGACCCGGGGTGCGTTAAAAATTATTATCATGAAATCGAATTAAGTAATTATGATCCTTTCAACGCGGCGTCGTACCCAGTACCTTTTATTTATAGGCAGGAAGTTAATAGACAGGTAAATGAAATGTTGGAATGGGGAATAATTAAAAAGGAAAAAACTAACTATATATCACCATTAGTATGTGTTAAGAAAAAGGATGGGTCTATACGGGTTTGCTTGGATGCGCGGCGCATTAACTCAAAAATCAGGAAAGATTTTTTGAATCCACCTAACCCTAATGAACTATTGCAGAATTTTAAAAGGGAACAATTTTATAGTACTCTCGATCTAACTAGTTCGTACTGGCAGGTACCTGTTCTGCCGGCTCATACGAAATATCTCGGTTTCATTCATGATGGGGAAACTTACACGTTCGCCAGGTTACCGTTCGGTCTCGCGACGTCGATGGCGAGTCTTATTCGGTGTTTAAATAAAGTGTTGGGGCAGGAGTGTCAAGCGTATAGTTTTACGTACGTGGACGATTTAATTATTTTTTCTGACACTGTGGGGGGCCATTTGCGGCATTTACAGAACATATTTGAAAAGTTCAGAGCCGAGGGTTTAACGGTTAAATTGAGGAAATCACGTTTCATGAATCCCGAAGTAGTATTTTTGGGTCATATTATTACAAGTGAGGGAGTAAAGCTGGATCCGACTAGAGTTGAGGCAATTAATAGTTTTCCAAATCCACGTAATATCCGGGATTTGCGGGCATTTTTGGGACTGGCCAATTACGAAAAAAGATTCTGCGAGAATTATTCACACCTCACTGTACCACTGCTGCGTTTGTTGAGAAAGAATGTTCGATGGGAATGGACGGAGAAAGAAATGAGAGCATTTCGAGAAATTAAACAAGCTTATTTAAACACGGTTTTACTATACCATCCGGATTTTTCTCGTACGTTTTATATTCAGTGCGATAGTTCAAACTTTGCTACGGGGGGTAGTCTTTTTCAGTTTACGGATGAGAATGAGAAACAAATTATAGCATTTGCGAGTGTTACTTTGAAGGGCAGCCAGTTGAAATATACAACAACTGAGAAGGAGGCTCTTGCTTTGATTCACTGCTTAAAACAGTGGCGGACCTTGGTTTTGGGACAAGATTTGGTAGTTATCACGGATCACAAGTCTTTAGAATTTTTGATGACTTGTACGTGGCGATCAGCTAGATTGTCTAGATGGATTATGTTTATGCAGGAGTACGATTTTGCAGTGGAGCATTGTCGCGGGGTGGACAACAAGATCGCGGATACTCTGTCGCGTTTTCCTGTGGACGATCGGAGGGTCGGTTATCCGGATGATGATGGTGGAGACGTAAGGGTTGCGTTGATGAAAATATCTGACGATTTTAAGAGGTTCCGAGCAAATCTAAAGAATTTAAGAGAGGACCAAAGAAGGGATGGAGATCTTAGACAGAAGATTGAAGTATTACAGAATGTAGAAGCTAACGAAGTAGAGAAAAATAAAGTGGCAAAATGGTTTATGCTACACGAGGGAGTATTGTTTAAGAGGGGAGATGATCGATGCCCGGGTTTCAAGTTGTATGTTCCGAGCGGCCTACGAAAGGAACTTGTTCTGGCTCATCACGAATATATTGGGCACTTAGGAAAAACTAAGACGTATGAATATGTGAGATTGACATTCTACTGGCCTAGAATGGCTAAAAACGTACGACAAATAATAGCATCCTGCGATTTATGTCAAAAGACGAAGGTGGCACCAGCGTGTAAGGGAGTAATGCATAGTGTATTGGTAGAGGCACCGGGTGAGTTAGTTTGCCTGGATCTTATAGGACCATTGCCGGTGGGACGAGGTGGAGTGTCCTTCCTGTTGGTGCTCGTGGACGCTTTCTCGAAGTTTGTAACGCTATATCCGTTGAAAAGAGCCACCACTCGTACTATATTAAATCGGATTTTTAAATGTTATATACCGAATGTTCAAAAACCTCGAAGAATTCTTTCGGATAATGGAACTCAATTTACGAGTAAGGTGTGGAGGAGAGAACTAGAAGATACAGGGATTAAGGTGAAATTGATATCTGTTTATTATCCTCAAGGAAATATGACTGAGAGATATAACAAGGAAATTGTTCGAATTCTAAGAGCATACTGTCATGAAAAACACACAGGGTGGCCGAATATACTCTCACTTATAGAGACTTGTTTAAATAGTGTTGTCAACCTTAGTACCGGTTTTACGCCTGAATTTTTACAGAAGGGAATAAACTCCGTTTTCCCAATTAAGAATTTTGTAAATTTTCCGGAAAGTGAGCTCGAGTCGATGTCGCGGGGGGATGTTTTGAAGTTGGCGTTTAAAAGTCTCTGTACCAAAGCAGAAAAAAGAATAAGTCGGGCAAATAAGGGTGTAAAACCAGTTGCATTTGAAGTGGGGGATAAGGTACTTGTGAAAACTCATCCTCAGTCGTCTGCTCTAGATAAAACCATTAAAAAGTTCTTTTTGGTCTATGAGGGACCTTACAATGTTTTGCGAAAGGCTGGTCCTAACAGCTATATAATTGGTACGCCTGATGGGGTGGAGCACTCTAAACAAAATGTAATTAATATGAAAGCTTATAAGGAGTTAGCAACCCCATTCTCTCCATAATATTTTTTTTTGTTATATTATTACCTGTTTTAATTATCGTTCGAAGATTTTTATTATCTGTTCACTTGTTACTAATCTGTTTAACGTTTTTTTTTTTTTATGGTTCTTATGTTCTTTAATCTTAGAATTATTATTATTGTAACTAAAAAGTTATGTAAAATACATTTTAGTTAGGGGGGTAATGTGGTGGTACCGCCCTGAACTCGAGCCGAAGCTGCACAGCAGCGGGAGAAATAATGCGAGGAAGGGCGAGACCGCGGGAAAGAAGGGGACACTCGGCCGGTGGCTGTTAGCTTGTTAGCTGGTACGAGTAATTTTAATAAAGTTTTCGATGTTCTGTAATTTTTCTTTTAATGTGCAATTGCGAAGACTGTGAGTGAATTAACACATCTTCAAGAAGTCGGTTTATCCGAAACTACAACGACTGAGCTAGCACACTGTTTAATTTCAGAACTATTCTGAATTGTACAGAATGATTTAGAACTCTTCAAAAGTGTCCTGTTTAATTTCAGAACTATTCTGAATTGTACAGAATGATTTAGAACTCTTCAAAAGTGTCCTGTTTAATTTCAGAACTATTCTGAATTGTACAGAATGATTTAGAACTCTTCAAAAGTGTCCTGTTTAATTTTAGAACGAATCTAAATTGTACAGAATGATTTAGAACTCTTCAAAAGTGTCCTGTTTAATTTTAGAACTAATCTAAACTGTACAGAATGATTTAGAACTCTTCAAAAGTATCCTGTTTAATTTTAGAACTATTCTGAATTGTACAGAATGATTTAGAACTCTTCAAAAGTATCCTGTTTAATTTTAGAACTAATCTAAATTGTACAGAATGATTTAGAACTCTTCAAAAGTGTCCTGTTTAATTTCAGAACTATTCTGAATTGTACAGAATGATTTAGAACTCTTCAAAAGTGTCCTGTTTAATTTTAGAACTATTCTGAATTGTACAGAATGATTTAGAACTCTTCAAAAGTGTCCTGTTTAATTTCAGAACTATTCTGAATTGTACAGAATGATTTAGAACTCTTCAAAAGTATCCTGTTTAATTTCAGAACTATTCTGAATTGTACAGAATGATTTAGAACTCTTCAAAAGTGTCCTGTTTAATTTCAGAACTATTCTGAATTGTACAGAATGATTTAGAACTCTTCAAAAGTGTCCTGTTTAATTTCAGAACTATTCTGAATTGTTCAGAATGATTTAGAACTCTTCAAAAGTGTCCTGTTTAATTTCAGAACTATTCTGAATTGTACAGAATGATTTAGAACTCTTCAAAAGTGTCCTGTTTAATTTCAGAACTATTCTGAATTGTACAGAATGATTTAGAACTCTTCAAAAGTGTCCTGTTTAATTTCAGAACTATTCTGAATTGTACAGAATGATTTAGAACTCTTCAAAAGTGTCCTGTTTAATTTTAGAACTAATCTAAATTGTACAGAATGATTTAGAACTCTTCAAAAGTGTCCTGTTTAATTTCAGAACTAATCTAAATTGTACAGAATGATTTAGAACTCTTCAAAAGTATCCTGTTTAATTTTAGAACTATTCTAAATTGTACAGAATGATTTAGAACTCTTCAAAAGTGTCCTGTTTAATTTTAGAACTATTCTGAATTGTACAGAATGATTTAGAACTCTTCAAAAGTGTCCTGTTTAATTTCAGAACTATTCTGAATTGTACAGAATGATTTAGAACTCTTCAAAAGTGTCCTGTTTAATTTCAGAACTATTCTGAATTGTACAGAATGATTTAGAACTCTTCAAAAGTATCCTGTTTAATTTTAGAACTAATCTAAATTGTACAGAATGATTTAGAACTCTTCAAAAGTGTCCTGTTTAATTTCAGAACTATTCTGAATTGTACAGAATGATTTAGAACTCTTCAAAAGTGTCCTGTTTAATTTCAGAACTATTCTGAATTGTACAGAATGATTTAGAACTCTTCAAAAGTGTCCTGTTTAATTTTAGAACTAATCTAAATTGTACAGAATGATTTAGAACTCTTCAAAAGTGTCCTGTTTAATTTTAGAACTAATCTAAATTGTACAGAATGATTTAGAACTCTTCAAAAGTGTCCTGTTTAATTTCAGAACTAATCTAAATTGTACAGAATGATTTAGAACTCTTCAAAAGTGTCCTGTTTAATTTCAGAACTATTCTGAATTGTACAGAATGATTTAGAACTCTTCAAAAGTGTCCTGTTTAATTTCAGAACTATTCTGAATTGTACAGAATGATTTAGAACTCTTCAAAAGTGTCCTGTTTAATTTTAGAACTAATCTAAATTGTACAGAATGATTTAGAACTCTTCAAAAGTGTCCTGTTTAATTTTAGAACTAATCTAAATTGTACAGAATGATTTAGAACTCTTCAAAAGTGTCCTGTTTAATTTCAGAACTATTCTGAATTGTACAGAATGATTTAGAACTCTTCAAAAGTGTCCTGTTTAATTTTAGAACGAATCTAAATTGTACAGAATGATTTAGAACTCTTCAAAAGTGTCCTGTTTAATTTCAGAACTATTCTGAATTGTACAGAATGATTTAGAACTCTTCAAAAGTGTCCTGTTTAATTTTAGAACTAATCTAAATTGTACAGAATGATTTAGAACTCTTCAAAAGTGTCCTGTTTAATTTTAGAACGAATCTAAATTGTACAGAATGATTTAGAACTCTTCAAAAGTGTCCTGTTTAATTTCAGAACTATTCTGAATTGTACAGAATGATTTAGAACTCTTCAAAAGTGTCCTGTTTAATTTTAGAACTAATCTAAATTGTACAGAATGATTTAGAACTCTTCAAAAGTGTCCTGTTTAATTTTAGAACTAATCTAAATTGTACAGAATGATTTAGAACTCTTCAAAAGTGTCCTGTTTAATTTCAGAACGATTCTGAATTGTACAGAATGATTTAGAACTCTTCAAAAGTGTCCTGTTTAATTTTAGAACTATTCTGAATTGTACAGAATGATTTAGAACTCTTCAAAAGTATCCTGTTTAATTTTAGAACTATTCTGAATTGTACAGAATGATTTAGAACTCTTCAAAAGTATCCTGTTTAATTTTAGAACTAATCTAAATTGTACAGAATGATTTAGAACTCTTCAAAAGTGTCCTGTTTAATTTCAGAACTATTCTGAATTGTACAGAATGATTTAGAACTCTTCAAAAGTATCCTGTTTAATTTTAGAACTATTCTGAATTGTACAGAATGATTTAGAACTCTTCAAAAGTATCCTGTTTAATTTTAGAACTAATCTAAATTGTACAGAATGATTTAGAACTCTTCAAAAGTGTCCTGTTTAATTTCAGAACTATTCTGAATTGTACAGAATGATTTAGAACTCTTCAAAAGTGTCCTGTTTAATTTTAGAACTATTCTGAATTGTACAGAATGATTTAGAACTCTTCAAAAGTGTCCTGTTTAATTTCAGAACTATTCTGAATTGTACAGAATGATTTAGAACTCTTCAAAAGTATCCTGTTTAATTTCAGAACTATTCTGAATTGTACAGAATGATTTAGAACTCTTCAAAAGTGTCCTGTTTAATTTCAGAACTATTCTGAATTGTACAGAATGATTTAGAACTCTTCAAAAGTGTCCTGTTTAATTTCAGAACTATTCTGAATTGTACAGAATGATTTAGAACTCTTCAAAAGTGTCCTGTTTAATTTCAGAACTATTCTGAATTGTACAGAATGATTTAGAACTCTTCAAAAGTATCCTGTTTAATTTTAGAACTAATCTAAATTGTACAGAATGATTTAGAACTCTTCAAAAGTGTCCTGTTTAATTTCAGAACTATTCTGAATTGTACAGAATGATTTAGAACTCTTCAAAAGTGTCCTGTTTAATTTCAGAACTATTCTGAATTGTACAGAATGATTTAGAACTCTTCAAAAGTGTCCTGTTTAATTTCAGAACTATTCTGAATTGTACAGAATGATTTAGAACTCTTCAAAAGTGTCCTGTTTAATTTTAGAACTAATCTAAATTGTACAGAATGATTTAGAACTCTTCAAAAGTGTCCTGTTTAATTTCAGAACTATTCTGAATTGTACAGAATGATTTAGAACTCTTCAAAAGTGTCCTGTTTAATTTTAGAACGAATCTAAATTGTACAGAATGATTTAGAACTCTTCAAAAGTGTCCTGTTTAATTTCAGAACTAATCTAAATTGTACAGAATGATTTAGAACTCTTCAAAAGTGTCCTGTTTAATTTCAGAACTATTCTGAATTGTACAGAATGATTTAGAACTCTTCAAAAGTATCCTGTTTAATTTTAGAACTAATCTAAATTGTACAGAATGATTTAGAACTCTTCAAAAGTGTCCTGTTTAATTTCAGAACTAATCTAAATTGTACAGAATGATTTAGAACTCTTCAAAAGTGTCCTGTTTAATTTTAGAACTAATCTAAATTGTACAGAACGATTTAGAACTCTTCAAAAGTATCCTGTTTAATTTTAGAACTAATCTAAATTGTACAGAACGATTTAGAACTCTTCAAAAGTATCCTGTTTAATTTCAGAACTATTCTGAATTGTACAGAATGATTTAGAACTTTTCAAAAGTGTCCTGTTTAATTTTAGAACTATTCTGAATTGTACAGAATGATTTAGAACTCTTCAAAAGTGTCCTGTTTAATTTTAGAACTATTCTGAATTGTACAGAATGATTTAGAACTCTTTAAAAGTGTCCTGTTTAATTTTAGAACTAATCTAAATTGTAAAGAATGATTTAGAACTCTTCAAAAGTGTCCTGTTTAATTTCAGAACTATTCTGTATTGTACAGAATTATTTAGAACTCTTCAAAAGTGTCCTGTTTAATTTCAGAACTATTCTGAATTGTACAGAATGATTTAGAACTCTTCAAAAGTGTCCTGTTTAATTTCAGAACTATTCTGAATTGTACAGAATGATTTAAAACTCTTCAAAAGTGTCCTGTTTAATTTCAGAACTATTCTGAATTGTACAGAATGATTTAGAACTCTTCAAAAGTGTCCTGTTTAATTTCAGAACTATTCTGAATTGTACAGAATGATTTAGAACTCTTCAAATGTGTCCTGTTTAATTTCAGAACTAATCTAAATTGTACAGAATGATTTAGAACTCTTCAAAAGTGTCCTGTTTAATTTCAGAACTAATCTAAATTGTACAGAATGATTTAGAACTCTTCAAAAGTGTCCTGTTTAATTTCAGAACTAATCTAAATTGTACAGAATGATTTAGAACTCTTCAAAAGTGTCCTGTTTAATTTCAGAACTAATCTAAATTGTACAGAACGATTTAGAACTCTTCAAAAGTGTCCTGTTTAATTTTAGAACTAATCTAAATTGTACAGAACGATTTAGAACTCTTCAAAAGTATCCTGTTTAATTTTAGAACTAATCTAAATTGTAGAGAATGATTTAGAACTCTTCAAAAGTGTCCTGTTTAATTTCAGAACTATTATGAATTGTACAGAATGATTTAGAACTCTTCAAAAGTGTCCTGTTTAATTTCAGAACTATTATGAATTGTACAGAATGATTTAGAACTCTTCAAAAGTGTCCTGTTTAATTTCAGAACTATTCTGAATTGTACAGAATGATTTAAAACTCTTCAAAAGTGTCCTGTTTAATTTCAGAACTATTCTGAATTGTACAGAATGATTTAGAACTCTTCAAAAGTGTCCTGTTTAATTTCAGAACTATTCTGAATTGTACAGAATGATTTAGAACTCTTCAAAAGTGTCCTGTTTAATTTCAGAACTAATCTAAATTGTACAGAATGATTTAGAACTCTTCAAAAGTGTCCTTTTTAATTTCAGAACTATTCTGAATTGTACAGAATGAGTTAGAACTCTTCAAAAGTGTCCTGTTTAATTTCAGAACTATTCTGAATTGTACAGAATGATTTAGAACTCTTCAAAAGTGTCCTGTTTAATTTCAGAACTAATCTAAATTGAACAGAATGATTTAGAACTCTTCAAAAGTGTCCTGTTTAATTTCAGAACTAATCTAAATTGTACAGAATGATTTAGAACTCTTCAAAAGTGTCCTGTTTAATTTCAGAACTATTCTGAATTGTACAGAATGATTTAGAACTTTTCAAAAGTGTCATGTTTAATTTCAGAACTATTCTGAATTGTACAGAATGATTTAGAACTTTTCAAAAGTGTCCTGTTTAATTTTAGAACTATTCTGAATTGTACAGAATGATTTAGAACTCTTCAAAAGTGTCCTGTTTAATTTCAGAACTATTCTGAATTGTACAGAATGATTTAGAACTCTTCAAAAGTGTCTTGTTTAATTTCAGAACTATTCTGAATTGTACAGAATGATTTAGAACTCTTCAAAAGTGTCCTGTTTAATTTCAGAACTAATCTAAATTATACAGAACGATTTAGAACTCTTCAAAAGTGTCCTGTTTAATTTCAGAACTATTCTGAATTGTACAGAATGATTTAGAACTCTTTAAAAGTGTCCTGTTTAATTTCAGAACTATTCTGAATTGTACAGAATGATTTAGAACTCTTCAAAAGTGTCCTGTTTAATTTCAGAACTAATCTAAATTATACAGAACGATTTAGAACTCTTCAAAAGTGTCCTGTTTAATTTCAGAACTATTCTGAATTGTACAGAATGATTTAGAACTTTTTAAAAGTGTCCTGTTTAATTTCAGAACTATTCTGAATTGTACAGAATGATTTAGAACTTTTCAAAAGTGTCCTGTTTAATTTCAGAACTAATCTAAATTGTACAGAATGATTTAGAACTCTTCAAAAGTGTCCTGTTTAATTTCAGAACTAATCTAAATTGTACAGAACGATTTAGAACTCTTCAAAAGTGTCTTGTTTAATTTTAGAACCAATCTAAATTGTACAGAACGATTTAGAACTCTTCAAAAGTATCCTGTTTAATTTTAGAACTAATCTAAATTGTACAGAACGATTTAGAACTCTTCAAAAGTGTCCTGTTTAATTTTAGAACTATTCTGAATTGTACAGAATGATTTAGAACTCTTCAAAAGTGTCCTGTTTAATTTCAGAACTAATCTAAATTGTACAGAACGATTTAGAACTCTTCAAAAGTGTCCTGTTTAATTTTAGAACTAATCTAAATTGTACAGAACGATTTAGAACTCTTCAAAAGTATCCTGTTTAATTTTAGAACTAATCTAAATTGTACAGAACGATTTAGAACTCTTCAAAAGTATCCTGTTTAATTTCAGAACTATTCTGAATTGTACAGAATGATTTAGAACTTTTCAAAAGTGTCCTGTTTAATTTTAGAACTATTCTGAATTGTACAGAATGATTTAGAACTCTTCAAAAGTGTCCTGTTTAATTTCAGAACTAATCTAAATTGTACAGAATGATTTAGAACTCTTCAAAAGTGTCCTGTTTAATTTCAGAACTAATCTAAATTGTACAGAATGATTTAGAACACTTCAAAAGTGTCCTGTTTAATTTCAGAACTATTCTGTATTGTACAGAATTATTTAGAACTCTTCAAAAGTGTCCTGTTTAATTTCAGAACTATTCTGAATTGTACAGAATGATTTAGAACTCTTCAAAAGTGTCCTGTTTAATTTCAGAACTATTCTGAATTGTACAGAATGATTTAAAACTCTTCAAAAGTGTCCTGTTTAATTTCAGAACTATTCTGAATTGTACAGAATGATTTAGAACTCTTCAAAAGTGTCCTGTTTAATTTCAGAACTATTCTGAATTGTACAGAATGATTTAGAACTCTTCAAATGTGTCCTGTTTAATTTCAGAACTAATCTAAATTGTACAGAATGATTTAGAACTCTTCAAAAGTGTCCTGTTTAATTTCAGAACTAATCTAAATTGTACAGAATGATTTAGAACTCTTCAAAAGTGTCCTGTTTAATTTCAGAACTAATCTAAATTGTACAGAACGATTTAGAACTCTTCAAAAGTGTCCTGTTTAATTTTAGAACTAATCTAAATTGTACAGAACGATTTAGAACTCTTCAAAAGTATCCTGTTTAATTTTAGAACTAATCTAAATTGTACAGAATGATTTAGAACTCTTCAAAAGTGTCCTGTTTAATTTCAGAACTATTCTGAATTGTACAGAATGATTTAGAACTCTTCAAAAGTGTCCTGTTTAATTTCAGAACTATTCTGAATTGTACAGAATGATTTAGAACTCTTCAAAAGTGTCCTGTTTAATTTCAGAACTAATCTAAATTGTACAGAATGATTTAGAACTCTTCAAAAGTGTCCTGTTTAATTTCAGAACTAATCTAAATTGTACAGAATGATTTAGAACTCTTCAAAAGTGTCCTGTTTAATTTCAGAACTAATCTAAATTGTACAGAATGATTTAGAACTCTTCAAAAGTGTCCTGTTTAATTTCAGAACTAATCTAAATTGTACAGAATGATTTAGAACTCTTCAAAAGTGTCCTGTTTAATTTTAGAACTAATCTAAATTGTACAGAACGATTTAGAACTCTTCAAAAGTGTCCTGTTTAATTTTAGAACTAATCTAAATTGTACAGAACGATTTAGAACTCTTCAAAAGTATCCTGTTTAATTTTAGAACTAATCTAAATTGTACAGAATGATTTAGAACTCTTCAAAAGTGTCCTGTTTAATTTCAGAACTATTCTGAATTGTACAGAATGATTTAGAACTCTTCAAAAGTGTCCTGTTTAATTTCAGAACTATTCTGAATTGTACAGAATGATTTAGAACTCTTCAAATGTGTCCTGTTTAATTTTAGAACTATTCTGAATTGTACAGAATGATTTAGAACTCTTCAAAAGTGTCCTGTTTAATTTTAGAACTATTCTGAATTGTACAGAATGATTTAGAACTTTTCAAAAGTGTCATTTTTAATTTCAGAACTATTCTGAATTGTACAGAATGATTTAAAACTCTTCAAAAGTGTCCTGTTTAATTTCAGAACTATTCTGAATTGTACAGAATGATTTTGAACTCTTCAAAAGTGTCCTGTTTAATTTCAGAACTATTCTGAATTGTACAGAATGATTTAGAACTCTTCAAAAGTGTCCTGTTTAATTTCAGAACTAATCTAAATTGTACAGAATGATTTAGAACTCTTCAAAAGTGTCCTGTTTAATTTCAGAACTAATCTAAATTGTACAGAATGATTTAGAACTCTTCAAAAGTGTCCTTTTTAATTTTAGAACTATTCTGAATTGTACAGAATGATTTAGAACTCTTCAAAAGTGTCCTGTTTAATGTCAGAACTAATCTAAATTGAACAGAATGATTTAGAACTCTTCAAAAATGTCCTGTTTAATTTCAGAACTAATCTAAATTGTACAGAATGATTTAGAACTCTTCAAAAGTGTCCTGTTTAATTTCAGAACTATTCTGAATTGTACAGAATGATTTAGAACTTTTCAAAAGTGTCATTTTTAATTTCAGAACTATTCTGAATTGTACAGAATGATTTAGAACTTTTCAAAAGTGTCCTGTTTAATTTTAGAACTATTCTGAATTGTACAGAATGATTTAGAACTCTTCAAAAGTGTCCTGTTTAATTTTAGAACTAATCTAAATTGTAGAGAATGATTTAGAACTCTTCAAAATTGTCCTGTTTAATTTTAGAACTAATCTAAATTGTAGAGAATGATTTAGAACTCTTCAAAAGTGTCCTGTTTAATTTCAGAACTATTCTGAATTGTACAGAATGATTTAGAACTCTTCAAAAGTGTCCTGTTTAATTTCAGAACTATTCTGAATTGTACAGAATGATTTAGAACTCTTCAAATGTGTCTTGTTTAATTTCAGAACTATTCTGAATTGTACAGAATGATTTAGAACTCTTCAAAAGTGTCCTGTTTAATTTCAGAACTATTCTGAATTGTACAGAATGATTTAGAACTCTTCAAAAGTGTCCTGTTTAATTTCAGAACTAATCTAAATTGTACAGAACGATTTAGAACTCTTCAAAAGTGTCCTGTTTAATTTCAGAACTATTCTGAATTGTACAGAATGATTTAGAACTCTTCAAAAGTGTCCTGTTTAATTTCAGAACTATTCTGAATTGTACAGAATGAGTTAGAACTCTTCAAAAGTGTCCTGTTTAATTTCAGAACTATTCTGAATTGTACAGAATGATTTAGAACTCTTCAAAAGTGTCCTGTTTAATTTCAGAACTAATCTAAATTGAACAGAATGATTTAGAACTCTTCAAAAGTGTCCTGTTTAATTTCAGAACTAATCTAAATTGTACAGAATGATTTAGAACTCTTCAAAAGTGTCCTGTTTAATTTCAGAACTATTCTGAATTGTACAGAATGATTTAGAACTTTTCAAAAGTGTCATGTTTAATTTCAGAACTATTCTGAATTGTACAGAATGATTTAGAACTTTTCAAAAGTGTCCTGTTTAATTTTAGAACTATTCTGAATTGTACAGAATGATTTAGAACTCTTCAAAAGTGTCCTGTTTAATTTCAGAACTATTCTGAATTGTACAGAATGATTTAGAACTCTTCAAAAGTGTCCTGTTTAATTTCAGAACTATTCTGAATTGTACAGAATGATTTAGAACTCTCCAAAAGTATCCTTTTTAATTTTAGAACTAATCTAAATTGTACAGAATGATTTAGAACTCTTCAAAAGTGTCCTGTTTAATTTCAGAACTATTCTGAATTGTACAGAATGATTTAGAACTCTTCAAAAGTGTCCTGTTTAATTTCAGAACTATTCTGAATTGTACAGAATGATTTAGAACTCTTCAAAAGTGTCCTGTTTAATTTCAGAACTATTCTGAATTGTACAGAATGATTTAGAACTCTTCAAAAGTGTCCTGTTTAATTTCAGAACTAATCTAAATTGTACAGAATGATTTAGAACTCTTCAAAAGTGTCCTGTTTAATTTCAGAACTAATCTAAATTGTACAGAATGATTTAGAACTCTTCAAAAGTGTCCTGTTTAATTTCAGAACTATTCTGAATTGTACAGAATGATTTAGAACTCTTCAAAAGTGTCCTGTTTAATTTCAGAACTATTCTGAATTGTACAGAATGATTTAAAACTCTTCAAAAGTGTCCTGTTTAATTTCAGAACTATTCTGAATTGTACAGAATGATTTAGAACTCTTCAAAAGTGTCCTGTTTAATTTCAGAACTATTCTGAATTGTACAGAATGATTTAGAACTCTTCAAAAGTGTCCTGTTTAATTTCAGAACTAATCTAAATTGTACAGAATGATTTAGAACTCTTCAAATGTGTCCTGTTTAATTTCAGAACTAATCTAAATTGTACAGAATGATTTAGAACTCTTCAAAAGTGTCCTGTTTAATTTCAGAACTAATCTAAATTGTACAGAATGATTTAGAACTCTTCAAAAGTGTCCTGTTTAATTTCAGAACTAATCTAAATTGTACAGAATGATTTAGAACTCTTCAAAAGTGTCCTGTTTAATTTCAGAACTAATCTAAATTGAACAGAATGATTTAGAACTCTTCAAAAGTGTCCTGTTTAATTTCAGAACTAATCTAAATTGTACAGAATGATTTAGAACTCTTCAAAAGTGTCCTGTTTAATTTCAGAACTATTCTGAATTGTACAGAATGATTTAGAACTTTTCAAAAGTGTCATGTTTAATTTCAGAACTATTCTGAATTGTACAGAATGATTTAGAACTTTTCAAAAGTGTCCTGTTTAATTTTAGAACTATTCTGAATTGTACAGAATGATTTAGAACTCTTCAAAAGTGTCCTGTTTAATTTCAGAACTATTCTGAATTGTACAGAATGATTTAGAACTCTTCAAAAGTGTCCTGTTTAATTTCAGAACTATTCTGAATTGTACAGAATGATTTAGAACTTTTCAAAAGTGTCATTTTTAATTTCAGAACTATTCTGAATTGTACAGAATGATTTAAAACTCTTCAAAAGTGTCCTGTTTAATTTCAGAACTATTCTGAATTGTACAGAATGATTTTGAACTCTTCAAAAGTGTCCTGTTTAATTTCAGAACTATTCTGAATTGTACAGAATGATTTAGAACTCTTCAAAAGTGTCCTGTTTAATTTCAGAACTATTCTGAATTGTACAGAATGATTTAGAACTCTTCAAAAGTGTCCTGTTTAATTTCAGAACTATTCTGAATTGTACAGAATGATTTAGAACTTTTTAAAAGTGTCCTGTTTAATTTCAGAACTATTCTGAATTGTACAGAATGATTTAGAACTTTTCAAAAGTGTCCTGTTTAATTTTAGAACTAATCTAAATTGTACAGAATGATTTAGAACTCTTCAAAAGTGTCCTGTTTAATTTCAGAACTATTCTGAATTGTACAGAATGATTTAGAACTCTTCAAAAGTGTCCTGTTTAATTTCAGAACTATTCTGAATTGTACAGAATGATTTAGAACTTTTTAAAAGTGTCCTGTTTAATTTCAGAACTATTCTGAATTGTACAGAATGATTTAGAACTTTTCAAAAGTGTCCTGTTTAATTTTAGAACTAATCTAAATTGTACAGAATGATTTAGAACTCTTCAAAAGTGTCCTGTTTAATTTCAGAACTATTCTGAATTGTACAGAATGATTTAGAACTTTTTAAAAGTGTCCTGTTTAATTTCAGAACTATTCTGAATTGTACAGAATGATTTAGAACTTTTTAAAAGTGTCCTGTTTAATTTCAGAACTATTCTGAATTGTACAGAATGATTTAGAACTTTTTAAAAGTGTCCTGTTTAATTTCAGAACTATTCTGAATTGTACAGAATGATTTAGAACTCTTCAAAAGTGTCCTGTTTAATTTCAGAACTATTCTGAATTGTACAGAATGATTTAGAACTTTTCAAAAGTGTCATTTTTAATTTCAGAACTATTCTGAATTGTACAGAATGATTTAAAACTCTTCAAAAGTGTCCTGTTTAATTTCAGAACTATTCTGAATTGTACAGAATGATTTTGAACTCTTCAAAAGTGTCCTGTTTAATTTCAGAACTATTCTGAATTGTACAGAATGATTTAGAACTCTTCAAAAGTGTCCTGTTTAATTTCAGAACTATTCTGAATTGTACAGAATGATTTAGAACTCTTCAAAAGTGTCCTGTTTAATTTCAGAACTATTCTGAATTGTACAGAATGATTTAGAACTTTTTAAAAGTGTCCTGTTTAATTTCAGAACTATTCTGAATTGTACAGAATGATTTAGAACTTTTCAAAAGTGTCCTGTTTAATTTTAGAACTAATCTAAATTGTACAGAATGATTTAGAACTCTTCAAAAGTGTCCTGTTTAATTTCAGAACTATTCTGAATTGTACAGAATGATTTAGAACTTTTCAAAAGTGTCCTGTTTAATTTCAGAACTATTCTGAATTGTACAGAATGATTTAGAACTTTTCAAAAGTGTCCTGTTTAATTTTAGAACTAATCTAAATTGTACAGAACGATTTAGAACTCTTCAAAAGTGTCCTGTTTAATTTCAGAACTATTCTGAATTGTACAGAATGATTTAGAACTTTTCAAAAGTGTCCTGTTTAATTTCAGAACTATTCTGAATTGTACAGAATGATTTAGAACTTTTCAAAAGTGTCCTGTTTAATTTCAGAACTAATCTAAATTGTACAGAATGATTTAGAACTCTTCAAAAGTGTCCTGTTTAATTTCAGAACTAATCTAAATTGTACAGAACGATTTAGAACTCTTCAAAAGTGTCCTGTTTAATTTTAGAACTAATCTAAATTGTACAGAACGATTTAGAACTCTTCAAAAGTATCCTGTTTAATTTTAGAACTAATCTAAATTGTACAGAACGATTTAGAACTCTTCAAAAGTATCCTCTTTAATTTCAGAACTATTCTGAATTGTACAGAATGATTTAGAACTTTTCAAAAGTGTCCTGTTTAATTTTAGAACTATTCTGAATTGTACAGAATGATTTAGAACTCTTTAAAAGTGTCCTGTTTAATTTTAGAACTATTCTGAATTGTACAGAATGATTTAGAACTCTTTAAAAGTGTCCTGTTTAATTTTAGAACTAATCTAAATTGTAAAGAATGATTTAGAACACTTCAAAAGTGTCCTGTTTAATTTCAGAACTATTCTGTATTGTACAGAATTATTTAGAACTCTTCAAAAGTGTCCTGTTTAATTTCAGAACTATTCTGAATTGTACAGAATGATTTAGAACTCTTCAAAAGTGTCCTGTTTAATTTCAGAACTATTCTGAATTGTACAGAATGATTTAAAACTCTTCAAAAGTGTCCTGTTTAATTTCAGAACTATTCTGAATTGTACAGAATGATTTAGAACTCTTCAAAAGTGTCCTGTTTAATTTCAGAACTATTCTGAATTGTACAGAATGATTTAAAACTCTTCAAAAGTGTCCTGTTTAATTTCAGAACTATTCTGAATTGTACAGAATGATTTAGAACTCTTCAAAAGTGTCCTGTTTAATTTCAGAACTAATCTAAATTGTACAGAATGATTTAGAACTCTTCAAAAGTGTCCTTTAATTTCAGAACTAATCTAAATTGTACAGAATGATTTAGAACTCTTCAAAAGTGTCCTGTTTAATTTCAGAACTAATCTAAATTGTACAGAACGATTTAGAACTCTTCAAAAGTGTCCTGTTTAATTTTAGAACTAATCTAAATTGTACAGAACGATTTAGAACTCTTCAAAAGTATCCTGTTTAATTTTAGAACTAATCTAAATTGTACAGAACGATTTAGAACTCTTCAAAAGTATCCTGTTTAATTTTAGAACTAATCTAAATTGTAGAGAATGATTTAGAACTCTTCAAAAGTGTCCTGTTTAATTTCAGAACTATTCTGAATTGTACAGAATGATTTAGAACTCTTCAAAAGTGTCCTGTTTAATTTCAGAACTATTCTGAATTGTACAGAATGATTTAGAACTCTTCAAATGTGTCTTGTTTAATTTCAGAACTATTCTGAATTGTACAGAATGATTTAGAACTCTTCAAAAGTGTCCTGTTTAATTTTAGAACTATTCTGAATTGTACAGAATGATTTAGAACTCTTCAAAAGTGTCCTGTTTAATTTTAGAACTATTCTGAATTGTACAGAATGATTTAGAAATTTTCAAAAGTGTCATTTTTAATTTCAGAACTATTCTGAATTGTACAGAATGATTTAAAACTCTTCAAAAGTGTCCTGTTTAATTTCAGAACTATTCTGAATTGTACAGAATGATTTTGAACTCTTCAAAAGTGTCCTGTTTAATTTCAGAACTATTCTGAATTGTACAGAATGATTTAGAACTCTTCAAAAGTGTCCTGTTTAATTTCAGAACTAATCTAAATTGTACAGAATGATTTAGAACTCTTCAAAAGTGTCCTGTTTAATTTCAGAACTAATCTAAATTGTACAGAATGATTTAGAACTCTTCAAAAGTGTCCTGTTTAATTTCAGAACTAATCTAAATTGTACAGAATGATTTAGAACTCTTCAAAAGTGTCTTGTTTAATTTTAGAACCAATCTAAATTGTACAGAACGATTTAGAACTCTTCAAAAGTATCCTGTTTAATTTTAGAACTAATCTAAATTGTACAGAACGATTTAGAACTCTTCAAAAGTGTCCTGTTTAATTTTAGAACTATTCTGAATTGTACAGAATGATTTAGAACTCTTCAAAAGTGTCCTGTTTAATTTCAGAACTAATCTAAATTGTACAGAACGATTTAGAACTCTTCAAAAGTGTCCTGTTTAATTTTAGAACTAATCTAAATTGTACAGAACGATTTAGAACTCTTCAAAAGTATCCTGTTTAATTTTAGAACTAATCTAAATTGTACAGAACGATTTAGAACTCTTCAAAAGTATCCTGTTTAATTTCAGAACTATTCTGAATTGTACAGAATGATTTAGAACTTTTCAAAAGTGTCCTGTTTAATTTTAGAACTATTCTGAATTGTACAGAATGATTTAGAACTCTTTAAAAGTGTCCTGTTTAATTTTAGAACTATTCTGAATTGTACAGAATGATTTAGAACTCTTTAAAAGTGTCCTGTTTAATTTTAGAACTAATCTAAATTGTAAAGAATGATTTAGAACACTTCAAAAGTGTCCTGTTTAATTTCAGAACTATTCTGTATTGTACAGAATTATTTAGAACTCTTCAAAAGTGTCCTGTTTAATTTCAGAACTATTCTGAATTGTACAGAATGATTTAGAACTCTTCAAAAGTGTCCTGTTTAATTTCAGAACTATTCTGAATTGTACAGAATGATTTAAAACTCTTCAAAAGTGTCCTGTTTAATTTCAGAACTATTCTGAATTGTACAGAATGATTTAGAACTCTTCAAAAGTGTCCTGTTTAATTTCAGAACTATTCTGAATTGTACAGAATGATTTAAAACTCTTCAAAAGTGTCCTGTTTAATTTCAGAACTATTCTGAATTGTACAGAATGATTTAGAACTCTTCAAAAGTGTCCTGTTTAATTTCAGAACTAATCTAAATTGTACAGAATGATTTAGAACTCTTCAAAAGTGTCCTTTAATTTCAGAACTAATCTAAATTGTACAGAATGATTTAGAACTCTTCAAAAGTGTCCTGTTTAATTTCAGAACTAATCTAAATTGTACAGAACGATTTAGAACTCTTCAAAAGTGTCCTGTTTAATTTCAGAACTATTCTGAATTGTACAGAATGATTTAGAACTCTTCAAATGTGTCTTGTTTAATTTCAGAACTATTCTGAATTGTACAGAATGATTTAGAACTCTTCAAAAGTGTCCTGTTTAATTTTAGAACTATTCTGAATTGTACAGAATGATTTAGAACTCTTCAAAAGTGTCCTGTTTAATTTTAGAACTATTCTGAATTGTACAGAATGATTTAGAACTTTTCAAAAGTGTCATTTTTAATTTCAGAACTATTCTGAATTGTACAGAATGATTTAAAACTCTTCAAAAGTGTCCTGTTTAATTTCAGAACTATTCTGAATTGTACAGAATGATTTTGAACTCTTCAAAAGTGTCCTGTTTAATTTCAGAACTATTCTGAATTGTACAGAATGATTTAGAACTCTTCAAAAGTGTCCTGTTTAATTTCAGAACTAATCTAAATTGTACAGAATGATTTAGAACTCTTCAAAAGTGTCCTGTTTAATTTCAGAACTAATCTAAATTGTACAGAATGATTTAGAACTCTTCAAAAGTGTCCTTTTTAATTTTAGAACTATTCTGAATTGTACAGAATGAGTTAGAACTCTTCAAAAGTGTCCTGTTTAATTTCAGAACTATTCTGAATTGTACAGAATGATTTAGAACTCTTCAAAAGTGTCCTGTTTAATTTCAGAACTAATCTAAATTGAACAGAATGATTTAGAACTCTTCAAAAGTGTCCTGTTTAATTTCAGAACTAATCTAAATTGTACAGAATGATTTAGAACTCTTCAAAAGTGTCCTGTTTAATTTCAGAACTATTCTGAATTATACAGAATGATTTAGAACTTTTCAAAAGTGTCATTTTTAATTTCAGAACTATTCTGAATTGTACAGAATGATTTAGAACTTTTCAAAAGTGTCCTGTTTAATTTTAGAACTATTCTGAATTGTACAGAATGATTTAGAACTCTTCAAAAGTGTCCTGTTTAATTTTAGAACTAATCTAAATTGTAGAGAATGATTTAGAACTCTTCAAAATTGTCCTGTTTAATTTTAGAACTAATCTAAATTGTAGAGAATGATTTAGAACTCTTCAAAAGTGTCCTGTTTAATTTCAGAACTATTCTGAATTGTACAGAATGATTTAGAACTCTTCAAAAGTGTCCTGTTTAATTTCAGAACTATTCTGAATTGTACAGAATGATTTAGAACTCTTCAAATGTGTCTTGTTTAATTTCAGAACTATTCTGAATTGTACAGAATGATTTAGAACTCTTCAAAAGTGTCCTGTTTAATTTCAGAACTATTCTGAATTGTACAGAATGATTTAGAACTCTTCAAAAGTGTCCTGTTTAATTTCAGAACTAATCTAAATTGTACAGAACGATTTAGAACTCTTCAAAAGTGTCCTGTTTAATTTTAGAACTAATCTAAATTGTACAGAATGATTTAAAACTCTTCAAAAGTGTCCTGTTTAATTTCAGAACTATTCTGAATTGTACAGAATGATTTAGAACTCTTCAAATGTGTCTTGTTTAATTTCAGAACTATTCTGAATTGTACAGAATGATTTAGAACTCTTCAAAAGTGTCCTGTTTAATTTCAGAACTATTCTGAATTGTACAGAATGATTTAGAACTCTTCAAAAGTGTCCTGTTTAATTTTAGAACTATTCTGAATTGTACAGAATGATTTAGAACTTTTCAAAAGTGTCATTTTTAATTTCAGAACTATTCTGAATTGTACAGAATGATTTAAAACTCTTCAAAAGTGTCCTGTTTAATTTCAGAACTATTCTGAATTGTACAGAATGATTTTGAACTCTTCAAAAGTGTCCTGTTTAATTTCAGAACTATTCTGAATTGTACAGAATGATTTAGAACTCTTCAAAAGTGTCCTGTTTAATTTCAGAACTAATCTAAATTGTACAGAATGATTTAGAACTCTTCAAAAGTGTCCTGTTTAATTTCAGAACTAATCTAAATTGTACAGAATGATTTAGAACTCTTCAAAAGTGTCCTTTTTAATTTTAGAACTATTCTGAATTGTACAGAATGAGTTAGAACTCTTCAAAAGTGTCCTGTTTAATTTCAGAACTATTCTGAATTGTACAGAATGATTTAGAACTCTTCAAAAGTGTCCTGTTTAATTTCAGAACTAATCTAAATTGAACAGAATGATTTAGAACTCTTCAAAAGTGTCCTGTTTAATTTCAGAACTAATCTAAATTGTACAGAATGATTTAGAACTCTTCAAAAGTGTCCTGTTTAATTTCAGAACTATTCTGAATTATACAGAATGATTTAGAACTTTTCAAAAGTGTCATTTTTAATTTCAGAACTATTCTGAATTGTACAGAATGATTTAGAACTTTTCAAAAGTGTCCTGTTTAATTTTAGAACTATTCTGAATTGTACAGAATGATTTAGAACTCTTCAAAAGTGTCCTGTTTAATTTTAGAACTAATCTAAATTGTAGAGAATGATTTAGAACTCTTCAAAATTGTCCTGTTTAATTTTAGAACTAATCTAAATTGTAGAGAATGATTTAGAACTCTTCAAAAGTGTCCTGTTTAATTTCAGAACTATTCTGAATTGTACAGAATGATTTAGAACTCTTCAAAAGTGTCCTGTTTAATTTCAGAACTATTCTGAATTGTACAGAATGATTTAGAACTCTTCAAATGTGTCTTGTTTAATTTCAGAACTATTCTGAATTGTACAGAATGATTTAGAACTCTTCAAAAGTGTCCTGTTTAATTTCAGAACTATTCTGAATTGTACAGAATGATTTAGAACTCTTCAAAAGTGTCCTGTTTAATTTCAGAACTAATCTAAATTGTACAGAACGATTTAGAACTCTTCAAAAGTGTCCTGTTTAATTTTAGAACTAATCTAAATTGTACAGAATGATTTAGAACTCTTCAAAAGTGTCCTGTTTAATTTCAGAACTAATCTAAATTGTACAGAATGATTTAGAACTCTTCAAAAGTGTCCTTTAATTTCAGAACTAATCTAAATTGTACAGAATGATTTAGAACTCTTCAAAAGTGTCCTGTTTAATTTCAGAACTATTCTGAATTGTACAGAATGATTTAGAACTCTTCAAATGTGTCCTGTTTAATTTCAGAACTAATCTAAATTGTACAGAGTGATTTAGAACTCTTCAAAAGTGTCCTTTAATTTCAGAACTATTCTGAATTGTACAGAATGATTTAGAACTCTTCAAAAGTGTCCTATTTAATTTCAGAACTATTCTGAATTGTACAGAATGATTTAGAACTCTTCAAAAGTGTCCTTTAATTTTAGAACTAATCTAAATTGTACAGAATGATTTAGAACTCTTCAAAAGTGTCCTATTTAATTTCAGAACTATTCTGAATTGTACAGAATGATTTAGAACTCTTCAAATGTGTCCTGTTTAATTTCAGAACTAATCTAAATTGTACAGAATGATTTAGAACTCTTCAAAAGTGTCCTGTTTAATTTCAGAACTAATCTAAATTGTACAGAATGATTTAGAACTCTTCAAAAGTGTCCTGTTTAATTTCAGAACTAATCTAAATTGTACAGAACGATTTAGAACTCTTCAAAAGTGTCCTGTTTAATTTTAGAACTAATCTAAATTGTAGAGAACGATTTAGAACTCTTCAAAAGTATCCTGTTTAATTTTAGAACTAATCTAAATTGTACAGAACGATTTAGAACTCTTCAAAAGTGTCCTGTTTAATTTTAGAACTAATCTAAATTGTAGAGAACGATTTAGAACTCTTCAAAAGTATCCTGTTTAATTTTAGAACTAATCTAAATTGTACAGAACGATTTAGAACTCTTCAAAAGTATCCTGTTTAATTTTAGAACTAATCTAAATTGTAGAGAACGATTTAGAACTCTTCAAAAGTATCCTGTTTAATTTTAGAACTAATCTAAATTGTACAGAACGATTTAGAACTCTTCAAAAGTGTCCTTTAATTTCAGAACTAATCTAAATTGTACAGAATGATTTAGAACTCTTCAAAAGTGTCCTGTTTAATTTCAGAACTAATCTAAATTGTACAGAACGATTTAGAACTCTTCAAAAGTGTCCTGTTTAATTTTAGAACTAATCTAAATTGTACAGAACGATTTAGAACTCTTCAAAAGTATCCTGTTTAATTTTAGAACTAATCTAAATTGTAGAGAATGATTTAGAACTCTTCAAAAGTGTCCTGTTTAATTTCAGAACTATTCTGAATTGTACAGAATGATTTAGAACTCTTCAAAAGTGTCCTGTTTAATTTCAGAACTATTCTGAATTGTACAGAATGATTTAGAACTCTTCAAATGTGTCTTGTTTAATTTCAGAACTATTCTGAATTGTACAGAATGATTTAGAACTCTTCAAAAGTGTCCTGTTTAATTTTAGAACTATTCTGAATTGTACAGAATGATTTAGAACTCTTCAAAAGTGTCCTGTTTAATTTTAGAACTATTCTGAATTGTACAGAATGATTTAGAACTTTTCAAAAGTGTCATTTTTAATTTCAGAACTATTCTGAATTGTACAGAATGATTTAAAACTCTTCAAAAGTGTCCTGTTTAATTTCAGAACTATTCTGAATTGTACAGAATGATTTAGAACTCTTCAAAAGTGTCCTGTTTAATTTCAGAACTAATCTGAATTGTACAGAATGATTTAGAACTCTTCAAAAGTGTCCTGTTTAATTTCAGAACTATTCTGAATTGTACAGAATGATTTAGAACTCTTCAAATGTGTCTTGTTTAATTTCAGAACTATTCTGAATTGTACAGAATGATTTAGAACTCTTCAAAAGTGTCCTGTTTAATTTTAGAACTAATCTAAATTGTACAGAACGATTTAGAACTCTTCAAAAGTGTCCTGTTTAATTTCAGAACTAATCTAAATTGTACAGAATGATTTAGAACTCTTCAAAAGTGTCCTGTTTAATTTCAGAACTAATCTAAATTGTACAGAACGATTTAGAACTCTTCAAAAGTGTCCTGTTTAATTTTAGAACTAATCTAAATTGTACAGAACGATTTAGAACTCTTCAAAAGTATCCTGTTTAATTTTAGAACTAATCTAAATTGTACAGAACGATTTAGAACTCTTCAAAAGTGTCCTGTTTAATTTTAGAACTAATCTAAATTGTAGAGAACGATTTAGAACTCTTCAAAAGTATCCTGTTTAATTTTAGAACTAATCTAAATTGTACAGAACGATTTAGAACTCTTCAAAAGTATCCTGTTTAATTTTAGAACTAATCTAAATTGTACAGAACGATTTAGAACTCTTCAAAAGTGTCCTGTTTAATTTTAGAACTAATCTAAATTGTACAGAACGATTTAGAACTCTTCAAAAGTGTCCTGTTTATTTTCAGAACTAATCTAAATTGTACAGAATGATTTAGAACTCTTCAAAAGTGTCCTGTTTAATTTCAGAACTAATCTAAATTGTACAGAACGATTTAGAACTCTTCAAAAGTGTCCTGTTTAATTTTAGAACTAATCTAAATTGTAGAGAACGATTTAGAACTCTTCAAAAGTATCCTGTTTAATTTTAGAACTAATCTAAATTGTACAGAACGATTTAGAACTCTTCAAAAGTGTCCTGTTTAATTTTAGAACTAATCTAAATTGTAGAGAACGATTTAGAACTCTTCAAAAGTATCCTGTTTAATTTTAGAACTAATCTAAATTGTACAGAACGATTTAGAACTCTTCAAAAGTGTCCTTTAATTTCAGAACTAATCTAAATTGTACAGAATGATTTAGAACTCTTCAAAAGTGTCCTGTTTAATTTCAGAACTAATCTAAATTGTACAGAACGATTTAGAACTCTTCAAAAGTGTCCTGTTTAATTTTAGAACTAATCTAAATTGTACAGAATGATTTAGAACTCTTCAAATGTGTCCTGTTTAATTTCAGAACTAATCTAAATTGTACAGAATGATTTAGAACTCTTCAAAAGTGTCCTTTAATTTCAGAACTAATCTAAATTGTACAGAATGATTTAGAACTCTTCAAAAGTGTCCTATTTAATTTCAGAACTATTCTGAATTGTACAGAATGATTTAGAACTCTTCAAATGTGTCCTGTTTAATTTCAGAACTAATCTAAATTGTACAGAATGATTTAGAACTCTTCAAAAGTGTCCTGTTTAATTTCAGAACTAATCTAAATTGTACAGAATGATTTAGAACTCTTCAAAAGTGTCCTGTTTAATTTCAGAACTAATCTAAATTGTACAGAACGATTTAGAACTCTTCAAAAGTGTCCTGTTTAATTTTAGAACTAATCTAAATTGTAGAGAACGATTTAGAACTCTTCAAAAGTATCCTGTTTAATTTTAGAACTAATCTAAATTGTACAGAACGATTTAGAACTCTTCAAAAGTGTCCTGTTTAATTTTAGAACTAATCTAAATTGTAGAGAACGATTTAGAACTCTTCAAAAGTATCCTGTTTAATTTTAGAACTAATCTAAATTGTACAGAACGATTTAGAACTCTTCAAAAGTATCCTGTTTAATTTTAGAACTAATCTAAATTGTAGAGAACGATTTAGAACTCTTCAAAAGTATCCTGTTTAATTTTAGAACTAATCTAAATTGTACAGAACGATTTAGAACTCTTCAAAAGTGTCCTTTAATTTCAGAACTAATCTAAATTGTACAGAATGATTTAGAACTCTTCAAAAGTGTCCTGTTTAATTTCAGAACTAATCTAAATTGTACAGAACGATTTAGAACTCTTCAAAAGTGTCCTGTTTAATTTTAGAACTAATCTAAATTGTACAGAACGATTTAGAACTCTTCAAAAGTATCCTGTTTAATTTTAGAACTAATCTAAATTGTAGAGAATGATTTAGAACTCTTCAAAAGTGTCCTGTTTAATTTCAGAACTATTCTGAATTGTACAGAATGATTTAGAACTCTTCAAAAGTGTCCTGTTTAATTTCAGAACTATTCTGAATTGTACAGAATGATTTAGAACTCTTCAAATGTGTCTTGTTTAATTTCAGAACTATTCTGAATTGTACAGAATGATTTAGAACTCTTCAAAAGTGTCCTGTTTAATTTTAGAACTATTCTGAATTGTACAGAATGATTTAGAACTCTTCAAAAGTGTCCTGTTTAATTTTAGAACTATTCTGAATTGTACAGAATGATTTAGAACTTTTCAAAAGTGTCATTTTTAATTTCAGAACTATTCTGAATTGTACAGAATGATTTAAAACTCTTCAAAAGTGTCCTGTTTAATTTCAGAACTATTCTGAATTGTACAGAATGATTTAGAACTCTTCAAAAGTGTCCTGTTTAATTTCAGAACTAATCTGAATTGTACAGAATGATTTAGAACTCTTCAAAAGTGTCCTGTTTAATTTCAGAACTATTCTGAATTGTACAGAATGATTTAGAACTCTTCAAATGTGTCCTGTTTAATTTCAGAACTATTCTGAATTGTACAGAATGATTTAGAACTCTTCAAAAGTGTCCTGTTTAATTTTAGAACTAATCTAAATTGTACAGAACGATTTAGAACTCTTCAAAAGTATCCTGTTTAATTTTAGAACTAATCTAAATTGTACAGAATGATTTAGAACTCTTCAAAAGTGTCCTGTTTAATTTCAGAACTATTCTGAATTGTACAGAATGATTTAGAACTCTTCAAAAGTGTCCTGTTTAATTTCAGAACTATTCTGAATTGTACAGAATGATTTAGAACTCTTCAAATGTGTCTTGTTTAATTTTAGAACTATTCTGAATTGTACAGAATGATTTAGAACTCTTCAAAAGTGTCCTGTTTAATTTCAGAACTAATCTAAATTGTACAGAATGATTTAGAACTCTTCAAAAGTGTCTTGTTTAATTTTAGAACTAATCTAAATTGTACAGAACGATTTAGAACTCTTCAAAAGTATCCTGTTTAATTTTAGAACTAATCTAAATTGTACAGAACGATTTAGAACTCTTCAAAAGTGTCCTGTTTAATTTTAGAACTATTCTGAATTGTACAGAATGATTTAGAACTCTTCAAAAGTGTCCTGTTTAATTTTAGAACTATTCTGAATTGTACAGAATGATTTAGAACTCTTCAAAAGTGTCCTGTTTAATTTCAGAACTAATCTAAATTGTACAGAATGATTTAGAACTCTTCAAAAGTGTCCTGTTTAATTTTAGAACTATTCTGAATTGTACAGAATGATTTAGAACTCTTCAAAAGTGTCCTGTTTAATTTTAGAACTATTCTGAATTGTACAGAATGATTTAGAACTCTTCAAAAGTGTCCTGTTTAATTTCAGAACTAATCTAAATTGTACAGAATGATTTAGAACTCTTCAAAAGTGTCCTGTTTAATTTTAGAACTATTCTGAATTGTACAGAATGATTTAGAACTCTTCAAAAGTGTCCTGTTTAATTTCAGAACTAATCTAAATTGTACAGAATGATTTAGAACTCTTCAAAAGTGTCCTGTTTAATTTTAGAACTATTCTGAATTGTACAGAATGATTTAGAACTCTTCAAAAGTGTCCTGTTTAATTTCAGAACTAATCTAAATTGTACAGAATGATTTAGAACTCTTCAAAAGTGTCCTGTTTAATTTCAGAACTAATCTAAATTGTACAGAATGATTTAGAACTCTTCAAAAGTGTCCTGTTTAATTTTAGAACTATTCTGAATTGTACAGAATGATTTAGAACTCTTCAAAAGTGTCCTGTTTAATTTCAGAACTAATCTAAATTGTACAGAATGATTTAGAACTCTTCAAAAGTGTCTTGTTTAATTTTAGAACCAATCTAAATTGTACAGAACGATTTAGAACTCTTCAAAAGTATCCTGTTTAATTTTAGAACTAATCTAAATTGTACAGAACGATTTAGAACTCTTCAAAAGTGTCCTGTTTAATTTTAGAACTATTCTGAATTGTACAGAATGATTTAGAACTCTTCAAAAGTGTCCTGTTTAATTTCAGAACTAATCTAAATTGTACAGAACGATTTAGAACTCTTCAAAAGTGTCCTGTTTAATTTTAGAACTAATCTAAATTGTACAGAACGATTTAGAACTCTTCAAAAGTATCCTGTTTAATTTTAGAACTAATCTAAATTGTACAGAACGATTTAGAACTCTTCAAAAGTATCCTGTTTAATTTCAGAACTATTCTGAATTGTACAGAATGATTTAGAACTTTTCAAAAGTGTCCTGTTTAATTTTAGAACTATTCTGAATTGTACAGAATGATTTAGAACTCTTTAAAAGTGTCCTGTTTAATTTTAGAACTATTCTGAATTGTACAGAATGATTTAGAACTCTTTAAAAGTGTCCTGTTTAATTTTAGAACTAATCTAAATTGTAAAGAATGATTTAGAACACTTCAAAAGTGTCCTGTTTAATTTCAGAACTATTCTGTATTGTACAGAATTATTTAGAACTCTTCAAAAGTGTCCTGTTTAATTTCAGAACTATTCTGAATTGTACAGAATGATTTAGAACTCTTCAAAAGTGTCCTGTTTAATTTCAGAACTATTCTGAATTGTACAGAATGATTTAAAACTCTTCAAAAGTGTCCTGTTTATTTCAGAACTATTCTGAATTGTACAGAATGATTTAGAACTCTTCAAAAGTGTCCTGTTTAATTTCAGAACTATTCTGAATTGTACAGAATGATTTAAAACTCTTCAAAAGTGTCCTGTTTAATTTCAGAACTATTCTGAATTGTACAGAATGATTTAGAACTCTTCAAAAGTGTCCTGTTTAATTTCAGAACTAATCTAAATTGTACAGAATGATTTAGAACTCTTCAAAAGTGTCCTTTAATTTCAGAACTAATCTAAATTGTACAGAATGATTTAGAACTCTTCAAAAGTGTCCTGTTTAATTTCAGAACTAATCTAAATTGTACAGAACGATTTAGAACTCTTCAAAAGTGTCCTGTTTAATTTCAGAACTATTCTGAATTGTACAGAATGATTTAGAACTCTTCAAATGTGTCTTGTTTAATTTCAGAACTATTCTGAATTGTACAGAATGATTTAGAACTCTTCAAAAGTGTCCTGTTTAATTTTAGAACTATTCTGAATTGTACAGAATGATTTAGAACTCTTCAAAAGTGTCCTGTTTAATTTTAGAACTATTCTGAATTGTACAGAATGATTTAGAACTTTTCAAAAGTGTCATTTTTAATTTCAGAACTATTCTGAATTGTACAGAATGATTTAAAACTCTTCAAAAGTGTCCTGTTTAATTTCAGAACTATTCTGAATTGTACAGAATGATTTTGAACTCTTCAAAAGTGTCCTGTTTAATTTCAGAACTATTCTGAATTGTACAGAATGATTTAGAACTCTTCAAAAGTGTCCTGTTTAATTTCAGAACTAATCTAAATTGTACAGAATGATTTAGAACTCTTCAAAAGTGTCCTTTTTAATTTTAGAACTATTCTGAATTGTACAGAATGAGTTAGAACTCTTCAAAAGTGTCCTGTTTAATTTCAGAACTATTCTGAATTGTACAGAATGTTTTAGAACTCTTCAAAAGTGTCCTGTTTAATTTCAGAACTAATCTAAATTGAACAGAATGATTTAGAACTCTTCAAAAGTGTCCTGTTTAATTTCAGAACTAATCTAAATTGTACAGAATGATTTAGAACTCTTCAAAAGTGTCCTGTTTAATTTCAGAACTATTCTGAATTGTACAGAATGATTTAGAACTTTTCAAAAGTGTCATTTTTAATTTCAGAACTATTCTGAATTGTACAGAATGATTTAGAACTTTTCAAAAGTGTCCTGTTTAATTTTAGAACTATTCTGAATTGTACAGAATGATTTAGAACTCTTCAAAAGTGTCCTGTTTAATTTTAGAACTAATCTAAATTGTAGAGAATGATTTAGAACTCTTCAAAATTGTCCTGTTTAATTTTAGAACTAATCTAAATTGTAGAGAATGATTTAGAACTCTTCAAAAGTGTCCTGTTTAATTTCAGAACTATTCTGAATTGTACAGAATGATTTAGAACTCTTCAAAAGTGTCCTGTTTAATTTCAGAACTATTCTGAATTGTACAGAATGATTTAGAACTCTTCAAATGTGTCTTGTTTAATTTCAGAACTATTCTGAATTGTACAGAATGATTTAGAACTCTTCAAAAGTGTCCTGTTTAATTTCAGAACTATTCTGAATTGTACAGAATGATTTAGAACTCTTCAAAAGTGTCCTGTTTAATTTCAGAACTAATCTAAATTGTACAGAACGATTTAGAACTCTTCAAAAGTGTCCTGTTTAATTTTAGAACTAATCTAAATTGTACAGAATGATTTAGAACTCTTCAAAAGTGTCCTGTTTAATTTCAGAACTAATCTAAATTGTACAGAATGATTTAGAACTCTTCAAAAGTGTCCTTTAATTTCAGAACTAATCTAAATTGTACAGAATGATTTAGAACTCTTCAAAAGTGTCCTGTTTAATTTCAGAACTATTCTGAATTGTACAGAATGATTTAGAACTCTTCAAATGTGTCCTGTTTAATTTCAGAACTAATCTAAATTGTACAGAATGATTTAGAACTCTTCAAAAGTGTCCTGTTTAATTTCAGAACTAATCTAAATTGTACAGAATGATTTAGAACTCTTCAAAAGTGTCCTTTAATTTCAGAACTAATCTAAATTGTACAGAATGATTTAGAACTCTTCAAAAGTGTCCTGTTTAATTTCAGAACTAATCTAAATTGTACAGAACGATTTAGAACTCTTCAAAAGTGTCCTGTTTAATTTTAGAACTAATCTAAATTGTACAGAACGATTTAGAACTCTTCAAAAGTATCCTGTTTAATTTTAGAACTAATCTAAATTGTAGAGAATGATTTAGAACTCTTCAAAAGTGTCCTGTTTAATTTCAGAACTATTCTGAATTGTACAGAATGATTTAGAACTCTTCAAAAGTGTCCTGTTTAATTTCAGAACTATTCTGAATTGTACAGAATGATTTAGAACTCTTCAAATGTGTCTTGTTTAATTTCAGAACTATTCTGAATTGTACAGAATGATTTAGAACTCTTCAAAAGTGTCCTGTTTAATTTTAGAACTATTCTGAATTGTACAGAATGATTTAGAACTCTTCAAAAGTGTCCTGTTTAATTTTAGAACTATTCTGAATTGTACAGAATGATTTAGAACTTTTCAAAAGTGTCATTTTTAATTTCAGAACTATTCTGAATTGTACAGAATGATTTAAAACTCTTCAAAAGTGTCCTGTTTAATTTCAGAACTATTCTGAATTGTACAGAATGATTTTGAACTCTTCAAAAGTGTCCTGTTTAATTTCAGAACTATTCTGAATTGTACAGAATGATTTAGAACTCTTCAAAAGTGTCCTGTTTAATTTCAGAACTAATCTAAATTGTACAGAATGATTTAGAACTCTTCAAAAGTGTCCTGTTTAATTTCAGAACTAATCTAAATTGTACAGAATGATTTAGAACTCTTCAAAAGTGTCCTGTTTAATTTCAGAACTATTCTGAATTGTACAGAATGATTTAGAACTTTTCAAAAGTGTCATTTTTAATTTCAGAACTATTCTGAATTGTACAGAATGATTTAGAACTTTTCAAAAGTGTCCTGTTTAATTTTAGAACTATTCTGAATTGTACAGAATGATTTAGAACTCTTCAAAAGTGTCCTGTTTAATTTTAGAACTAATCTAAATTGTAGAGAATGATTTAGAACTCTTCAAAATTGTCCTGTTTAATTTTAGAACTAATCTAAATTGTAGAGAATGATTTAGAACTCTTCAAAAGTGTCCTGTTTAATTTCAGAACTATTCTGAATTGTACAGAATGATTTAGAACTCTTCAAAAGTGTCCTGTTTAATTTCAGAACTATTCTGAATTGTACAGAATGATTTAGAACTCTTCAAATGTGTCTTGTTTAATTTCAGAACTATTCTGAATTGTACAGAATGATTTAGAACTCTTCAAAAGTGTCCTGTTTAATTTCAGAACTATTCTGAATTATACAGAAAGATTTAGAACTCTTCAAATGTGTCTTGTTTAATTTCAGAACTATTCTGAATTGTACAGAATGATTTAGAACTCTTCAAAAGTGTCCTGTTTAATTTCAGAACTATTCTGAATTGTACAGAATGATTTAGAACTTTTCAAAAGTGTCCTGTTTAATTTCAGAACTATTCTGAATTGTACAGAATGATTTAGAACTCTTCAAAAGTGTCCTGTTTAATTTTAGAACTATTCTGTATTGTACAGAATGATTTAGAACTCTTCAAAAGTGTCCTGTTTAATTTCAGAACTATTCTGAATTGTACAGAATGATTTAGAACTCTTAAAAAGTGTCCTGTTTAATTTCAGAACTATTCTGAATTGTACAGAATGATTTAGAACTCTTCAAAAGTGTCCTGTTTAATTTCAGAACTATTCTGAATTGTACAGAATGAGTTAGAACTCTTCAAAAGTGTCCTGTTTAATTTTAGAACTATTCTGAATTGTACAGAATGATTTAGAACTCTTCAAAAGTGTCCTGTTTAATTTCAGAACTAATCTAAATTGTACAGAATGATTTAGAACTCTTCAAAAGTGTCCTGTTTAATTTCAGAACTAATCTAAATTGTACAGAATGATTTAGAACTCTTCAAAAGTGTCCTGTTTAATTTTAGAACTAATCTAAATTGTACAGAACGATTTAGAACTCTTCAAAAGTATCCTGTTTAATTTTAGAACTAATCTAAATTGTACAGAATGATTTAGAACTCTTCAAAAGTGTCCTGTTTAATTTTAGAACTAATCTAAATTGTACAGAATGATTTAGAACTCTCCAAAAGTATCCTTTTTAATTTTAGAACTAATCTAAATTGTACAGAATGATTTAGAACTCTTCAAAAGTGTCCTGTTTAATTTCAGAACTATTCTGAATTATACAGAATGATTTAGAACTCTTCAAAAGTGTCCTGTTTAATTTCAGAACTATTCTGAATTGTACAGAATGATTTAAAACTCTTCAAAAGTGTCCTGTTTAATTTCAGAACTATTCTGAATTGTACAGAATGATTTAGAACTCTTCAAAAGTGTCCTGTTTAATTTCAGAACTATTCTGAATTGTACAGAATGATTTAGAACTCTTCAAAAGTGTCCTGTTTAATTTCAGAACTAATCTAAATTGTACAGAATGATTTAGAACTCTTCAAAAGTGTCCTGTTTAATTTCAGAACTAATCTAAATTGTACAGAATGATTTAGAACTCTTCAAAAGTGTCCTTTTTAATTTCAGAACTATTCTGAATTGTACAGAATGAGTTAGAACTCTTCAAAAGTGTCCTGTTTAATTTCAGAACTATTCTGAATTGTACAGAATGATTTAGAACTCTTCAAAAGTGTCCTGTTTAATTTCAGAACTAATCTAAATTGAACAGAATGATTTAGAACTCTTCAAAAGTGTCCTGTTTAATTTCAGAACTAATCTAAATTGTACAGAATGATTTAGAACTCTTCAAAAGTGTCCTGTTTAATTTCAGAACTATTCTGAATTGTACAGAATGATTTAGAACTCTTCAAAAGTGTCTTGTTTAATTTCAGAACTATTCTGAATTGTACAGAATGATTTAGAACTCTTCAAAAGTGTCCTGTATAATTTCAGAACTATTCTGAATTGTACAGAATGATTTAGAACTCTTCAAAAGTGTCCTGTTTAATTTCAGAACTAATCTAAATTGTACAGAATGATTTAGAACTCTTCAAAAGTGTCCTTTTTAATTTCAGAACTATTCTGAATTGTACAGAATGATTTAGAACTCTTCAAAAGTGTCCTGTTTAATTTCAGAACTATTCTGAATTGTACAGAATGAGTTAGAACTCTTCAAAAGTGTCCTGTTTAATTTTAGAACTATTCTGAATTGTACAGAATGATTTAGAACTCTTCAAAAGTGTCCTGTTTAATTTCAGAACTAATCTAAATTGTACAGAATGATTTAGAACTCTTCAAAAGTGTCCTGTTTAATTTCAGAACTAATCTAAATTGTACAGAATGATTTAGAACTCTTCAAAAGTGTCCTGTTTAATTTTAGAACTAATCTAAATTGTACAGAACGATTTAGAACTCTTCAAAAGTATCCTGTTTAATTTTAGAACTAATCTAAATTGTACAGAATGATTTAGAACTCTTCAAAAGTGTCCTGTTTAATTTTAGAACTAATCTAAATTGTACAGAATGATTTAGAACTCTCCAAAAGTATCCTTTTTAATTTTAGAACTAATCTAAATTGTACAGAATGATTTAGAACTCTTCAAAAGTGTCCTGTTTAATTTCAGAACTATTCTGAATTGTACAGAATGATTTAGAACTCTTCAAAAGTGTCCTGTTTAATTTCAGAACTATTCTGAATTGTACAGAATGATTTAGAACTCTTCAAAAGTGTCCTGTTTAATTTCAGAACTATTCTGAATTGTACAGAATGATTTAGAACTCTTCAAAAGTGTCCTGTTTAATTTCAGAACTATTCTGAATTGTACAGAATGATTTAGAACTCTTCAAAAGTGTCCTGTTTAATTTCAGAACTAATCTAAATTGTACAGAATGATTTAGAACTCTTCAAAAGTGTCCTGTTTAATTTCAGAACTAATCTAAATTGTACAGAATGATTTAGAACTCTTCAAAAGTGTCCTTTTTAATTTCAGAACTATTCTGAATTGTACAGAATGAGTTAGAACTCTTCAAAAGTGTCCTGTTTAATTTCAGAACTATTCTGAATTGTACAGAATGATTTAGAACTCTTCAAAAGTGTCCTGTTTAATTTCAGAACTAATCTAAATTGAACAGAATGATTTAGAACTCTTCAAAAGTGTCCTGTTTAATTTCAGAACTAATCTAAATTGTACAGAATGATTTAGAACTCTTCAAAAGTGTCCTGTTTAATTTCAGAACTATTCTGAATTGTACAGAATGATTTAGAACTCTTCAAAAGTGTCTTGTTTAATTTCAGAACTATTCTGAATTGTACAGAATGATTTAGAACTCTTCAAAAGTGTCCTGTATAATTTCAGAACTATTCTGAATTGTACAGAATGATTTAGAACTCTTCAAAAGTGTCCTGTTTAATTTCAGAACTAATCTAAATTGTACAGAATGATTTAGAACTCTTCAAAAGTGTCCTTTTTAATTTCAGAACTATTCTGAATTGTACAGAATGATTTAGAACTCTTCAAAAGTGTCCTGTTTAATTTCAGAACTAATCTAAATTGAACAGAATGATTTAGAACTCTTCAAAAGTGTCCTGTTTAATTTCAGAACTAATCTAAATTGTACAGAATGATTTAGAACTCTTCAAAAGTGTCCTGTTTAATTTCAGAACTATTCTGAATTGTACAGAATGATTTAGAACTCTTCAAAAGTGTCTTGTTTAATTTCAGAACTATTCTGAATTGTACAGAATGATTTAGAACTCTTCAAAAGTGTCCTGTTTAATTTCAGAACTATTCTGAATTGTATAGAATGATTTAGAACTCTTCAAAAGTGTCCTGTTTAATTTCAGAACTAATCTAAATTGTACAGAATGATTTAGAACTCTTCAAAAGTGTCCTGTTTAATTTCAGAACTATTCTGAATTGTACAGAATGATTTAAAACTCTTCAAAAGTGTCCTGTTTAATTTCAGAACTATTCTGAATTGTACAGAATGATTTAGAACTCTTCAAAAGTGTCCTGTTTAATTTCAGAACTAATCTAAATTGTACAGAATGATTTAGAACTCTTCATTGGAATATTGCTCTCATGCTTGGAGTTCTGCTCCTAAGCACTCCTTGCACCTACTAGACTCCATTCAAAAAAGAGCAGTGCGCCTGGTTGATAACCCCTCATTAACCTCTAACCTTCATACACTAGACCATCGTAGAAGGGTTAGCGACTTAAGTCTCTTTTACAGATATTACCACGGAAGGTGTTCTGCAGCCATTGCTTCCATTATTCCACCTGGTGCTCACTTTGGACGTTCTACAAGGCTAGCGGAGAGCACACACCAGTTTGCCGTACACATTTCAACAGCTAGGACCTCTATGTATCAGAAATCTTTTCTGTACAGAACCGCGACACTATGGAACACACTACCATCAGAAGTGTTCCCAGTTGGTTACGACCTTCAGAGGTTTAAGACCAACATTAACAATTACCTACTAAAAACGCCTCGGGGCGCCTGAACAGGCGTTATAAGCTTCGTCTTTTCCCGAGTCGTGTGCATAAAAAAAAAAAAAAAAAAAAAAAATTTATTAGATCTGAAATCCGGAAACTACTGGAGGACGGTATCATCGAAGAAAGCCACTCACCCTGGAGGGCCCAAGTCTTGATAACGTCAAACGAAAATCATAAAAAGAGGATGGTAGTTGACTATTCACAAACTTCTATTGAATCCAAAGTTGACTCTTGTGAGATGACTCTGATGATACCAGATTTACATGAGACTCTTATTGATTTATCATCAATAGCAACCTCATCCCCCACCATTTCATAATCATACACTTTTACATCTTCAAATCCATAACATAATATGGGAATTTTACACTTGTTTATGATAACATAAGTTTTAGTTCTTGGCTCATTAAATATCACTTTCTCATCATCAGTCGTGTAAGAAAGTGAATCACAGACTAAAGTGGGATCAATTGATTTAACAAAAGGAGCATCTAAACACCATTGTTTTGGGCCCTTTCCAGGTATCCTCACTATCTTTATGTTAGGGTTATCAGACATTTTAATGTTTAGACTATCTACATAGAGTTTATTTTTATTTAGAGTTATCACAAACATAAGAAGAAAAGGACTAAAACAACCAGTGAGAGCTTATTAGAAGGTTTTGGTTTCTTCTGTTTTGGTGTCACAAAGTCTCCTTTACTAAAGATATACTTTGATTGCCTACTGTTGTCACTTGTTCCAGCATCTGTTTGTGAATGATGATGAGTTTGATTGTCATCAATGTCTCTTTCTATTGAAATTCTCATCTGGTTATAGAATTGCCTACCCTGTCTAGACCGTACAATGCAACCGTTCACAAATCTCTTATATAAATACTTTATTATAACATAAAAGACCTTTATAGTTATTTTGATTAAATAGAAAAATGGTTTGGCTATTATCACTATTGAAGCCACCATTTGTATTATGAAAGCCGTTATGATTAAAGCCATTATCCAAACAGGAATTGACCAACACTTGGTGTTTAATATGAATGGCCAACATAAATAACAAGTTACTGCAGAACATATATCTATTGGCTTACAGCTATGTTGTAATTCTAGTACTTTTCCGTTAGCTGTTCTTGCTAACAGATTGAATGAGGTCGGATTCACCATCATTGATACTGTTGTCGTCCTCGGCGCTCTTCTAACGGAACTTCGCTGCCGACATGGTTGTCTACGCCGGGGCCGGTGCTGCTCAGGCGCCACAATCTGAGTAACAAGTACGAGCCTCGCGTCGAAGAGGTTGAACTCCTACAAGCGAACCCTCAGTTCGCCTACGTACGGCTGCCGAATGGAAAGGAGACGACGGTGTCTCTTAGGCATCTGGCTCCCACGCCGTCGCAACAGCTTATTTCTCGCGAAGAAACTCTGGAACCTGGGGATTCTTCTGGCGACGCACCTACTCCCGGTATACAGAACGATGTAGACGTCCCTAGCTCGGTACGTGAGACTGCGGAAAATCTTCCCGAAGACCCCGAAAATCCCGCTGATACTACAATCATGACGCCGAAGAAATATAACCTTAAATCTACGCTATCTACGGGTTCTGACACTTCTGTCAAATCGAACCGTGTTTCACAACGGGAAAAGAAGAGGCCTAAATACTTGGCCGATTATGTTCTCTAGCCAGGCGGGGAGAATGACGTGAAGTATTTAGTATGCTAACGTACTTATACTTTATAATCGATACTAACCCGTATCTGGGTAACAATATCTTTTATTTCGTTGCTATTTATTGTTATTCACATTTTATTGTCATTCTGTTTAATAAAGCCTCAGTTAAGAAAGGTCTGTTTTCACTACAGTACAGAATGATTTAGAACTCTTCAACAGTATCCTGTTTAATTTTAGAACTAATCTAAATTGTACAGAATGTTTTAGAACTCTTCAAAAGTATCCTGTTTAATTTTAGAACTAATCTAAATTGTACAGAATGTTTTAGAACTCTTCAAAAGTATCCTGTTTAATTTTAGAACTAATCTAAATTGTACAGAATGTTTTAGAACTCTTCAAAAGTATCCTGATTAATTTTAGAACTAATCTAAATTGTACAGAATGATTTAGAACTCTTCAAAAGTATCCTGTTTAATTTGAGAACTAATCTAAATTGTAAAGAATGATTTAGAACTCTTCAAAAGTATCCTGTTTAATTTGAGAACTAATCTAAATTGTACAGAATGTTTTAGAACTCTTCAAAAGTGTCCTGTTTAATTTTAGAACAAATCTAAATTGTACAGAATGATTTAGAACTCTTCAACAGTATCCTGTTTAATTTTAGAACTAATCTAAATTGTACAGAATGTTTTAGAATTCTTCAAAAGTATCCTGTTTAATTTTAGAACTATTCTAAATTATACAGAATGATTTAGACCTCTTCAAAAGTATCCTGTTTAATTTTAGAACTATTCTGAATTGTACAAATCGATTTAGAACTCTTCAAAAGTATCCTGTTTAATTTTAAAACTATTCTGAATTGTACAGAACGATTTAGAACTCTTCAAAAGTATCCTGTTTAATTTTAGAACTAATCTAAATTGTACAGAATGTTTTAGAACTCTTCAAAAGTATCCTGTTTAATTTTAGAACTAATCTAAATTGTACAGAATGTTTTAGAACTCTTCAAAAGTATCCTGTTTAATTTTAGAACAAATCTAAATTGTACAGAATGATTTAGAACTCTTCAACAGTATCCTGTTTAATTTTAGAACTAATCTAAATTGTACAGAATGTTTTAGAACTCTTCGAAAGTATCCTGTTTAATTTTAGAACTAATCTAAATTGTACAGAATGTTTTAGAACTCTTCAAAAGTATCCTGTTTAATTTTAGAACAAATCTAAATTGTACAGAATGATTTAGAACTCTTCAACAGTATCCTGTTTAATTTTAGAACTAATCTAAATTGTACAGAATGTTTTAGAACTCATCAAAAGTATCCTGTTTAATTTTAGAACTAATCTAAATTGTACAGAATGATTTAGAACTCTTCAAAAGTATCCTGTTTAATTTTAGAACTAATCTAAATTGTACAGAATGATTTAGAACTCTTCAAAAGTATCCTGTTTAATTTTAGAACTAATCTAAATTGTACAGAATGTTTTAGAACTTTTCAACAGTATCCTGTTTAATTTTAGAACTAATCTAAATTGTACAGAATGTTTTAGAACTCTTCAAAAGTATCCTGTTTAATTTTAGAACTAATCTAAATTGTACAGAATGTTTTAGAACTCTTCAACAGTATCCTGTTTAATTTTAGAACTAATCTAAATTGTACAGAATGTTTTAGAACTCTTCAAAAGTATCCTGTTTATAATTTGAGAACTAATCTAAATTGTACAGAATGTTTTAGAACTCTTCAAAAGTGTCCTGTTTAATTTTAGAACAAATCTAAATTGTACAGAATGGTTTAGAACTCTTCAACAGTATCCTGTTTAATTTTAGAACTAATCTAAATTGTACAGAATGTTTTAGAATTCTTCAAAAGTATCCTGTTTAATTTTAGAACTAATCTAAATTGTACAGAATGTTTTAGAACTCTTCAAAAGTATCCTGTTTAATTTTAGAACTAATCTAAATTGTACAGAATGTTTTAGAACTTTTCAACAGTATCCTGTTTAATTTTAGAACTAATCTAAATTGTACAGAATGTTTTAGAACTCTTCAAAAGTATCCTGTTTAATTTTAGAACTAATCTAAATTGTACAGAATGTTTTAGAACTCTTTAACAGTATCCTGTTTAATTTTAGAACTAATCTAAATTGTACAGAATGTTTTAGAACTCTTCAAAAGTATCCTGTTTAATTTTAGAACTAATCTAAATTGTACAGAATAATTTAGAAATCTTCAACAGTATCCTGATTAATTTTAGAACTAATCTAAATTGTACAGAATGTTTTAGAACTCTTCAACAGTATCCTGTTTAATTTTAGAACTAATCTAAATTGTACAGAATGTTTTAGAACTTTTCAACAGTATCCTGTTTAATTTTAGAACTAATCTAAATTGTACAGAATGTTTTAAAATTCTTCAAAAGTATCCTGTTTAATTTTAGAACTATTCTAAATTATACAGAATGATTTAGACCTCTTCAAAAGTATCCTGTTTAATTTTAGAACTATTCTGAATTGTACAAAACGATTTAGAAGTCTTCAAAAGTATCCTGTTTAATTTTAAAACTATTCTGAATTGTACAGAACGATTTAGAACTCTTCAAAAGAATCCTGTTAAATTTTAGAACTAATCTAAATTGTACAGAATGTTTTAGAACTCTTCAAAAGTATCCTGTTTAATTTTAGAACAAATCTAAATTGTACAGAATGTTTTAGAATTCTTCAAAAGTATCCTGTTTAATTTTAGAACTAATCTAAATTGTACATAATGTTTTAGAACTCTTCAAAAGAATCCTGTTAAATTTTAGAACTAATCTAAATTGTACAGAATGTTTTAGAACTCTTCAAAAGTATCCTGTTTAATTTTAGAACAAATCTAAATTGTACAGAATGTTTTAGAATTCTTCAAAAGTATCCTGTTTAATTTTAGAACTAATCTAAATTGTACAGAATGTTTTAAAACTCTTCAACAGTATCCTGTTTAATTTTAGAACTAATCTAAATTGTACAGAATGTTTTAGAACTCTTCAAAAGTATCCTGTTTAATTTTAGACCTAATCTAAATTGTACGGAATGTTTTAGAACTCTTCAACAGTATCCTGTTTAATTTTAGAACTAATCTAAATTGTACAGAATGTTTTAGAACTCTTCAACAGTATCCTGTTTAATTTTAGACCTAATCTAAATTGTACGGAATGTTTTAGAACTCTTCAACAGTATCCTGTTTAATTTTAGAACAAATCTAAATTGTACAGAATGTTTTAGAATTCTTCAAAAGTATCCTGTTTAATTTTAGAACTAATCTAAATTGTACAGAATGTTTTAGAACTCTTCAACAGTATCCTGTTTAATTTTAGAACTAATCTAAATTGTACAGAATGTTTTAGAACTCTTCAAAAGTATCCTGTTTAATTTTAGACCTAATCTAAATTGTACGGAATGTTTTAGAACTCTTCAACAGTATCCTGTTTAATTTTAGAACTAATCTAAATTGTACAGAATGTTTTAGAACTCTTCAACAGTATCCTGTTTAATTTTAGAACTAATCTAAATTGTACAGAATGTTTTAGAACTCTTCAAAAGTATCCTGTTTAATTTTAGAACTAATCTAAATTGTACAGAATGTTTTAGAACTCTTCAACAGTATCCTGTTTAATTTTAGAACTAATCTAAATTGTACAGAATGTTTTAGAACTCTTCAAAAGTATCCTGTTTAATTTTAGAACTAATCTAAATTGTACAGAATGTTTTAGAACTCTTCAAAAGTATCCTGTTTAATTTTAGAACTAATCTAAATTGTACAGAATGTTTTAGAACTCTTCAAAAGTATCCTGTTTAATTTTAGAACTAATCTAAATTGTACAGAATGTTTTAGAACTCTTCAACAGTATCCTGTTTAATTTTAGAACTAATCTAAATTGTACAGAATGTTTTAGAACTCTTCAACAGTATCCTGATTAATTTTAGAACTAATCTAAATTGTACAGAATGTTTTAGAATTCTTCAAAAGTATCCTGTTTAATTTTAGAACTATTCTAAATTGTACAGAATGATTTAGACCTCTTCAAAAGTATCCTGTTTAATTTTAGAACAAATCTAAATTGTACAGAATGATTTAGAACTCTTCAACAGTATCCTGTTTAATTTTAGAACTAATCTAAATTGTACAGAATGTTTTAGAACTCTTCAAAAGTATCCTGTTTAATTTTAGAACAAATCTAAATTGTACAGAATGATTTAGAACTCTTCAACAGTATCCTGTTTAATTTTAGAACTAATCTAAATTGTACAGAATGATTTAGAACTCTTCAACAGTATCCTGTTTAATTTTAGAACTAATCTAAATTGTACAGAATGTTTTAGAACTCTTCAAAAGTATCCTGTTTAATTTTAGAACTAATCTAAATTGTACAGAATGATTTAGAACTCTTCAACAGTATCCTGTTTAATTTTAGAACTAATCTAAATTGTACAGAATGTTTTAGAACTCTTCAAAAGTATCCTGTTTAATTTTAGAACTAATCTAAATTGTACAGAATGATTTAGAACTCTTCAACAGTATCCTGTTTAATTTTAGAACTAATCTAAATTGTACAGAATGATTTAGAACTCTTCAAAAGTATCCTGTTTAATTTTAGAACTAATCTAAATTGTACAGAATGATTTAGAACTCTTCAACAGTATCCTGTTTAATTTTAGAACTAATCTAAATTGTACAGAATGTTTTAGAACTCTTCAAAAGTATCCTGTTTAATTTTAGAACTAATCTAAATTGTACAGAATGATTTAGAACTCTTCAACAGTATCCTGTTTAATTTTAGAACTAATCTAAATTGTACAGAATGTTTTAGAACTCTTCAAAAGTATCCTGTTTAATTTTAGAACTAATCTAAATTGTACAGAATGATTTAGAACTCTTCAACAGTATCCTGTTTAATTTTAGAACTAATCTAAATTGTACAGAATGTTTTAGAACTCTTCAAAAGTATCCTGTTTAATTTTAGAACTAATCTAAATTGTACAGAATGATTTAGAACTCTTCAACAGTATCCTGTTTAATTTTAGAACTAATCTAAATTGTACAGAATGTTTTAGAACTCTTCAAAAGAATCCTGTTAAATTTTAGAACTAATCTAAATTGTACAGAATGTTTTAGAACTCTTCAACAGTATCCTGTTTAATTTTAGAACTAATCTAAATTGTACAGAATGATTTAGAACTCTTCAACAGTATCCTGTTTAATTTTAGAACTAATCTAAATTGTACAGAATGTTTTAGAACTCTTCAAAAGAATCCTGTTAAATTTTAGAACTAATCTAAATTGTACAGAATGTTTTAGAACTCTTCAAAAGTATCCTGTTTAATTTTAGAACAAATCTAAATTGTACAGAATGTTTTAGAATTCTTCAAAAGTATCCTGTTTAATTTCAGAACTATTCTGAATTGTACAGAATGATTTAGAACTCTTCAAAAGTGTCCTGTTTAATTTTAGAACTATTCTGAATTGTACAGAATGTTTTAGAACTCTTCAAAAGTATCCTGTTTAATTTTAGAACTAATCTAAATTGTACAGAATGATTTAGAACTCTTCAAAAGTGTCCTGTTTAATTTTAGAACTATTCTGAATTGTACAGAATGTTTTAGAACTCTTCAAAAGTATCCTGTTTAATTTTAGAACTAATCTAAATTGTACAGAATGATTTAGAACTCTTCAAAAGTGTCCTGTTTAATTTCAGAACTATTCTGAATTGTACAGAATGATTTAGAACTCTTCAAAAGTGTCCTGTTTAATTTTAGAACTATTCTGAATTGTACAGAATGTTTTAGAACTCTTCAAAAGTGTCCTGTTTAATTTCAGAACTATTCTGAATTGTACAGAATGATTTAGAACTCTTCAAAAGTGTCCTGTTTAATTTCAGAACTATTCTGAATTGTACAGAATGATTTAGAACTCTTCAAAAGTGTCCTGTTTAATTTCAGAACTATTCTGAATTGTACAGAATGATTTAGAACTCTTCAAAAGTGTCCTGTTTAATTTCAGAACTATTCTGAATTGTACAGAATGATTTAGAACTCTTCAAAAGTGTCCTGTTTAATTTCAGAACTATTCTGAATTGTACAGAATGATTTAGAACTCTTCAAAAGTATCCTGTTTAATTTTAGAACAAATCTAAATTGTACAGAATGATTTAGAACTCTTCAACAGTATCCTGTTTAATTTTAGAACTAATCTAAATTGTACAGAATGTTTTAGAACTCTTCAAAAGTATCCTGTTTAATTTTAGAACTAATCTAAATTGTACAGAATGATTTAGAACTCTTCAACAGTATCCTGTTTAATTTTAGAACTAATCTAAATTGTACAGAATGTTTTAGAACTCTTCAAAAGTATCCTGTTTAATTTTAGAACTAATCTAAATTGTACAGAATGATTTAGAACTCTTCAACAGTATCCTGTTTAATTTTAGAACTAATCTAAATTGTACAGAATGTTTTAGAACTCTTTTAGAAAAGAAGAAGAATCATTGGCCTTTTATTATACGGGTCTGTGTCTACATAAACCTTACGATACCTATGTAAATGTAAGTAAATGAATAAAAAAAATCGTTTCTACAACCATTTTATTGAATAATCTGTAAAAATAAACAAGATTAAATAACCCGTTTAAAATTTTTCCTCGAAAAATTTGGTAAATGTCAAAACTGTCAATGTCAACAGTGTCATTTGTAACTGCCTTCGGGAAGCTGTTGGATTCGCCAAATTTCCCATTTTTACAGGATTTTCAGCGTTAATTTCAAGGTAAATGAGCTTTATGAACAATTTTAAACCTTTACAAACAATCTACGATTATTTAAATCGCCTCGTACAAGAAATAACCCATTTGAAAATTGTGAGGTTATGTTGCACGAAGCCGCTTTTTAACAAAATTATTTTACTTTTTAGAAGGTCTACTGCCTATATTTCACGATAATTACCTAATTGAAGATGAGAAAAAGGTCCCAGTAAGCATATTGTGCTAAATTCCGTTGATTATTCGTCAATATTTGGATTCAAAGTAGAAAATCCTACCTCAATACAGGGTGTTATATTTCGAGGAATATCACTTTTTGGGTGTAAAAATCATTTCCAGGGTAAGGATAATTCGAAATAGGACTAAGTAAGAGTCGATTTAAAGAAAAAATGATAAAAATCGGTCAAGAAATTAATCATTTTTACCTTCATTCGTTCATTTTACTTAAATTTTCTTTATTTTTTGTAGGATTTTGACGGGAAATAAGAAGAAAATGACTACTAGAAACTTAAAATAAACCACCAACAACAATTAGTAAAAATATTTTGGATTTTTTCTACAATTTTCATCTTTTTTTCGAACAATTTTGTACTTCGATCGGAGTATCTTCTAATCTAAATTGTACAGAATGATTTAGAACTCTTCAATAGTGTCCTGTTTAATTTCAGAACTATTCTGAATTGTACAGAATGTTTTAGAACTCTTCAAAAGTATCCTGTTTAATTTTAGAACTATTCTGAATTGTACAGAATGATTTAGAACTCTTCAAAAGTGTCCTGTTTAATTTTAGAACTATTCTGAATTGTACAGAATGATTTAGAACTCTTCAAAAGTGTCCTGTTTAATTTTAGAACTATTCTGAATTGTACAGAATGATTTAGAACTCTTCAACAGTATCCTGTTTAATTTTAGAACTAATCTAAATTGTACAGAATGTTTTAGAACTCTTCAAAAGTATCCTGTTTAATTTTAGAACTATTCTGAATTGTACAGAATGATTTAGAACTCTTCAAAAGTGTCCTGTTTAATTTTAGAACTATTCTGAATTGTACAGAATGATTTAGAACTCTTCAAAAGTGTCCTGTTTAATTTTAGAACTATTCTGAATTGTACAGAATGTTTTAGAACTCTTCAAAAGTGTCCTGTTTAATTTTAGAACTATTCTGAATTGTACAGAATGTTTTAGAACTCTTCAAAAGTATCCTGTTTAATTTTAGAACTATTCTGAATTGTACAGAATGATTTAGAACTCTTCAAAAGTATCCTGTTTAATTTTAGAACTAATCTAAATTGTACAGAATGATTTAGAACTCTTCAAAAGTGTCCTGTTTAATTTTAGAACTATTCTGAATTGTACAGAATGTTTTAGAACTCTTCAAAAGTATCCTGTTTAATTTTAGAACTAATCTAAATTGTACAGAATGATTTAGAACTCTTCAAAAGTGTCCTGTTTAATTTCAGAACTATTCTGAATTGTACAGAATGATTTAGAACTCTTCAAAAGTGTCCTGTTTAATTTTAGAACTATTCTGAATTGTACAGAATGTTTTAGAACTCTTCAAAAGTGTCCTGTTTAATTTCAGAACTATTCTGAATTGTACAGAATGATTTAGAACTCTTCAAAAGTGTCCTGTTTAATTTTAGAACTATTCTGAATTGTACAGAATGTTTTAGAACTCTTCAAAAGTGTCCTGTTTAATTTCAGAACTATTCTGAATTGTACAGAATGTTTTAGAACTCTTCAAAAGTGTCCTGTTTAATTTCAGAACTATTCTGAATTGTACAGAATGATTTAGAACTCTTCAAAAGTGTCCTGTTTAATTTTAGAACTATTCTGAATTGTACAGAATGTTTTAGAACTCTTCAAAAGTGTCCTGTTTAATTTCAGAACTATTCTGAATTGTACAGAATGATTTAGAACTCTTCAAAAGTGTCCTGTTTAATTTCAGATTTATTCTGAATTGTACAGAATGATTTAGAACTCTTCAAAAGTGTCCTGTTTAATTTCAGAACTATTCTGAATTGTACAGAATGATTTAGAACTCTTCAAAAGTGTCCTGTTTAATTTCAGAACTATTCTGAATTGTACAGAATGATTTAGAACTCTTCAAAAGTGTCCTGTTTAATTTGAGAACTATTCTGAATTGTACAGAATGTTTTAGAACTCTTCAAAAGTGTCCTGTTTAATTTTAGAACTATTCTGAATTGTACAGAATGTTTTAGAACTCTTCAAAAGTGTCCTGTTTAATTTTAGAACTATTCTGAATTGTACAGAATGTTTTAGAACTCTTCAAAAGTGTCCTGTTTAATTTTAGAACTATTCTGAATTGTACAGAATGTTTTAGAACTCTTCAAAAGTATCCTGTTTAATTTTAGAACTAATCTAAATTGTACAGAATGATTTAGAACTCTTCAAAAGTATCCTGTTTAATTTTAGAACTATTCTGAATTGTACAGAATGATTTAGAACTCTTCAAAAGTATCCTGTTTAATTTTAGAACTAATCTAAATTGTACAGAATGATTTAGAACTCTTCAAAAGTGTCCTGTTTAATTTTAGAACTATTCTGAATTGTACAGAATGTTTTAGAACTCTTCAAAAGTATCCTGTTTAATTTTAGAACTAATCTAAATTGTACAGAATGATTTAGAACTCTTCAAAAGTGTCCTGTTTAATTTCAGAACTATTCTGAATTGTACAGAATGATTTAGAACTCTTCAAAAGTGTCCTGTTTAATTTTAGAACTATTCTGAATTGTACAGAATGTTTTAGAACTCTTCAAAAGTGTCCTGTTTAATTTCAGAACTATTCTGAATTGTACAGAATGATTTAGAACTCTTCAAAAGTGTCCTGTTTAATTTCAGAACTATTCTGAATTGTACAGAATGATTTAGAACTCTTCAAAAGTGTCCTGTTTAATTTTAGAACTATTCTGAATTGTACAGAATGTTTTAGAACTCTTCAAAAGTATCCTGTTTAATTTTAGAACTAATCTAAATTGTACAGAATGATTTAGAACTCTTCAAAAGTGTCCTGTTTAATTTCAGAACTATTCTGAATTGTACAGAATGATTTAGAACTCTTCAAAAGTGTCCTGTTTAATTTGAGAACTATTCTGAATTGTACAGAATGATTTAGAACTCTTCAAAAGTGTCCTGTTTAATTTTAGAACTATTCTGAATTGTACAGAATGTTTTAGAACTCTTCAAAAGTATCCTGTTTAATTTTAGAACTAATCTAAATTGTACAGAATGATTTAGAACTCTTCAAAAGTGTCCTGTTTAATTTTAGAACTATTCTGAATTGTACAGAATGTTTTAGAACTCTTCAAAAGTATCCTGTTTAATTTTAGAACTAATCTAAATTGTACAGAATGATTTAGAACTCTTCAAAAGTGTCCTGTTTAATTTCAGAACTATTCTGAATTGTACAGAATGATTTAGAACTCTTCAAAAGTGTCCTGTTTAATTTTAGAACTATTCTGAATTGTACAGAATGTTTTAGAACTCTTCAAAAGTGTCCTGTTTAATTTTAGAACTATTCTGAATTGTACAGAATGATTTAGAACTCTTCAAAAGTGTCCTGTTTAATTTCAGAACTATTCTGAATTGTACAGAATGATTTAGAACTCTTCAAAAGTGTCCTGTTTAATTTCAGAACTATTCTGAATTGTACAGAATGATTTAGAACTCTTCAAAAGTGTCCTGTTTAATTTCAGAACTATTCTGAATTGTACAGAATGATTTAGAACTCTTCAAAAGTGTCCTGTTTAATTTCAGAACTATTCTGAATTGTACAGAATGTTTTAGAACTCTTCAAAAGTATCCTGTTTAATTTTAGAACTAATCTAAATTGTACAGAATGATTTAGAACTCTTCAAAAGTGTCCTGTTTAATTTCAGAACTATTCTGAATTGTACAGAATGATTTAGAACTCTTCAAAAGTGTCCTGTTTAATTTTAGAACTATTCTGAATTGTACAGAATGTTTTAGAACTCTTCAAAAGTATCCTGTTTAATTTTAGAACTAATCTAAATTGTACAGAATGATTTAGAACTCTTCAAAAGTGTCCTGTTTAATTTCAGAACTATTCTGAATTGTACAGAATGATTTAGAACTCTTCAAAAGTGTCCTGTTTAATTTTAGAACTATTCTGAATTGTACAGAATGATTTAGAACTCTTCAAAAGTGTCCTGTTTAATTTCAGAACTATTCTGAATTGTACAGAATGATTTAGAACTCTTCAAAAGTGTCCTGTTTAATTTTAGAACTATTCTGAATTGTACAGAATGATTTAGAACTCTTCAAAAGTGTCCTGTTTAATTTCAGAACTATTCTGAATTGTACAGAATGATTTAGAACTCTTCAAAAGTGTCCTGTTTAATTTCAGAACTATTCTGAATTGTACAGAATGTTTTAGAACTCTTCAAAAGTATCCTGTTTAATTTTAGAACTAATCTAAATTGTACAGAATGATTTAGAACTCTTCAAAAGTGTCCTGTTTAATTTTAGAACTAATCTAAATTGTACAGAATGATTTAGAACTCTTCAAAAGTGTCCTGTTTAATTTTAGAACTATTCTGAATTGTACAGAATGTTTTAGAACTCTTCAAAAGTATCCTGTTTAATTTTAGAACTAATCTAAATTGTACAGAATGATTTAGAACTCTTCAAAAGTGTCCTGTTTAATTTCAGAACTATTCTGAATTGTACAGAATGATTTAGAACTCTTCAAAAGTGTCCTGTTTAATTTTAGAACTATTCTGAATTGTACAGAATGTTTTAGAACTCTTCAAAAGTGTCCTGTTTAATTTCAGAACTATTCTTAATTGTACAGAATGATTTAGAACTCTTCAAAAGTGTCCTGTTTAATTTCAGAACTATTCTGAATTGTACAGAATGATTTAGAACTCTTCAAAAGTGTCCTGTTTAATTTTAGAACTATTCTGAATTGTACAGAATGTTTTAGAACTCTTCAAAAGTATCCTGTTTAATTTTAGAACTAATCTAAATTGTACAGAATGATTTAGAACTCTTCAAAAGTGTCCTGTTTAATTTCAGAACTATTCTGAATTGTACAGAATGATTTAGAACTCTTCAAAAGTGTCCTGTTTAATTTGAGAACTATTCTGAATTGTACAGAATGATTTAGAACTCTTCAAAAGTGTCCTGTTTAATTTTAGAACTATTCTGAATTGTACAGAATGTTTTAGAACTCTTCAAAAGTATCCTGTTTAATTTTAGAACTAATCTAAATTGTACAGAATGATTTAGAACTCTTCAAAAGTGTCCTGTTTAATTTTAGAACTATTCTGAATTGTACAGAATGTTTTAGAACTCTTCAAAAGTATCCTGTTTAATTTTAGAACTAATCTAAATTGTACAGAATGATTTAGAACTCTTCAAAAGTGTCCTGTTTAATTTCAGAACTATTCTGAATTGTACAGAATGATTTAGAACTCTTCAAAAGTGTCCTGTTTAATTTTAGAACTATTCTGAATTGTACAGAATGTTTTAGAACTCTTCAAAAGTGTCCTGTTTAATTTCAGAACTATTCTGAATTGTACAGAATGATTTAGAACTCTTCAAAAGTGTCCTGTTTAATTTCAGAACTATTCTGAATTGTACAGAATGATTTAGAACTCTTCAAAAGTGTCCTGTTTAATTTCAGAACTATTCTGAATTGTACAGAATGATTTAGAACTCTTCAAAAGTGTCCTGTTTAATTTCAGAACTATTCTGAATTGTACAGAATGATTTAGAACTCTTCAAAAGTGTCCTGTTTAATTTCAGAACTATTCTGAATTGTACAGAATGATTTAGAACTCTTCAAAAGTATCCTGTTTAATTTTAGAACAAATCTAAATTGTACAGAATGATTTAGAACTCTTCAACAGTATCCTGTTTAATTTTAGAACTAATCTAAATTGTACAGAATGTTTTAGAACTCTTCAAAAGTATCCTGTTTAATTTTAGAACTAATCTAAATTGTACAGAATGATTTAGAACTCTTCAACAGTATCCTGTTTAATTTTAGAACTAATCTAAATTGTACAGAATGTTTTAGAACTCTTCAAAAGTATCCTGTTTAATTTTAGAACTAATCTAAATTGTACAGAATGATTTAGAACTCTTCAACAGTATCCTGTTTAATTTTAGAACTAATCTAAATTGTACAGAATGTTTTAGAACTCTTTTAGAAAAGAAGAAGAATCATTGGCCTTTTATTATACGGGTCTGTGTCTACATAAACCTTACGATACCTATGTAAATGTAAGTAAATGAATAAAAAAAATCGTTTCTACAACCATTTTATTGAATAATCTGTAAAAATAAACAAGATTAAATAACCCGTTTAAAATTTTTCCTCGAAAAATTTGGTAAATGTCAAAACTGTCAATGTCAACAGTGTCATTTGTAACTGCCTTCGGGAAGCTGTTGGATTCGCCAAATTTCCCATTTTTACAGGATTTTCAGCGTTAATTTCAAGGTAAATGAGCTTTATGAACAATTTTAAACCTTTACAAACAATCTACGATTATTTAAATCGCCTCGTACAAGAAATAACCCATTTGAAAATTGTGAGGTTATGTTGCACGAAGCCGCTTTTTAACAAAATTATTTTACTTTTTAGAAGGTCTACTGCCTATATTTCACGATAATTACCTAATTGAAGATGAGAAAAAGGTCCCAGTAAGCATATTGTGCTAAATTCCGTTGATTATTCGTCAATATTTGGATTCAAAGTAGAAAATCCTACCTCAATACAGGGTGTTATATTTCGAGGAATATCACTTTTTGGGTGTAAAAATCATTTCCAGGGTAAGGATAATTCGAAATAGGACTAAGTAAGAGTCGATTTAAAGAAAAAATGATAAAAATCGGTCAAGAAATTAATCATTTTTACCTTCATTCGTTCATTTTACTTAAATTTTCTTTATTTTTTGTAGGATTTTGACGGGAAATAAGAAGAAAATGACTACTAGAAACTTAAAATAAACCACCAACAACAATTAGTAAAAATATTTTGGATTTTTTCTACAATTTTCATCTTTTTTTCGAACAATTTTGTACTTCGATCGGAGTATCTTCTAATCTAAATTGTACAGAATGATTTAGAACTCTTCAATAGTGTCCTGTTTAATTTCAGAACTATTCTGAATTGTACAGAATGTTTTAGAACTCTTCAAAAGTATCCTGTTTAATTTTAGAACTATTCTGAATTGTACAGAATGATTTAGAACTCTTCAAAAGTGTCCTGTTTAATTTTAGAACTAATCTAAATTGTACAGAATGATTTAGAACTCTTCAACAGTATCCTGTTTAATTTTAGAACTAATCTAAATTGTACAGAATGTTTTAGAACTCTTCAAAAGTATCCTGTTTAATTTTAGAACTATTCTGAATTGTACAGAATGATTTAGAACTCTTCAAAAGTGTCCTGTTTAATTTTAGAACTATTCTGAATTGTACAGAATGATTTAGAACTCTTCAAAAGTGTCCTGTTTAATTTTAGAACTATTCTGAATTGTACAGAATGTTTTAGAACTCTTCAAAAGTGTCCTGTTTAATTTTAGAACTATTCTGAATTGTACAGAATGTTTTAGAACTCTTCAAAAGTATCCTGTTTAATTTTAGAACTATTCTGAATTGTACAGAATGATTTAGAACTCTTCAAAAGTATCCTGTTTAATTTTAGAACTAATCTAAATTGTACAGAATGATTTAGAACTCTTCAAAAGTGTCCTGTTTAATTTTAGAACTATTCTGAATTGTACAGAATGTTTTAGAACTCTTCAAAAGTATCCTGTTTAATTTTAGAACTAATCTAAATTGTACAGAATGATTTAGAACTCTTCAAAAGTGTCCTGTTTAATTTCAGAACTATTCTGAATTGTACAGAATGATTTAGAACTTTTCAAAAGTGTCCTGTTTAATTTCAGAACTATTCTGAATTGTACAGAATGATTTAGAACTGTTCAAAAGTGTCCTGTTTAATTTCAGAACTATTATGATTTGTACAGAATGATTTAGAACTTTTCAAAAGTGTCCTGTTTAACTTCAGAACTATTCTGAATTGTACAGAATGATTTAGAACTCTTCAAAAGTGTCCTGTTTAATTTTAGAACTATTCTGAATTGTACAGAATGTTTTAGAACTCTTCAAAAGTATCCTGTTTAATTTTAGAACTAATCTAAATTGTACAGAACGATTTAGAACTCTTCAAAAGTATCCTGTTTAATTTCAGAACTATTCAGAATTGTACAGAATGATTTAGAACTGTCCAAAAGTGTCCTGTTTAACTTCAGAACTATTCTGAATTGTACAGAATGATTTAGAACTCTTCAAAAGTGTCCTGTTTAATTTTAGAACTAATCTAAATTGTACAGAACGATTTAGAACTCTTCAAAAGTATCCTGTTTAATTTCAGAACTATTCTGATTTGTACAGAATGATTTAGAACTTTTCAAAAGTGTCCTGTTTAATTTCAGAACTATTCTGAATTGTACAGAATGATTTAGAACTTTTCAAAAGTGTCCTGTTTAATTTCAGAACTATTCTGAATTGTACAGAATGATTTAGAACTGTCCAAAAGTGTCCTGTTTAACTTCAGAACTATTCTGAATTGTACAGAATGATTTAGAACTGTCCAAAAGTGTCCTGTTTAATTTCAGAACTATTCTGATTTGTACAGAATGATTTAGAACTTTTCAAAAGTGTCCTGTTTAATTTCAGAACTATTCTGATTTGTACAGAATGATTTAGAACTTTTCAAAAGTGTCCTGTTTAATTTCAGAACTATTCTGATTTGTACAGAATGATTTAGAACTGTCCAAAAGTGTCCTGTTTAACTTCAGAACTATTCTGATTTGTACAGAATGATTTAGAACTTTTCAAAAGTGTCCTGTTTAATTTCAGAACTATTCTGATTTGTACAGAATGATTTAGAACTTTTCAAAAGTGTCCTGTTTAATTTCAGAACTATTCTGATTTGTACAGAATGATTTAGAACTTTTCAAAAGTGTCCTGTTTAATTTCAGAACTATTCTGAATTGTACAGAATGATTTAGAACTGTCCAAAAGTGTCCTGTTTAACTTCAGAACTATTCTGAATTGTACAGAATGATTTAGAACTCTTCAAAAGTGTCCTGTTTAATTTTATAACTATTCTGAATTATACAGAATGATTTAGAACTCTTCAAAAGTGTCCTGTTTAATTTTAGAACTAATCTAAATTGTACAGAACGATTTAGAACTCTTCAAAAGTATCCTGTTTAATTTCAGAACTATTCTGATTTGTACAGAATGATTTAGAACTTTTCAAAAGTGTTCTGTTTAATTTCAGAACTATTCTGAATTGTACAGAATGATTTAGAACTCTTCAAAAGTATCCTGTTTAATTTTAGAACTAATCTAAATTGTACAGAACGATTTAGAACTCTTCAAAAGTATCCTGTTTAATTTCAGAACTATTCTGAATTGTACAGAATGATTTAGACCTTTTCAAAAGTGTCCTGTTTAATTTCAGAACTAATCTAAATTGTACAGAACGATTTAGAACTCTTCAAAAGTATCCTGTTTAATTTTAGAACTAATCTAAATTGTACAGAACGATTTAGAACTCTTCAAAAGTATCCTGTTTAATTTCAGAACTATTCAGAATTGTACAGAATGATTTAGAACTGTCCAAAAGTGTCCTGTTTAACTTCAGAACTATTCTGAATTGTACAGAATGATTTAGAACTCTTCAAAAGTGTCCTGTTTAATTTTAGAACTAATCTAAATTGTACAGAACGATTTAGAACTCTTCAAAAGTATCCTGTTTAATTTCAGAACTATTCTGATTTGTACAGAATGATTTAGAACTTTTCAAAAGTGTCCTGTTTAATTTCAGAACTATTCTGAATTGTACAGAATGATTTAGAACTTTTCAAAAGTGTCCTGTTTAATTTCAGAACTATTCTGAATTGTACAGAATGATTTAGAACTCTTCAAAAGTGTCCTGTTTAATTTTATAACTATTCTGAATTGTACAGAATGATTTAGAACTTTTCAAAAGTGTCCTGTTTAATTTCAGAACTATTCTGAATTGTACAGAATGATTTAGAACTCTTCAAAAGTGTCCTGTTTAATTTCAGAACTATTCTGAATTGTACAGAATGATTTAGAACTTTTCAAAAGTGTCCTGTTTAATTTCAGAACTATTCTGAATTGTACAGAATGATTTAGAATTTTTCAAAAGTGTCCTGTTTAATTTCAGAACTATTCTGAATTGTACAGAATGATTTAGAACTCTTCAAAAGTGTCCTGTTTAATTTTAGAACTAATCTAAATTGTACAGAATGATTTAGAACTCTTCAAAAGTATCCTGTTTAATTTCAGAACTATTCTGAATTGTACAGAATGATTTAGAACTTTTCAAAAGTGTCCTGTTTAATTTCAGAACTAATCTAAATTGTACAGAATGATTTAGAACTCTTCAAAAGTGCCCTGTTTAATTTCAGAACTATTCTGAATTGTACAGAATGATTTAGAACTCTTCAAAAGTGTCCTGTTTAATTTCAGAACTATTCTGAATTGTACAGAATGATTTAGAACTCTTCAAAAGTGTCCTGTTTAATTTTAGAACTAATCTAAATTGTACAGAATGATTTAGAACTCTTCAAAAGTGCCCTGTTTAATTTCAGAACTATTCTGAATTGTACAGAATGATTTAGAACTCTTCAAAAGTGTCCTGTTTAACTTCAGAACTATTCTGAATTGTACAGAATGATTTAGAACTCTTCAAAAGTGTCCTGTTTAATTTTAGAACTAATCTAAATTGTACAGAACGATTTAGAACTCTTCAAAAGTATCCTGTTTAATTTCAGAACTATTCTGATTTGTACAGAATGATTTAGAACTTTTCAAAAGTGTCCTGTTTAATTTCAGAACTATTCTGAATTGTACAGAATGATTTAGAACTTTTCAAAAGTGTCCTGTTTAATTTCAGAACTATTCTGAATTGTACAGAATGATTTAGAACTCTTCAAAAGTGTCCTGTTTAATTTTATAACTATTCTGAATTGTACAGAATGATTTAGAACTTTTCAAAAGTGTCCTGTTTAATTTCAGAACTATTCTGAATTGTACAGAATGATTTAGAACTCTTCAAAAGTGTCCTGTTTAATTTCAGAACTATTCTGAATTGTACAGAATGATTTAGAACTTTTCAAAAGTGTCCTGTTTAATTTCAGAACTATTCTGAATTGTACAGAATGATTTAGAATTTTTCAAAAGTGTCCTGTTTAATTTCAGAACTATTCTGAATTGTACAGAATGATTTAGAACTCTTCAAAAGTGTCCTGTTTAATTTTAGAACTAATCTAAATTGTACAGAATGATTTAGAACTCTTCAAAAGTATCCTGTTTAATTTCAGAACTATTCTGAATTGTACAGAATGATTTAGAACTCTTCAAAAGTGTCCTGTTTAATTTTAGAACTAATCTAAATTGTACAGAATGATTTAGAACTCTTCAAAAGTATCCTGTTTAATTTCAGAACTAATCTAAATTGTACAGAATGATTTAGAACTCTTCAAAAGTGTCCTGTTTAATTTGAGAACTAATCTAAATTGTACAGAATGATTTAGAACTCTTCAAAAGTGTCCTGTTTAATTTGAGAACTATTCTAAATTGTACAGAATGATTTAGAACTCTTCAAAAGTGTCCTGTTTAATTTTAGAACTAATCTAAATTGTACAGAATGATTTAGAACTCTTCAAAAGTGTCCTGTTTAATTTGAGAACTAATCTAAATTGTACAGAATGATTTAGAACTCTTCAAAAGTGTCCTGTTTAATTTGAGAACTAATCTAAATTGTACAGAATGATTTAGAACTCTTCAAAAGTGTCCTGTTTAATTTGAGAACTAATCTAAATTGTACAGAAAGATTTAGAACTCTTCAAAAGTGTCCTGTTTAATTTTAGAACTAATCTAAATTGTACAGAACGATTTAGAACTCTTCAAAAGTATCCTGTTTAATTTCAGAACTATTCTGAATTGTACAGAATGATTTAGAACTTTTCAAAAGTGTCCTGTTTAATTTCAGAACTAATCTAAATTGTACAGAACGATTTAGAACTCTTCAAAAGTATCCTGTTTAATTTTAGAACTAATCTAAATTGTACAGAACGATTTAGAACTCTTCAAAAGTATCCTGTTTAATTTCAGAACTATTCTGAATTGTACAGAATGATTTAGACCTTTTCAAAAGTGTCCTGTTTAATTTCAGAACTAATCTAAATTGTACAGAACGATTTAGAACTCTTCAAAAGTATCCTGTTTAATTTTAGAACTAATCTAAATTGTACAGAACGATTTAGAACTCTTCAAAAGTATCCTGTTTAATTTCAGAACTATTCAGAATTGTACAGAATGATTTAGAACTGTCCAAAAGTGTCCTGTTTAACTTCAGAACTATTCTGAATTGTACAGAATGATTTAGAACTCTTCAAAAGTGTCCTGTTTAATTTTATAACTATTCTGAATTATACAGAATGATTTAGAACTCTTCAAAAGTGTCCTGTTTAATTTTAGAACTAATCTAAATTGTACAGAACGATTTAGAACTCTTCAAAAGTATCCTGTTTAATTTCAGAACTATTCTGAATTGTACAGAATGATTTAGACCTTTTCAAAAGTGTCCTGTTTAATTTCAGAACTAATCTAAATTGTACAGAACGATTTAGAACTCTTCAAAAGTATCCTGTTTAATTTTAGAACTAATCTAAATTGTACAGAACGATTTAGAACTCTTCAAAAGTATCCTGTTTAATTTCAGAACTATTCAGAATTGTACAGAATGATTTAGAACTGTCCAAAAGTGTCCTGTTTAACTTCAGAACTATTCTGAATTGTACAGAATGATTTAGAACTCTTCAAAAGTGTCCTGTTTAATTTTAGAACTAATCTAAATTGTACAGAACGATTTAGAACTCTTCAAAAGTATCCTGTTTAATTTCAGAACTATTCTGATTTGTACAGAATGATTTAGAACTTTTCAAAAGTGTCCTGTTTAATTTCAGAACTATTCTGAATTGTACAGAATGATTTAGAACTTTTCAAAAGTGTCCTGTTTAATTTCAGAACTATTCTGAATTGTACAGAATGATTTAGAACTCTTCAAAAGTGTCCTGTTTAATTTTATAACTATTCTGAATTGTACAGAATGATTTAGAACTTTTCAAAAGTGTCCTGTTTAATTTCAGAACTATTCTGAATTGTACAGAATGATTTAGAACTCTTCAAAAGTGTCCTGTTTAATTTCAGAACTATTCTGAATTGTACAGAATGATTTAGAACTTTTCAAAAGTGTCCTGTTTAATTTCAGAACTATTCTGAATTGTACAGAATGATTTAGAATTTTTCAAAAGTGTCCTGTTTAATTTCAGAACTATTCTGAATTGTACAGAATGATTTAGAACTCTTCAAAAGTGTCCTGTTTAATTTTAGAACTAATCTAAATTGTACAGAATGATTTAGAACTCTTCAAAAGTATCCTGTTTAATTTCAGAACTATTCTGAATTGTACAGAATGATTTAGAACTTTTCAAAAGTGTCCTGTTTAATTTCAGAACTAATCTAAATTGTACAGAATGATTTAGAACTCTTCAAAAGTGCCCTGTTTAATTTCAGAACTATTCTGAATTGTACAGAATGATTTAGAACTCTTCAAAAGTGTCCTGTTTAATTTCAGAACTAATCTAAATTGTACAGAATGATTTAGAACTCTTCAAAAGTGTCCTGTTTAATTTCAGAACTAATCTAAATTGTACAGAATGATTTAGAACTCTTCAAAAGTGTCCTGTTTAATTTCAGAACTATTCTGAATTGTACAGAATGATTTAGAACTGTTCAAAAGTGTCCTGTTTAATTTCAGAACTAATCTAAATTGTACAGAACGATTTAGAACTCCTCAAAAGTGTCCTGTTTAATTTTAGAACTAATCTAAATTGTACAGAACGATTTAGAACTCTTCAAAAGTATCCTGTTTAATTTTAGAACTATTCTGAATTGTACAGAATGATTTAGAACTGTTCAAAAGTGTCCTGTTTAATTTCAGAACTAATCTAAATTGTACAGAACGATTTAGAACTCTTCAAAAGTGTCCTGTTTAATTTCAGAACTATTCTGAATTGTACAGAATGATTTAGAACTCTTCAAAAGTGTCCTGTTTAATTTCAGAACTAATCTAAATTGTACAGAACGATTTAGAACTCTTCAAAAGTGTCCTGTTTAATTTCAGAACTAATCTAAATTGTACAGAATGATTTAGAACTCTTCAAAAGTGTCCTGTTTAATTTCAGAACTATTCTGAATTGTACAGAATGATTTAGAACTGTTCAAAAGTGTCCTGTTTAATTTCAGAACTAATCTAAATTGTACAGAACGATTTAGAACTCTTCAAAAGTGTCCTGTTTAATTTCAGAACTATTCTGAATTGTACAGAATGATTTAGAACTCTTCAAAAGTGTCCTGTTTAATTTCAGAACTAATCTAAATTGTACAGAATGATTTAGAACTTTTCAAAAGTGTCCTGTTTAATTTCAGAACTAATCAAAATTGTACAGAATGATTTAGAACTCTTCAAAAGTGCCCTGTTTAATTTCAGAACTATTCTGAATTGTACAGAATGATTTAGAACTCTTCAAAAGTGTCCTGTTTAATTTCAGAACTAATCTAAATTGTACAGAATGATTTAGAACTCTTCAAAAGTGTCCTGTTTAATTTCAGAACTAATCTAAATTGTACAGAATGATTTAGAACTCTTCAAAAGTGTCCTGTTTAATTTCAGAACTATTCTGAATTGTACAGAATGATTTAGAACTGTTCAAAAGTGTCCTGTTTAATTTCAGAACTAATCTAAATTGTACAGAACGATTTAGAACTCCTCAAAAGTGTCCTGTTTAATTTTAGAACTAATCTAAATTGTACAGAACGATTTAGAACTCTTCAAAAGTATCCTGTTTAATTTTAGAACTATTCTGAATTGTACAGAATGATTTAGAACTGTTCAAAAGTGTCCTGTTTAATTTCAGAACTAATCTAAATTGTACAGAACGATTTAGAACTCTTCAAAAGTATCATGTTTAATTTCAGAACTATTCTGAATTGTACAGAATGATTTAGACCTTTTCAAAAGTGTCCTGTTTAATTTCAGAACTATTCTGAATTGTACAGAATGATTTAGAACTGCTCAAAAGTGTCCTGTTTAATTTCAGAACTAATCTAAATTGTACAGAACGATTTAGAACTCTTCAAAAGTATCCTGTTTAATTTCAGAACTATTCTGAATTGTACAGAATGATTTAGAACTGTCCAAAAGTGTCCTGTTAATTTTAAGAACTAATCTAAATTGTACAGAACGATTTAGAACTCTTCAAAAGTATCCTGTTTAATTTCAGAACTATTCTGAATTGTACAGAATGATTTAGAACTCTTCAAAAGTGTCCTGTTTAATTTTAGAACTAATCTAAATTGTACAGAATGATTTAGAACTCTTCAAAAGTGTCCTGTTTAATTTTAGAACTAATCTAAATTGTACAGAATGATTTAGAACTCTTCAAAAGTATCCTGTTTAATTTTAGAACTAATCTAAATTGTACAGAATGATTTAGAACTCTTCAAAAGTGTCCTGTTTAATTTTAGAACTAATCTAAATTGTACAGAATGATTTAGAACTCTTCAAAAGTATCCTGTTTAATTTTAGAACTAATCTAAATTGTACAGAATGATTTAGAACTCTTCAAAAGTGTCCTGTTTAATTTTAGAACTAATCTAAATTGTACAGAATGATTTAGAACTCTTCAAAAGTATCCTGTTTAATTTTAGAACTAATCTAAATTGTATAGAACGATTTAGAACTCTTCAAAAGTATCCTGTTTAATTTCAGAACTATTCTGAATTGTACAGAATGATTTAGAACTTTTCAAAAGTGTCCTGTTTAATTTCAGAACTAATCAAAATTGTACAGAATGATTTAGAACTCTTCAAAAGTGCCCTGTTTAATTTCAGAACTATTCTGAATTGTACAGAATGATTTAGAACTGTTCAAAAGTGTCCTGTTTAATTTCAGAACTAATCTAAATTGTACAGAACGATTTAGAACTCCTCAAAAGTGTCCTGTTTAATTTTAGAACTAATCTAAATTGTACAGAACGATTTAGAACTCTTCAAAAGTATCCTGTTTAATTTTAGAACTATTCTGAATTGTACAGAATGATTTAGAACTGTTCAAAAGTGTCCTGTTTAATTTCAGAACTAATCTAAATTGTACAGAACGATTTAGAACTCTTCAAAAGTGTCCTGTTTAATTTTAGAACTAATCTAAATTGTACAGAACGATTTAGAACTCTTCAAAAGTATCATGTTTAATTTCAGAACTATTCTGAATTGTACAGAATGATTTAGACCTTTTCAAAAGTGTCCTGTTTAATTTCAGAACTATTCTGAATTGTACAGAATGATTTAGAACTGCTCAAAAGTGTCCTGTTTAATTTCAGAACTAATCTAAATTGTACAGAACGATTTAGAACTCTTCAAAAGTATCCTGTTTAATTTCAGAACTATTCTGAATTGTACAGAATGATTTAGAACTGTCCAAAAGTGTCCTGTTTAATTTCAGAACTAATCTAAATTGTACAGAACGATTTAGAACTCTTCAAAAGTATCCTGTTTAATTTTAGAACTAATCTAAATTGTACAGAACGATTTAGAACTCTTTAAAAGTGTCCTGTTTAATTTCAGAACTAATCTAAATTGTACAGAATGATTTAGAACTCTTCAAAAGTGTCCTGTTTAATTTCAGAACTATTCTGAATTGTACAGAATGATTTAGAATTTTTCAAAAGTATCCTGTTTAATTTTAGAACTAATCTAAATTGTACAGACGATTTAGAACTCTTTAAAAGTGTCCTGTTTAATTTCAGAACTAATCTAAATTGTACAGAATGATTTAGAACTCTTCAAAAGTGTCCTGTTTAATTTCAGAACTATTCTGAATTGTACAGAATGATTTAGAACTGTCCAAAAGTGTCCTGTTTAATTTCAGAACTAATCTAAATTGGACAGAACGATTTAGAACTCTTCAAAAGTGTCCTGTTTAATTTGAGAACTATTCTAAATTGTACAGAACGATTTAGAACTCTTCAAAAGTATCCTGTTTAATTTTAGAACTAATCTAAATTGTACAGAACGATTTAGAACTCTTTAAAAGTGTCCTGTTTAATTTCAGAACTAATCTAAATTGTACAGAACGATTTAGAACTCTTCAAAAGTATCCTGTTTAATTTTAGAACTAATCTAAATTGTACAGAACGATTTAGACCTTTTCAAAAGTGTCCTGTTTAATTTTAGAACTAATCTAAATTGTACAGAATGATTTAGAACTCTTCAAAAGTATCCTGTTTAATTTCAGAACTATTCTGAATTGTACAGAATGATTTAGAACTCTTCAAAAGTGTCCTGTTTAATTTTAGAACTATTCTAAATTGTACAGAATGTTTTAGAACTCTTCAAAAGTATCCTGTTTAATTTTAGAACTATTCTAAATTGTACAGAATGTTTTAGAACTCTTCAAAAGTATCCTGTTTAATTTTAGAACTATTCTAAATTGTACAGAATGTTTTAGAACTCTTCAATAGTATCCTGTTTAATTTTAGAACTATTCTAAATTGTACAGAATGTTTTAGAACTCTTCAAAAGTATCCTGTTTAATTTTAGAACTATTCTAAATTGTACAGAATGATTTAGAACTCTTCAAAAGTATCCTGTTTAATTTTAGAACTAATCTAAATTGTACAAAATGATTTAGAACTCTTCAAAAGTATCCTGTTTAATTTTAGAACTATTCTGAATTGTACAGAATGATTTAGAACTCTTCAAAAGTATCCTGTTTAATTTTAGAACTATTCTGAATTGTACAGAATGATTTAGAACTCTTCAAAAGTATCCTGTTTAATTTGAGAACTATTCTAAATTGTACAGAATGATTTAGAACTCTTCAAAAGTGTCCTGTTTAATATCAGAACTAATCTAAATTGTACAGAATGATTTAGAACTCTTCAAAAGTATCCTGTTTAATTTTAGAACTAATCTAAATTGTACAGAATGATTTAGAACTCTTCAAAAGTATCCTGTTTAATTTTAGAACTATTCTGAATTGTACAGAATGATTTAGAACTCTTCAAAAGTATCCTGTTTAATTTTAGAACTATTCTGAATTGTACAGAATGATTTAGAACTCTTCAAAAGTATCCTGTTTAATTTGAGAACTATTCTAAATTGTACAGAATGATTTAGAACTTTTCAAAAGTGTCCTGTTTAATTTCAGAACTAATCAAAATTGTACAGAATGATTTAGAACTCTTCAAAAGTGTCCTGTTTAATTTCAGAACTATTCTGAATTGTACAGAATGATTTAGAACTCTTCAAAAGTGTCCTGTTTAATTTCAGAACTAATCTAAATTGTACAGAATGATTTAGAACTCTTCAAAAGTGTCCTGTTTAATTTTAGAACTATTCTGAATTGTACAGAATGATTTAGAACTCTTCAAAAGTATCCTGTTTAATTTTAGAACTATTCTGAATTGTACAGAATGATTTAGAACTCTTCAAAAGTATCCTGTTTAATTTTAGAACTATTCTGAATTGTACAGAATGATTTAGAACTCTTCAAAAGTATCCTGTTTAATTTTAGAACTATTCTGAATTGTACAGAATGATTTAGAACTCTTCAAAAGTATCCTGTTTAATTTGAGAACTATTCTGAATTGTACAGAATGATTTAGAACTCTTCAAAAGTGTCCTGTTTAATTTTAGAACTAATCTAAATTGTACAGAATGTTTTAGAACTCTTCAAAAGTATCCTGTTTAGTTTTAGAACTAATTTGAATGGTACAGAACGATTTAGAACTCTTCAATAGTATCCTGTTTAATTTTAGAACTAATCTAAATTGTACAGAATGATTTAGAACTCTTCAAAAGTGTCCTGTTTAATTTCAGAACTATTCTGAATTGTACAGAATGATTTAGAACTCTTCAAAAGTGTCCTGTTTAATTTCAGAACTAATCTAAATTGTACAGAATGTTTTAGAACTCTTCAAAAGTATCCTGTTTAGTTTTAGAACTAATCTGAATGGTACAGAACGATTTAGAACTCTTCAAAAGTATCCTGTTTAATTTTAGAACTAATCTAAATTGTACAGAATGTTTTAGAACTCTTCAAAAGTGTCCTGTTTAATTTCAGAACTATTCTGAATTGTACAGAATGATTTAGAACTCTTCAAAAGTGTCCTGTTTAATTTTAGAACTAATCTAAATTGTACAGAATGATTTAGAACTCTTCAAAAGTGTCCTGTTTAATTTCAGAACTATTCTGAATTGTACAGAATGATTTAGAACTCTTCAAAAGTGTCCTGTTTAATTTCAGAACTAATCTAAATTGTACAGAATGATTTAGAACTCTTCAAAAGTGTCCTGTTTAATTTCAGAACTATTCTGAATTGTACAGAATGATTTAGAACTCTTCAAAAGTGTCCTGTTTAATTTTAGAACTAATCTAAATTGTACAGAATGATTTAGAACTCTTCAAAAGTGTCCTGTTTAATTTCAGAACTATTCTGAATTGTACAGAATGATTTAGAACTCTTCAAAAGTGTCCTGTTTAATTTTAGAACTAATCTAAATTGTACAGAATGATTTAGAACTCTTCAAAAGTGTCCTGTTTAATTTCAGAACTATTCTGAATTGTACAGAATGATTTCGAACTCTTCAAAAGTGTCCTGTTTAATTTTAGAACTAATCTAAATTGTACAGAATGATTTAGAACTCTTCAAAAGTGTCCTGTTTAATTTCAGAACTATTCTGAATTGTACAGAATGATTTAGAACTCTTCAAAAGTGTCCTGTTTAATTTTAGAACTAATCTAAATTGTACAGAATGATTTAGAACTCTTCAAAAGTGTCCTGTTTAATTTCAGAACTATTCTAAACTGTACAGAATGTTTTAGAACTCTTCAACAGTATCCTGTTTAGTTTTAGAACTAATCTGAATGGTACAGAACGATTTAGAACTCTTCAAAAGTATCCTGTTTAATTTTAGAACTAATCTAAATTGTACAGAATGTTTTAGAACTCTTCAAAAGTGTCCTGTTTAATTTCAGAACTATTCTGAATTGTACAGAATGATTTAGAACTCTTCAAAAGTGTCCTGTTTAATTTCAGAACTATTCTGAATTGTACAGAATGATTTAGAACTCTTCAAAAGTGTCCTGTTTAATTTCAGAACTATTCTGAATTGTACAGAATGATTTAGAACTCTTCAAAAGTGTCCTGTTTAATTTTAGAACTAATCTAAATTGTACAGAATGTTTTAGAACTCTTCAAAAGTATCCTGTTTAATTTTAGAACTATTCTAAATTGTACAGAATGTTTTAGAACTCTTCAAAAGTGTCCTGTTTAATTTCAGAACTAATCTAAATTGTACAGAATGATTTAGAACTCTTCAAAAGTGTCCTGTTTAATTTCAGAACTATTCTGAATTGTACAGAATGATTTAGAACTCTTCAAAAGTGTCCTGTTTAATTTCAGAACTATTCTGAATTGTACAGAATGATTTAGAACTCTTCAAAAGTGTCCTGTTTAATTTCAGAACTAATCTAAATTGTACAGAATGATTTAGAACTCTTCAAAAGTGTCCTGTTTAATTTCAGAACTATTCTGAATTGTACAGAATGATTTAGAACTCTTCAAAAGTGTCCTGTTTAATTTTAGAACTAATCTAAATTGTACAGAATGATTTAGAACTCTTCAAAAGTGTCCTGTTTAATTTCAGAACTATTCTGAATTGTACAGAATGATTTAGAACTCTTCAAAAGTGTCCTGTTTAATTTTAGAACTAATCTAAATTGTACAGAATGATTTAGAACTCTTCAAAAGTGTCCTGTTTAATTTCAGAACTATTCTGAATTGTACAGAATGATTTAGAACTCTTCAAAAGTGTCCTGTTTAATTTTAGAACTAATCTAAATTGTACAGAATGATTTAGAACTCTTCAAAAGTGTCCTGTTTAATTTCAGAACTATTCTGAATTGTACAGAATGATTTAGAACTCTTCAAAAGTGTCCTGTTTAATTTTATAACTATTCTGAATTATACAGAACGATTTAGAACTCTTCAAAAGTATCCTGTTTAATTTTAGAACTAATCTAAATTGTACAGAATGATTTAGAACTCTTCAAAAGTATCCTGTTTAATTTCAGAACTATTCTGAATTGTTCAGAATGATTTAGAACTTTTCAAAAGTGTCCTGTTTAATTTTAGAACTATTCTGAATTGTACAGAATGATTTAGAACTTTTCAAAAGTGTCCTGTTTAATTTCAGAACTATTCTGAATTGTACAGAATGATTTAGAACTCTTCAAAAGTGTCCTGTTTAATTTTATAACTATTCTGAATTATACAGAATGATTTAGAACTGTTCAAAAGTGTCCTGTTTAATTTCAGAACTAATCTAAATTGTACAGAACGATTTAGAACTCTTCAAAAGTATCCTGTTTAATTTCAGAACTATTCTGAATTGTACAGAATAATTTAGAACTTTTCAAAAGTGTCCTGTTTAATTTCAGAACTATTCTGAATTATACAGAATGATTTAAAACTCTTCAAAAGTGTCCTGTTTAATTTTAGAACTAATCTAAATTGTACAGAACGATTTAGAACTCTTCAAAAGTATCCTGTTTAATTTCAGAACTATTCTGAATTGTACAGAATGATTTAGAACTTTTCAAAAGTGTCCCGTTTAATTTCAGAACTATTCTGAATTGTACAGAATGATTTAGAACTTTTCAAAAGTGTCCTGTTTAATTTCAGAACTATTCTGAATTGTACAGAATGATTTAGAACTCTTCAAAAGTGTCCTGTTTAATTTTATAACTATTCTGAATTATACAGAATGATTTAGAACTGTTCAAAAGTGTCCTGTTTAATTTCAGAACTAATCTAAATTGTACAGAACGATTTAGAACTCTTCAAAAGTATCCTGTTTAATTTCAGAACTATTCTGTTTCACCAGAGTTCTTTCAAACGCGTGGTGACCCTACTTAACGATTTACCGGGAAGCAGGTAGTTGGAATGAGAAGTTCACCTTTTGTTTTCACTGAAAACTTAATTTAATATTTATTAACAAAATACGGAATGATACATAATTTTTAAATGAGTTTAGAAATGTTTCGCGATGTATAAAAAAACCGAACTCACGACGCGGAGTATTCGGTACGGTGTCAGATTTGACGAGTCGGCTTGACCGAGGTGTCTTGCACGAGCTCTTGGATTTGTCTCCTGAATTTTTTGAACGGCCCGACGAAGAAAACTCGTCGGCCATCCCCTTCTCTAGAACAAACTTGAATAACCCATAAAATAAGAAAAAATCTAGAAATGAGGTTTCCCAACATCTGCGTACGATCGGCAGAAAGTTCCGTCGCATCTCAGAAGGTAACAATTGAAACGTGAGGGATACAAAACAATAAAACCGAGCGCTTCAAACTGGCCCGTAATATAAAAATAAAAGTCTTATCCTCTCACAACCGATGCAGATGTTGGAAAAACCCTGCATTAAATTTAAGGCGGACCGGCGGCCCACGTCTAATAAAACAATAATTCGCGAGGGTCGCAACATATTCTGAATTGTACAGAATAATTTAGAACTTTTCAAAAGTGTCCTGTTTAATTTCAGAACTATTCTGAATTATACAGAATGATTTAAAACTCTTCAAAAGTGTCCTGTTTAATTTTAGAACTAATCTAAATTGTACAGAACGATTTAGAACTCTTCAAAAGTATCCTGTTTAATTTCAGAACTATTCTGAATTGTACAGAATGATTTAGAACTTTTCAAAAGTGTCCCGTTTAATTTCAGAACTATTCTGAATTGTACAGAATGATTTAGAACTGTTCAAAAGTGTCCTGTTTAATTTCAGAACTAATCTAAATTGTACAGAACGATTTAGAACTCTTCAAAAGTATCCTGTTTAATTTTAGAACTAATCTAAATTGTACAGAACGATTTAGAACTCTTCAAAAGTATCCTGTTTAATTTTAGAACTATTCTGAATTGTACAGAATGATTTAGAACTCTTCAAAAGTGTCCTGTTTAATTTCAGAACTATTCTGAATTGTACAGAATGATTTAGAACTCTTCAAAAGTGTCCTGTTTAATTTTATAACTATTCTGAATTATACAGAATGATTTAGAACTGTTCAAAAGTGTCCTGTTTAATTTCAGAACTAATCTAAATTGTACAGAACGATTTAGAACTCTTCAAAAGTATCCTGTTTAATTTCAGAACTATTCTGAATTGTACAGAATAATTTAGAACTTTTCAAAAGTGTCCTGTTTAATTTCAGAACTATTCTGAATTATACAGAATGATTTAAAACTCTTCAAAAGTGTCCTGTTTAATTTTAGAACTAATCTAAATTGTACAGAACGATTTAGAACTCTTCAAAAGTATCCTGTTTAATTTCAGAACTATTCTGAATTGTACAGAATGATTTAGAACTTTTCAAAAGTGTCCCGTTTAATTTCAGAACTATTCTGAATTGTACAGAATGATTTAGAACTTTTCAAAAGTGTCCTGTTTAATTTCAGAACTATTCTGAATTGTACAGAATGATTTAGAACTCTTCAAAAGTGTCCTGTTTAATTTTATAACTATTCTGAATTATACAGAATGATTTAGAACTGTTCAAAAGTGTCCTGTTTAATTTCAGAACTAATCTAAATTGTACAGAACGATTTAGAACTCTTCAAAAGTATCCTGTTTAATTTCAGAACTATTCTGTTTCACCAGAGTTCTTTCAAACGCGTGGTGACCCTACTTAACGATTTACCGGGAAGCAGGTAGTTGGAATGAGAAGTTCACCTTTTGTTTTCACTGAAAACTTAATTTAATATTTATTAACAAAATACGGAATGATACATAATTTTTAAATGAGTTTAGAAATGTTTCGCGATGTATAAAAAAACCGAACTCACGACGCGGAGTATTCGGTACGGTGTCAGATTTGACGAGTCGGCTTGACCGAGGTGTCTTGCACGAGCTCTTGGATTTGTCTCCTGAATTTTTTGAACGGCCCGACGAAGAAAACTCGTCGGCCATCCCCTTCTCTAGAACAAACTTGAATAACCCATAAAATAAGAAAAAATCTAGAAATGAGGTTTCCCAACATCTGCGTACGATCGGCAGAAAGTTCCGTCGCATCTCAGAAGGTAACAATTGAAACGTGAGGGATACAAAACAATAAAACCGAGCGCTTCAAACTGGCCCGTAATATAAAAATAAAAGTCTTATCCTCTCACAACCGATGCAGATGTTGGAAAAACCCTGCATTAAATTTAAGGCGGACCGGCGGCCCACGTCTAATAAAACAATAATTCGCGAGGGTCGCAACATATTCTGAATTGTACAGAATAATTTAGAACTTTTCAAAAGTGTCCTGTTTAATTTCAGAACTATTCTGAATTATACAGAATGATTTAAAACTCTTCAAAAGTGTCCTGTTTAATTTTAGAACTAATCTAAATTGTACAGAACGATTTAGAACTCTTCAAAAGTATCCTGTTTAATTTCAGAACTATTCTGAATTGTACAGAATGATTTAGAACTTTTCAAAAGTGTCCCGTTTAATTTCAGAACTATTCTGAATTGTACAGAATGATTTAGAACTGTTCAAAAGTGTCCTGTTTAATTTCAGAACTAATCTAAATTGTACAGAACGATTTAGAACTCTTCAAAAGTATCCTGTTTAATTTTAGAACTAATCTAAATTGTACAGAACGATTTAGAACTCTTCAAAAGTATCCTGTTTAATTTCAGAACTATTCTGAATTGTACAGAATGATTTAGAACTGTTCAAAAGTGTCCTGTTTAATTTCAGAACTAATCTAAATTGTACAGAACGATTTAGAACTCTTCAAAAGTGTCCTGTTTAATTTTAGAACTAATCTAAATTGTACAGAACGATTTTGAACTCTTCAAAAGTATCCTGTTTAATTTTAGAACTAATCTAAATTGTACAGAACGATTTAGAACTCTTCAAAAGTATCCTGTTTAATTTCAGAACTATTCTGAATTGTACAGAATGATTTAGAACTCTTCAAAAGTGTCCTGTTTAATTTCAGAACTATTCTGAATTGTACAGAATGATTTAGAACTTTTCAAAAGTGTCCTGTTTAATTTCAGAACTATTCTGAATTGTACAGAATGATTTAGAACTGTTCAAAAGTGTCCTGTTTAATTTCAGAACTATTCTGAATTGTACAGAATGATTTAGAACTGTTTAAAAGTGTCCTGTTTAATTTTAGAACTAATCTAAATTGTACAGAACGATTTAGAACTCTTCAAAAGTATCCTGTTTAATTTTAGAACTAATCTAAATTGTACAGAACGATTTAGAACTCTTCAAAAGTATCCTGTTTAATTTCAGAACTATTCTGAATTGTACAGAATGATTTAGAACTGTTCAAAAGTGTCCTGTTTAATTTCAGAACTATTCTGAATTGTACAGAATGATTTAGAACTTTTCAAAAGTGTCCTGTTTAATTTCAGAACTATTCTGAATTGTACAGAATGATTTAGAACTCTTCAAAAGTGTCCTGTTTAATTTCAGAACTATTCTGAATTGTACAGAATGATTTAGAACTCTTTAAAAGTGTCCTGTTTAATTTCAGAACTAATCTAAATTGTACAGAACGATTTAGAACTCTTCAAAAGTATCCTGTTTAATTTTAGAACTAATCTAAATTGTACAGAACGATTTAGAACTCTTCAAAAGTATCCTGTTTAATTTCAGAACTATTCTGAATTGTACAGAACGATTTAGAACTCTTCAAAAGTATCCTGTTTAATTTTAGAACTAATCTAAATTGTACAGAACGATTTAGAACTCTTCAAAAGTATCCTGTTTAATTTCAGAACTATTCTGAATTGTACAGAATGATTTAGAACTGTTCAAAAGTGTCCTGTTTAATTTCAGAACTATTCTGAATTGTACAGAATGATTTAGAACTTTTCAAAAGTGTCCTGTTTAATTTCAGAACTATTCTGAATTGTACAGAATGATTTAGAACTGTTCAAAAGTGTCCTGTTTAATTTCAGAACTATTCTGAATTGTACAGAATGATTTAGAACTGTTTAAAAGTGTCCTGTTTAATTTTAGAACTAATCTAAATTGTACAGAACGATTTAGAACTCTTCAAAAGTATCCTGTTTAATTTTAGAACTAATCTAAATTGTACAGAACGATTTAGAACTCTTCAAAAGTATCCTGTTTAATTTCAGAACTATTCTGAATTGTACAGAATGATTTAGAACTGTTCAAAAGTGTCCTGTTTAATTTCAGAACTATTCTGAATTGTACAGAATGATTTAGAACTTTTCAAAAGTGTCCTGTTTAATTTCAGAACTATTCTGAATTGTACAGAATGATTTAGAACTGTTCAAAAGTGTCCTGTTTAATTTCAGAACTATTCTGAATTGTACAGAATGATTTAGAACTGTTTAAAAGTGTCCTGTTTAATTTCAGAACTAATCTAAATTGTACAGAACGATTTAGAACTCTTCAAAAGTGTCCTGTTTAATTTTAGAACTAATCTAAATTGTACAGAACGATTTAGAACTCTTCAAAAGTATCCTGTTTAATTTCAGAACTATTCTGAATTGTACAGAATGATTTAGAACTGTTCAAAAGTGTCCTGTTTAATTTCAGAACTAATCTAAATTGTACAGAACGATTTAGAACTCTTCAAAAGTATCCTGTTTAATTTCAGAACTATTCTGAATTGTACAGAATGATTTAGAACTTTTCAAAAGTGTCCTGTTTAATTTTAGAACTATTCTGAATTGTACAGAATGATTTAGAACTCTTCAAAAGTATCCTGTTTAATTTCAGAACTATTCTGAATTGTACAGAATGATTTAGAACTCTTCAAAAGTGTCCTGTTTAATTTTATAACTATTCTGAATTATACAGAATGATTTAGAACTCTTCAAAAGTATCCTGTTTAATTTTAGAACTAATCTAAATTGTACAGAATGATTTAGAACTCTTCAAAAGTATCCTGTTTAATTTCAGAACTATTCTGAATTGTACAGAATGATTTAGAACTTTTCAAAAGTGTCCTGTTTAATTTTAGAACTAATCTAAATTGTACAGAACGATTTAGAACTCTTCAAAAGTATCCTGTTTAATTTTAGAACTAATCTAAATTGTACAGAACGATTTAGAACTCTTCAAAAGTATCCTGTTTAATTTCAGAACTATTCTGAATTGTACAGAACGATTTAGAACTCTTCAAAAGTATCCTGTTTAATTTTAGAACTAATCTAAATTGTACAGAACGATTTAGAACTCTTCAAAAGTATCCTGTTTAATTTCAGAACTATTCTGAATTGTACAGAATGATTTAGAACTGTTCAAAAGTGTCCTGTTTAATTTCAGAACTATTCTGAATTGTACAGAATGATTTAGAACTTTTCAAAAGTGTCCTGTTTAATTTCAGAACTATTCTGAATTGTACAGAATGATTTAGAACTGTTCAAAAGTGTCCTGTTTAATTTCAGAACTATTCTGAATTGTACAGAATGATTTAGAACTGTTTAAAAGTGTCCTGTTTAATTTTAGAACTAATCTAAATTGTACAGAACGATTTAGAACTCTTCAAAAGTATCCTGTTTAATTTTAGAACTAATCTAAATTGTACAGAACGATTTAGAACTCTTCAAAAGTATCCTGTTTAATTTCAGAACTATTCTGAATTGTACAGAATGATTTAGAACTGTTCAAAAGTGTCCTGTTTAATTTCAGAACTATTCTGAATTGTACAGAATGATTTAGAACTTTTCAAAAGTGTCCTGTTTAATTTCAGAACTATTCTGAATTGTACAGAATGATTTAGAACTGTTCAAAAGTGTCCTGTTTAATTTCAGAACTATTCTGAATTGTACAGAATGATTTAGAACTGTTTAAAAGTGTCCTGTTTAATTTCAGAACTAATCTAAATTGTACAGAACGATTTAGAACTCTTCAAAAGTGTCCTGTTTAATTTTAGAACTAATCTAAATTGTACAGAACGATTTAGAACTCTTCAAAAGTATCCTGTTTAATTTCAGAACTATTCTGAATTGTACAGAATGATTTAGAACTGTTCAAAAGTGTCCTGTTTAATTTCAGAACTAATCTAAATTGTACAGAACGATTTAGAACTCTTCAAAAGTATCCTGTTTAATTTCAGAACTATTCTGAATTGTACAGAATGATTTAGAACTTTTCAAAAGTGTCCTGTTTAATTTCAGAACTATTCTGAATTGTACAGAATTATTTAGAACTTTTCAAAAGTGTCCTTTTTAATTTCAGAACTATTCTGAATTGTACAGAATGATTTAGAACTGTTCAAAAGTGTCCTGTTTAATTTCAGAACTAATCTAAATTGTACAGAACGATTTAGAACTCTTCAAAAGTATCCTGTTTAATTTCAGAACTATTCTGAATTGTACAGAATGGTTTAGAACTTTTCAAAAGTGTCCTGTTTAATTTTAGAACTAATCTAAATTGTACAGAATGATTTAGAACTCTTCAAAAGTATCCTGTTTAATTTCAGAACTATTCTGAATTGTTCAGAATGATTTAGAACTTTTCAAAAGTGTCCTGTTTAATTTCAGAACTATTCTGAATTGTACAGAATGATTTAGAACTTTTCAAAAGTGTCCTGTTTAATTTCAGAACTATTCTGAATTGTACAGAATGATTTAGAACTCTTCAAAAGTGTCCTGTTTAATTTTATAACTATTCTGAATTGTACAGAACGATTTAGAACTCTTCAAAAGTATCCTGTTTAATTTTAGAACTAATCTAAATTGTACAGAATGATTTAGAACTCTTCAAAAGTATCCTGTTTAATTTCAGAACTATTCTGAATTGTTCAGAATGATTTAGAACTTTTCAAAAGTGTCCTGTTTAATTTTAGAACTATTCTGAATTGTACAGAATGATTTAGAACTTTTCAAAAGTGTCCTGTTTAATTTCAGAACTATTCTGAATTGTACAGAATGATTTAGAACTCTTCAAAAGTGTCCTGTTTAATTTTATAACTATTCTGAATTATACAGAATGATTTAGAACTGTTCAAAAGTGTCCTGTTTAATTTCAGAACTAATCTAAATTGTACAGAACGATTTAGAACTCTTCAAAAGTATCCTGTTTAATTTCAGAACTATTCTGAATTGTACAGAATAATTTAGAACTTTTCAAAAGTGTCCTGTTTAATTTCAGAACTATTCTGAATTATACAGAATGATTTAAAACTCTTCAAAAGTGTCCTGTTTAATTTTAGAACTAATCTAAATTGTACAGAACGATTTAGAACTCTTCAAAAGTATCCTGTTTAATTTCAGAACTATTCTGAATTGTACAGAATGATTTAGAACTTTTCAAAAGTGTCCCGTTTAATTTCAGAACTATTCTGAATTGTACAGAATGATTTAGAACTTTTCAAAAGTGTCCTGTTTAATTTCAGAACTATTCTGAATTGTACAGAATGATTTAGAACTCTTCAAAAGTGTCCTGTTTAATTTTATAACTATTCTGAATTATACAGAATGATTTAGAACTGTTCAAAAGTGTCCTGTTTAATTTCAGAACTAATCTAAATTGTACAGAACGATTTAGAACTCTTCAAAAGTATCCTGTTTAATTTCAGAACTATTCTGTTTCACCAGAGTTCTTTCAAACGCGTGGTGACCCTACTTAACGATTTACCGGGAAGCAGGTAGTTGGAATGAGAAGTTCACCTTTTGTTTTCACTGAAAACTTAATTTAATATTTATTAACAAAATACGGAATGATACATAATTTTTAAATGAGTTTAGAAATGTTTCGCGATGTATAAAAAAACCGAACTCACGACGCGGAGTATTCGGTACGGTGTCAGATTTGACGAGTCGGCTTGACCGAGGTGTCTTGCACGAGCTCTTGGATTTGTCTCCTGAATTTTTTGAACGGCCCGACGAAGAAAACTCGTCGGCCATCCCCTTCTCTAGAACAAACTTGAATAACCCATAAAATAAGAAAAAATCTAGAAATGAGGTTTCCCAACATCTGCGTACGATCGGCAGAAAGTTCCGTCGCATCTCAGAAGGTAACAATTGAAACGTGAGGGATACAAAACAATAAAACCGAGCGCTTCAAACTGGCCCGTAATATAAAAATAAAAGTCTTATCCTCTCACAACCGATGCAGATGTTGGAAAAACCCTGCATTAAATTTAAGGCGGACCGGCGGCCCACGTCTAATAAAACAATAATTCGCGAGGGTCGCAACATATTCTGAATTGTACAGAATAATTTAGAACTTTTCAAAAGTGTCCTGTTTAATTTCAGAACTATTCTGAATTATACAGAATGATTTAAAACTCTTCAAAAGTGTCCTGTTTAATTTTAGAACTAATCTAAATTGTACAGAACGATTTAGAACTCTTCAAAAGTATCCTGTTTAATTTCAGAACTATTCTGAATTGTACAGAATGATTTAGAACTTTTCAAAAGTGTCCCGTTTAATTTCAGAACTATTCTGAATTGTACAGAATGATTTAGAACTGTTCAAAAGTGTCCTGTTTAATTTCAGAACTAATCTAAATTGTACAGAACGATTTAGAACTCTTCAAAAGTATCCTGTTTAATTTTAGAACTAATCTAAATTGTACAGAACGATTTAGAACTCTTCAAAAGTATCCTGTTTAATTTCAGAACTATTCTGAATTGTACAGAATGATTTAGAACTGTTCAAAAGTGTCCTGTTTAATTTCAGAACTAATCTAAATTGTACAGAACGATTTAGAACTCTTCAAAAGTGTCCTGTTTAATTTTAGAACTAATCTAAATTGTACAGAACGATTTTGAACTCTTCAAAAGTATCCTGTTTAATTTCAGAACTATTCTGAATTATACAGAATGATTTAAAACTCTTCAAAAGTGTCCTGTTTAATTTTAGAACTAATCTAAATTGTACAGAACGATTTAGAACTCTTCAAAAGTATCCTGTTTAATTTCAGAACTATTCTGAATTGTACAGAATGATTTAGAACTTTTCAAAAGTGTCCTGTTTAATTTCAGAACTATTCTGAATTGTACAGAATGATTTAGAACTGTTCAAAAGTATCCTGTTTAATTTCAGAACTATTCTGAAATGTACAGAATGATTTAGAACTGTTCAAAAGTGTCCTGTTTAATTTCAGAACTAATCTAAATTGTACAGAACGATTTAGAACTCTTCAAAAGTGTCCTGTTTAATTTTAGAACTAATCTAAATTGTACAGAACGATTTAGAACTCTTCAAAAGTATCCTGTTTAATTTCAGAACTATTCTGAATTGTACAGAATGATTTAGAACTGTTCAAAAGTGTCCTGTTTAATTTCAGAACTATTCTGAATTGTACAGAATGATTTAGAACTTTTCAAAAGTGTCCTGTTTAATTTCAGAACTATTCTGAATTGTACAGAATGATTTAGAACTGTTCAAAAGTGTCCTGTTTAATTTCAGAACTATTCTGAATTGTACAGAATGATTTAGAACTGTTTAAAAGTGTCCTGTTTAATTTCAGAACTAATCTAAATTGTACAGAACGATTTAGAACTCTTCAAAAGTGTCCTGTTTAATTTTAGAACTAATCTAAATTGTACAGAACGATTTAGAACTATTCAAAAGTATCCTGTTTAATTTCAGAACTATTCTGAATTGTACAGAATGATTTAGAACTGTTCAAAAGTGTCCTGTTTAATTTCAGAACTAATCTAAATTGTACAGAACGATTTAGAACTTTTCAAAAGTGTCCTGTTTAATTTCAGAACTATTCTGAATTGTACAGAATGATTTAGAACTGTTCAAAAGTGTCCTGTTTAATTTCAGAACTAATCTAAATTGTACAGAACGATTTAGAACTCTTCAAAAGTATCCTGTTTAATTTTAGAACTAATCTAAATTGTACAGAACGATTTAGAACTCTTCAAAAGTATCCTGTTTAATTTCAGAACTATTCTGAATTGTACAGAATGATTTAGAACTGTTCAAAAGTGTCCTGTTTAATTTCAGAACTAATCTAAATTGTACAGAACGATTTAGAACTCTTCAAAAGTGTCCTGTTTAATTTTAGAACTAATCTAAATTGTACAGAACGATTTAGAACTCTTCAAAAGTATCCTGTTTAATTTTAGAACTAATCTAAATTGTACAGAACGATTTAGAACTCTTCAAAAGTATCCTGTTTAATTTCAGAACTATTCTGAATTGTACAGAATGATTTAGAACTGTTCAAAAGTGTCCTGTTTAATTTCAGAACTATTCTGAATTGTACAGAATGATTTAGAACTTTTCAAAAGTGTCCTGTTTAATTTCAGAACTATTCTGAATTGTACAGAATGATTTAGAACTGTTCAAAAGTGTCCTGTTTAATTTCAGAACTATTCTGAATTGTACAGAATGATTTAGAACTGTTTAAAAGTGTCCTGTTTAATTTTAGAACTAATCTAAATTGTACAGAACGATTTAGAACTCTTCAAAAGTATCCTGTTTAATTTTAGAACTAATCTAAATTGTACAGAACGATTTAGAACTCTTCAAAAGTATCCTGTTTAATTTCAGAACTATTCTGAATTGTACAGAATGATTTAGAACTGTTCAAAAGTGTCCTGTTTAATTTCAGAACTATTCTGAATTGTACAGAATGATTTAGAACTTTTCAAAAGTGTCCTGTTTAATTTCAGAACTATTCTGAATTGTACAGAATGATTTAGAACTGTTCAAAAGTGTCCTGTTTAATTTCAGAACTATTCTGAATTGTACAGAATGATTTAGAACTGTTTAAAAGTGTCCTGTTTAATTTCAGAACTAATCTAAATTGTACAGAACGATTTAGAACTCTTCAAAAGTGTCCTGTTTAATTTTAGAACTAATCTAAATTGTACAGAACGATTTAGAACTCTTCAAAAGTATCCTGTTTAATTTCAGAACTATTCTGAATTGTACAGAATGATTTAGAACTGTTCAAAAGTGTCCTGTTTAATTTCAGAACTAATCTAAATTGTACAGAACGATTTAGAACTCTTCAAAAGTATCCTGTTTAATTTCAGAACTATTCTGAATTGTACAGAATGATTTAGAACTTTTCAAAAGTGTCCTGTTTAATTTCAGAACTATTCTGAATTGTACAGAATTATTTAGAACTTTTCAAAAGTGTCCTTTTTAATTTCAGAACTATTCTGAATTGTACAGAATGATTTAGAACTGTTCAAAAGTGTCCTGTTTAATTTCAGAACTAATCTAAATTGTACAGAACGATTTAGAACTCTTCAAAAGTATCCTGTTTAATTTCAGAACTATTCTGAATTGTACAGAATGATTTAGAACTTTTCAAAAGTGTCCTGTTTAATTTTAGAACTAATCTAAATTGTACAGAATGATTTAGAACTCTTCAAAAGTATCCTGTTTAATTTCAGAACTATTCTGAATTGTTCAGAATGATTTAGAACTTTTCAAAAGTGTCCTGTTTAATTTCAGAACTATTCTGAATTATACAGAATGATTTAAAACTCTTCAAAAGTGTCCTGTTTAATTTTAGAACTATTCTGAATTGTACAGAATGATTTAGAACTTTTCAAAAGTGTCCTGTTTAATTTCAGAACTATTCTGAATTGTACAGAATGATTTAGAACTCTTCAAAAGTGTCCTGTTTAATTTTATAACTATTCTGAATTATACAGAATGATTTAGAACTGTTCAAAAGTGTCCTGTTTAATTTCAGAACTAATCTAAATTGTACAGAACGATTTAGAACTCTTCAAAAGTATCCTGTTTAATTTCACAACTATTCTGAATTGTACAGAATAATTTAGAACTTTTCAAAAGTGTCCTGTTTAATTTCAGAACTATTCTGAATTATACAGAATGATTTAAAACTCTTCAAAAGTGTCCTGTTTAATTTTAGAACTAATCTAAATTGTACAGAACGATTTAGAACTCTTCAAAAGTATCCTGTTTAATTTCAGAACTATTCTGAATTGTACAGAATGATTTAGAACTTTTCAAAAGTGTCCCGTTTAATTTCAGAACTATTCTGAATTGTACAGAATGATTTAGAACTTTTCAAAAGTGTCCTGTTTAATTTCAGAACTATTCTGAATTGTACAGAATGATTTAGAACTCTTCAAAAGTGTCCTGTTTAATTTTATAACTATTCTGAATTATACAGAATGATTTAGAACTGTTCAAAAGTGTCCTGTTTAATTTCAGAAATAATCTAAATTGTACAGAACGATTTAGAACTCTTCAAAAGTATCCTGTTTAATTTCAGAACTATTCTGAATTGTACAGAATAATTTAGAACTTTTCAAAAGTGTCCTGTTTAATTTCAGAACTATTCTGAATTATACAGAATGATTTAAAACTCTTCAAAAGTGTCCTGTTTAATTTTAGAACTAATCTAAATTGTACAGAACGATTTAGAACTCTTCAAAAGTATCCTGTTTAATTTCAGAACTATTCTGAATTGTACAGAATGATTTAGAACTTTTCAAAAGTGTCCCGTTTAATTTCAGAACTATTCTGAATTGTACAGAATGATTTAGAACTGTTCAAAAGTGTCCTGTTTAATTTCAGAACTAATCTAAATTGTACAGAACGATTTAGAACTCTTCAAAAGTATCCTGTTTAATTTTAGAACTAATCTAAATTGTACAGAACGATTTAGAACTCTTCAAAAGTATCCTGTTTAATTTCAGAACTATTCTGAATTGTACAGAATGATTTAGAACTGTTCAAAAGTGTCCTGTTTAATTTCAGAACTAATCTAAATTGTACAGAACGATTTAGAACTCTTCAAAAGTGTCCTGTTTAATTTTAGAACTAATCTAAATTGTACAGAACGATTTTGAACTCTTCAAAAGTATCCTGTTTAATTTCAGAACTATTCTGAATTATACAGAATGATTTAAAACTCTTCAAAAGTGTCCTGTTTAATTTTAGAACTAATCTAAATTGTACAGAACGATTTAGAACTCTTCAAAAGTATCCTGTTTAATTTCAGAACTATTCTGAATTGTACAGAATGATTTAGAACTTTTCAAAAGTGTCCTGTTTAATTTCAGAACTATTCTGAATTGTACAGAATGATTTAGAACTGTTCAAAAGTATCCTGTTTAATTTCAGAACTATTCTGAAATGTACAGAATGATTTAGAACTGTTCAAAAGTGTCCTGTTTAATTTCAGAACTAATCTAAATTGTACAGAACGATTTAGAACTCTTCAAAAGTGTCCTGTTTAATTTTAGAACTAATCTAAATTGTACAGAACGATTTAGAACTCTTCAAAAGTATCCTGTTTAATTTCAGAACTATTCTGAATTGTACAGAATGATTTAGAACTGTTCAAAAGTGTCCTGTTTAATTTCAGAACTATTCTGAATTGTACAGAATGATTTAGAACTTTTCAAAAGTGTCCTGTTTAATTTCAGAACTATTCTGAATTGTACAGAATGATTTAGAACTGTTCAAAAGTGTCCTGTTTAATTTCAGAACTATTCTGAATTGTACAGAATGATTTAGAACTGTTTAAAAGTGTCCTGTTTAATTTCAGAACTAATCTAAATTGTACAGAACGATTTAGAACTCTTCAAAAGTGTCCTGTTTAATTTTAGAACTAATCTAAATTGTACAGAACGATTTAGAACTATTCAAAATATCCTGTTTAATTTCAGAACTATTCTGAATTGTACAGAATGATTTAGAACTGTTCAAAAGTGTCCTGTTTAATTTCAGAACTAATCTAAATTGTACAGAACGATTTAGAACTCTTCAAAAGTATCCTGTTTAATTTCAGAACTATTCTGAATTGTACAGAATGATTTAGAACTTTTCAAAAGTGTCCTGTTTAATTTCAGAACTATTCTGAATTGTACAGAATGATTTAGAACTTTTCAAAAGTGTCCTGTTTAATTTCAGAACTATTCTGAATTGTACAGAATGATTTAGAACTGTTCAAAAGTGTCCTGTTTAATTTCAGAACTAATCTAAATTGTACAGAACGATTTAGAACTCTTCAAAAGTATCCTGTTTAATTTCAGAACTATTCTGAATTGTACAGAATGATTTAGAACTGTTTAAAAGTGTCCTGTTTAATTTCAGAACTAATCTAAATTGTACAGAACGATTTAGAACTCTTCAAAAGTGTCCTGTTTAATTTTAGAACTAATCTAAATTGTACAGAACGATTTAGAACTCTTCAAAAGTATCCTGTTTAATTTCAGAACTATTCTGAATTGTACAGAATGATTTAGAACTGTTCAAAAGTGTCCTGTTTAATTTCAGAACTAATCTAAATTGTACAGAACGATTTAGAACTCTTCAAAAGTATCCTGTTTAATTTCAGAACTATTCTGAATTGTACAGAATGATTTAGAACTTTTCAAAAGTGTCCTGTTTAATTTCAGAACTATTCTGAATTGTACAGAATGATTTAGAACTTTTCAAAAGTGTCCTGTTTAATTTCAGAACTATTCTGAATTATACAGAATGATTTAAAACTCTTCAAAAGTGTCCTGTTTAATTTTAGAACTAATCTAAATTGTACAGAACGATTTAGAACTCTTCAAAAGTATCCTGTTTTATTTCAGAACTATTCTGAATTGTACAGAATGATTTAGAACTTTTCAAAAGTGTCCTGTTTAATTTCAGAACTATTCTGAATTGTACAGAATGATTTAGAACTCTTCAAAAGTGTCCTGTTTAATTTTATAACTATTCTGAATTATACAGAATGATTTAGAACTGTTCAAAAGTGTCCTGTTTAATTTCAGAACTAATCTAAATTGTACAGAACGATTTAGAACTCTTCAAAAGTGTCCTGTTTAATTTTAGAACTAATCTAAATTGTACAGAACGATTTAGAACTCTTCAAAAGTATCCTGTTTAATTTCAGAACTATTCTGAATTGTACAGAATGGTTTAGAACTGTTCAAAAGTGTCCTGTTTAATTTCAGAACTAATCTAAATTGTACAGAACGATTTAGAACTCTTCAAAAGTATCCTGTTTAATTTTAGAACTAATCTAAATTGTACAGAATGATTTAGAACTCTTCAAAAGTATCCTGTTTAATTTCAGAACTATTCTGAATTGTACAGAATGATTTAGAACTTTTCAAAAGTGTCCTGTTTAATTTCAGAACTATTCTGAATTATACAGAATGATTTAAAACTCTTCAAAAGTGTCCTGTTTAATTTTAGAACTAATCTAAATTGTACAGAACGATTTAGAACTCTTCAAAAGTATCCTGTTTAATTTCAGAACTATTCTGAATTGTACAGAATGATTTAGAACTTTTCAAAAGTGTCCTGTTTAATTTCAGAACTAATCTAAATTGTACAGAACGATTTAGAACTCTTCAAAAGTGTCCTGTTTAATTTTATAACTATTCTGAATTATACAGAATGATTTAGAACTGTTCAAAAGTGTCCTGTTTAATTTCAGAACTAATCTAAATTGTACAGAACGATTTAGAACTCTTCAAAAGTATCCTGTTTAATTTCAGAACTATTCTGAATTGTACAGAATGATTTAGAACTTTTCAAAAGTGTCCTGTTTAATTTCAGAACTATTCTGAATTATACAGAATGATTTAAAACTCTTCAAAAGTGTCCTGTTTAATTTTAGAACTAATCTAAATTGTACAGAACGATTTAGAACTCTTCAAAAGTATCCTGTTTAATTTCAGAACTATTCTGAATTGTACAGAATGATTTAGAACTTTTCAAAAGTGTCCCGTTTAATTTCAGAACTATTCTGAATTGTACAGAATGATTTAGAACTGTTCAAAAGTGTCCTGTTTAATTTCAGAACTAATCTAAATTGTACAGAACGATTTAGAACTCTTCAAAAGTATCCTGTTTAATTTTAGAACTAATCTAAATTGTACAGAACGATTTAGAACTCTTCAAAAGTATCCTGTTTAATTTCAGAACTATTCTGAATTGTACAGAATGATTTAGAACTGTTCAAAAGTGTCCTGTTTAATTTCAGAACTAATCTAAATTGTACAGAACGATTTAGAACTCTTTAAAAGTGTCCTGTTTAATTTTAGAACTAATCTAAATTGTACAGAATGATTTAGAACTTTTCAAAAGTGTCCTGTTTAATTTCAGAACTATTCTGAATTGTACAGAATGATTTAGAACTCTTCAAAAGTGTCCTGTTTAATTTTATAACTATTCTGAATTATACAGAATGATTTAGAACTGTTCAAAAGTGTCCTGTTTAATTTCAGAACTAATCTAAATTGTACAGAACGATTTAGAACTCTTCAAAAGTATCCTGTTTAATTTCAGAACTATTCTGAATTGTACAGAATGATTTAGAACTTTTCAAAAGTGTCCTGTTTAATTTCAGAACTATTCTGAATTATACAGAATGATTTAAAACTCTTCAAAAGTGTCCTGTTTAATTTTAGAACTAATCTAAATTGTACAGAACGATTTAGAACTCTTCAAAAGTATCCTGTTTAATTTCAGAACTATTCTGAATTGTACAGAATGATTTAGAACTTTTCAAAAGTGTCCCGTTTAATTTCAGAACTATTCTGAATTGTACAGAATGATTTAGAACTGTTCAAAAGTATCCTGTTTAATTTTAGAACTAATCTAAATTGTACAGAACGATTTAGAACTCTTCAAAAGTATCCTGTTTAATTTTAGAACTAATCTAAATTGTACAGAACGATTTAGAACTCTTCAAAAGTATCCTGTTTAATTTCAGAACTATTCTGAATTGTACAGAATGATTTAGAACTTTTCAAAAGTGTCATGTTTAATTTCAGAACTATTCTGAATTATACAGAATGATTTAAAACTCTTCAAAAGTGTCCTGTTTAATTTTAGAACTAATCTAAATTTTACAGAACGATTTAGAACTCTTCAAAAGTATCCTGTTTAATTTCAGAACTATTCTGAATTGTACAGAATGATTTAGAACTTTTCAAAAGTGTCCTGTTTAATTTCAGAACTATTCTGAATTGTACAGAATGATTTAGAACTGTTCAAAAGTATCCTGTTTAATTTCAGAACTATTCTGAATTGTACAGAATGATTTAGAACTGTTCAAAAGTGTCCTGTTTAATTTCAGAACTAATCTAAATTGTACAGAACGATTTAGAACTCTTCAAAAGTGTCCTGTTTAATTTTAGAACTAATCTAAATTGTACAGAACGATTTAGAACTCTTCAAAAGTATCCTGTTTAATTTTAGAACTAATCTAAATTGTACAGAACGATTTAGAACTCTTCAAAAGTATCCTGTTTAATTTCAGAACTATTCTGAATTGTAGAGAATGATTTAGAACTGTTCAAAAGTGTCCTGTTTAATTTCAGAACTATTCTGAATTGTACAGAATGATTTAGAACTTTTCAAAAGTGTCCTGTTTAATTTCAGAACTATTCTGAATTGTACAGAATGATTTAGAACTGTTCAAAAGTGTCCTGTTTAATTTCAGAACTATTCTGAATTGTACAGAATGATTTAGAACTGTTTAAAAGTGTCCTGTTTAATTTCAGAACTAATCTAAATTGTACAGAACGATTTAGAACTCTTCAAAAGTGTCCTGTTTAATTTTAGAACTAATCTAAATTGTACAGAACGATTTAGAACTCTTCAAAAGTATCCTGTTTAATTTCAGAACTATTCTGAATTGTACAGAATGATTTAGAACTTTTCAAAAGTGTCATGTTTAATTTCAGAACTATTCTGAATTATACAAAATGATTTAAAACTCTTCAAAAGTGTCCTGTTTAATTTTAGAACTAATCTAAATTATACAGAACGATTTAGAACTCTTCAAAAGTATCCTGTTTAATTTCAGAACTATTCTGAATTGTACAGAATGATTTAGAACTTTTCAAAAGTGTCCTGTTTAATTTCAGAACTATTCTGAATTGTACAGAATGATTTAGAACTGTTCAAAAGTATCCTGTTTAATTTCAGAACTATTCTGAATTGTACAGAATGATTTAGAACTGTTCAAAAGTGTCCTGTTTAATTTCAGAACTAATCTAAATTGTACAGAACGATTTAGAACTCTTCAAAAGTGTCCTGTTTAATTTTAGAACTAATCTAAATTGTACAGAACGATTTAGAACTCTTCAAAAGTATCCTGTTTAATTTTAGAACTAATCTAAATTGTACAGAACGATTTAGAACTCTTCAAAAGTATCCTGTTTAATTTCAGAACTATTCTGAATTGTACAGAATGATTTAGAACTGTTCAAAAGTGTCCTGTTTAATTTCAGAACTATTCTGAATTGTACAGAATCATTTAGAACTTTTCAAAAGTGTCCTGTTTAATTTTAGAACTAATCTAAATTTTACAGAACGATTTAGAACTCTTCAAAAGTATCCTGTTTAATTTCAGAACTATTCTGAATTGTACAGAATGATTTAGAACTTTTCAAAAGTGTCCTGTTTAATTTCAGAACTATTCTGAATTGTACAGAATGATTTAGAACTGTTCAAAAGTATCCTGTTTAATTTCAGAACTATTCTGAATTGTACAGAATGATTTAGAACTGTTCAAAAGTGTCCTGTTTAATTTCAGAACTAATCTAAATTGTACAGAACGATTTAGAACTCTTCAAAAGTGTCCTGTTTAATTTTAGAACTAATCTAAATTGTACAGAACGATTTAGAACTCTTCAAAAGTATCCTGTTTAATTTTAGAACTAATCTAAATTGTACAGAACGATTTAGAACTCTTCAAAAGTATCCTGTTTAATTTCAGAACTATTCTGAATTGTAGAGAATGATTTAGAACTGTTCAAAAGTGTCCTGTTTAATTTCAGAACTATTCTGAATTGTACAGAATGATTTAGAACTTTTCAAAAGTGTCCTGTTTAATTTCAGAACTATTCTGAATTGTACAGAATGATTTAGAACTGTTCAAAAGTGTCCTGTTTAATTTCAGAACTATTCTGAATTGTACAGAATGATTTAGAACTGTTTAAAAGTGTCCTGTTTAATTTCAGAACTAATCTAAATTGTACAGAACGATTTAGAACTCTTCAAAAGTGTCCTGTTTAATTTTAGAACTAATCTAAATTGTACAGAACGATTTAGAACTCTTCAAAAGTATCCTGTTTAATTTCAGAACTATTCTGAATTGTACAGAATGATTTAGAACTTTTCAAAAGTGTCATGTTTAATTTCAGAACTATTCTGAATTATACAAAATGATTTAAAACTCTTCAAAAGTGTCCTGTTTAATTTTAGAACTAATCTAAATTATACAGAACGATTTAGAACTCTTCAAAAGTATCCTGTTTAATTTCAGAACTATTCTGAATTGTACAGAATGATTTAGAACTTTTCAAAAGTGTCCTGTTTAATTTCAGAACTATTCTGAATTGTACAGAATGATTTAGAACTGTTCAAAAGTATCCTGTTTAATTTCAGAACTATTCTGAATTGTACAGAATGATTTAGAACTGTTCAAAAGTGTCCTGTTTAATTTCAGAACTAATCTAAATTGTACAGAACGATTTAGAACTCTTCAAAAGTGTCCTGTTTAATTTTAGAACTAATCTAAATTGTACAGAACGATTTAGAACTCTTCAAAAGTATCCTGTTTAATTTTAGAACTAATCTAAATTGTACAGAACGATTTAGAACTCTTCAAAAGTATCCTGTTTAATTTCAGAACTATTCTGAATTGTACAGAATGATTTAGAACTGTTCAAAAGTGTCCTGTTTAATTTCAGAACTATTCTGAATTGTACAGAATGATTTAGAACTTTTCAAAAGTGTCCTGTTTAATTTCAGAACTATTCTGAATTGTACAGAATGATTTAGAACTGTTCAAAAGTGTCCTGTTTAATTTCAGAACTATTCTGAATTGTACAGAATGATTTAGAACTGTTTAAAAGTGTCCTGTTTAATTTCAGAACTAATCTAAATTGTACAGAACGATTTAGAACTCTTCAAAAGTGTCCTGTTTAATTTTAGAACTAATCTAAATTGTACAGAACGATTTAGAACTCTTCAAAAGTATCCTGTTTAATTTCAGAACTATTCTGAATTGTACAGAATGATTTAGAACTGTTCAAAAGTGTCCTGTTTAATTTCAGAACTAATCTAAATTGTACAGAACGATTTAGAACTATTCAAAAGTATCCTGTTTAATTTCAGAACTATTCTGAATTGTACAGAATGATTTAGAACTTTTCAAAAGTGTCCTGTTTAATTTCAGAACTATTCTGAATTGTACAGAATGATTTAGAACTTTTCAAAAGTGTCCTGTTTAATTTCAGAACTATTCTGAATTGTACAGAATGATTTAGAACTGTTCAAAAGTGTCCTGTTTAATTTCAGAACTAATCTAAATTGTACAGAACGATTTAGAACTCTTCAAAAGTATCCTGTTTAATTTCAGAACTATTCTGAATTGTACAGAATGATTTAGAACTTTTCAAAAGTGTCCTGTTTAATTTCAGAACTATTCTGAATTGTACAGAATGATTTAGAACTCTTCAAAAGTGTCCTGTTTAATTTTAGAACTAATCTAAATTGTACAGAATGATTTAGAACTCTTCAAAAGTGTCCTGTTTAATTTTAGAACTAATCTAAATTGTACAGAACGATTTAGAACTCTTCAAAAGTATCCTGTTTAATTTTAGAACTAATCTAAATTGTACAGAACGATTTAGAACTCTTCAAAAGTATCCTGTTTAATTTCAGAACTATTCTGAATTGTACAGAATGATTTAGAACTGTTCAAAAGTGTCCTGTTTAATTTTAGAACTAATCTAAATTGTACAGAACGATTTAGAACTCTTCAAAAGTATCCTGTTTAATTTCAGAACTATTCTGAATTGTACAGAATGATTTAGAACTTTTCAAAAGTGTCCCGTTTAATTTCAGAACTATTCTGAATTGTACAGAATGATTTAGAACTGTTCAAAAGTGTCCTGTTTAATTTCAGAACTAATCTAAATTGTACAGAACGATTTAGAACTCTTCAAAAGTATCCTGTTTAATTTTAGAACTAATCTAAATTGTACAGAACGATTTAGAACTCTTCAAAAGTATCCTGTTTAATTTCAGAACTATTCTGAATTGTACAGAATGATTTAGAACTGTTCAAAAGTGTCCTGTTTAATTTCAGAACTAATCTAAATTGTACAGAACGATTTAGAACTCTTTAAAAGTGTCCTGTTTAATTTTAGAACTAATCTAAATTGTACAGAATGATTTAGAACTTTTCAAAAGTGTCCTGTTTAATTTCAGAACTATTCTGAATTGTACAGAATGATTTAGAACTCTTCAAAAGTGTCCTGTTTAATTTTATAACTATTCTGAATTATACAGAATGATTTAGAACTGTTCAAAAGTGTCCTGTTTAATTTCAGAACTAATCTAAATTGTACAGAACGATTTAGAACTCTTCAAAAGTATCCTGTTTAATTTCAGAACTATTCTGAATTGTACAGAATGATTTAGAACTTTTCAAAAGTGTCCTGTTTAATTTCAGAACTATTCTGAATTATACAGAATGATTTAAAACTCTTCAAAAGTGTCCTGTTTAATTTTAGAACTAATCTAAATTGTACAGAACGATTTAGAACTCTTCAAAAGTATCCTGTTTAATTTCAGAACTATTCTGAATTGTACAGAATGATTTAGAACTTTTCAAAAGTGTCCCGTTTAATTTCAGAACTATTCTGAATTGTACAGAATGATTTAGAACTGTTCAAAAGTATCCTGTTTAATTTTAGAACTAATCTAAATTGTACAGAACGATTTAGAACTCTTCAAAAGTATCCTGTTTAATTTTAGAACTAATCTAAATTGTACAGAACGATTTAGAACTCTTCAAAAGTATCCTGTTTAATTTCAGAACTATTCTGAATTGTACAGAATGATTTAGAACTTTTCAAAAGTGTCATGTTTAATTTCAGAACTATTCTGAATTATACAGAATGATTTAAAACTCTTCAAAAGTGTCCTGTTTAATTTTAGAACTAATCTAAATTTTACAGAACGATTTAGAACTCTTCAAAAGTATCCTGTTTAATTTCAGAACTATTCTGAATTGTACAGAATGATTTAGAACTTTTCAAAAGTGTCCTGTTTAATTTCAGAACTATTCTGAATTGTACAGAATGATTTAGAACTGTTCAAAAGTATCCTGTTTAATTTCAGAACTATTCTGAATTGTACAGAATGATTTAGAACTGTTCAAAAGTGTCCTGTTTAATTTCAGAACTAATCTAAATTGTACAGAACGATTTAGAACTCTTCAAAAGTGTCCTGTTTAATTTTAGAACTAATCTAAATTGTACAGAACGATTTAGAACTCTTCAAAAGTATCCTGTTTAATTTTAGAACTAATCTAAATTGTACAGAACGATTTAGAACTCTTCAAAAGTATCCTGTTTAATTTCAGAACTATTCTGAATTGTAGAGAATGATTTAGAACTGTTCAAAAGTGTCCTGTTTAATTTCAGAACTATTCTGAATTGTACAGAATGATTTAGAACTTTTCAAAAGTGTCCTGTTTAATTTCAGAACTATTCTGAATTGTACAGAATGATTTAGAACTGTTCAAAAGTGTCCTGTTTAATTTCAGAACTATTCTGAATTGTACAGAATGATTTAGAACTGTTTAAAAGTGTCCTGTTTAATTTCAGAACTAATCTAAATTGTACAGAACGATTTAGAACTCTTCAAAAGTGTCCTGTTTAATTTTAGAACTAATCTAAATTGTACAGAACGATTTAGAACTCTTCAAAAGTATCCTGTTTAATTTCAGAACTATTCTGAATTGTACAGAATGATTTAGAACTTTTCAAAAGTGTCATGTTTAATTTCAGAACTATTCTGAATTATACAAAATGATTTAAAACTCTTCAAAAGTGTCCTGTTTAATTTTAGAACTAATCTAAATTATACAGAACGATTTAGAACTCTTCAAAAGTATCCTGTTTAATTTCAGAACTATTCTGAATTGTACAGAATGATTTAGAACTTTTCAAAAGTGTCCTGTTTAATTTCAGAACTATTCTGAATTGTACAGAATGATTTAGAACTGTTCAAAAGTATCCTGTTTAATTTCAGAACTATTCTGAGTTGTACAGAATGATTTAGAACTGTTCAAAAGTGTCCTGTTTAATTTCAGAACTAATCTAAATTGTACAGAACGATTTAGAACTCTTCAAAAGTGTCCTGTTTAATTTTAGAACTAATCTAAATTGTACAGAACGATTTAGAACTCTTCAAAAGTATCCTGTTTAATTTTAGAACTAATCTAAATTGTACAGAACGATTTAGAACTCTTCAAAAGTATCCTGTTTAATTTCAGAACTATTCTGAATTGTACAGAATGATTTAGAACTGTTCAAAAGTGTCCTGTTTAATTTCAGAACTATTCTGAATTGTACAGAATGATTTAGAACTTTTCAAAAGTGTCCTGTTTAATTTCAGAACTATTCTGAATTGTACAGAATGATTGAGAACTGTTCAAAAGTGTCCTGTTTAATTTCAGAACTATTCTGAATTGTACAGAATGATTTAGAACTGTTTAAAAGTGTCCTGTTTAATTTCAGAACTAATCTAAATTGTACAGAACGATTTAGAACTCTTCAAAAGTGTCCTGTTTAATTTTAGAACTAATCTAAATTGTACAGAACGATTTAGAACTCTTCAAAAGTATCCTGTTTAATTTCAGAACTATTCTGAATTGTACAGAATGATTTAGAACTGTTCAAAAGTGTCCTGTTTAATTTCAGAACTAATCTAAATTGTACAGAACGATTTAGAACTATTCAAAAGTATCCTGTTTAATTTCAGAACTATTCTGAATTGTACAGAATGATTTAGAACTTTTCAAAAGTGTCCTGTTTAATTTCAGAACTATTCTGAATTGTACAGAATGATTTAGAACTTTTCAAAAGTGTCCTGTTTAATTTCAGAACTATTCTGAATTGTACAGAATGATTTAGAACTGTTCAAAAGTGTCCTGTTTAATTTCAGAACTAATCTAAATTGTACAGAACGATTTAGAACTCTTCAAAAGTATCCTGTTTAATTTCAGAACTATTCTGAATTGTACAGAATGATTTAGAACTTTTCAAAAGTGTCCTGTTTAATTTCAGAACTATTCTGAATTGTACAGAATGATTTAGAACTCTTCAAAAGTGTCCTGTTTAATTTTAGAACTAATCTAAATTGTACAGAATGATTTAGAACTCTTCAAAAGTATCCTGTTTAATTTCAGAACTATTCTGAATTGTACAGAATGATTTAGAACTTTTCAAAAGTGTCCTGTTTAATTTCAGAACTATTCTGAATTATACAGAATGATTTAAAACTCTTCAAAAGTGTCCTGTTTAATTTTAGAACTAATCTAAATTGTACAGAACGATTTAGAACTCTTCAAAAGTATCCTGTTTAATTTCAGAACTATTCTGAATTGTACAGAATGATTTAGAACTTTTCAAAAGTGTCCTGTTTAATTTCAGAACTATTCTGAATTGTACAGAATGATTTAGAACTCTTCAAAAGTGTCCTGTTTAATTTTATAACTATTCTGAATTATACAGAATGATTTAGAACTGTTCAAAAGTGTCCTGTTTAATTTCAGAACTAATCTAAATTGTACAGAATGATTTAGAACTCTTCAAAAGTGTCCTGTTTAATTTTAGAACTAATCTAAATTGTACAGAATGATTTAGAACTCTTCAAAAGTATCCTGTTTAATTTCAGAACTATTCTGAATTGTACAGAATGATTTAGAACTTTTCAAAAGTGTCCTGTTTAATTTCAGAACTATTCTGAATTATACAGAATGATTTAAAACTCTTCAAAAGTGTCCTGTTTAATTTTAGAACTAATCTAAATTGTACAGAACGATTTAGAACTCTTCAAAAGTATCCTGTTTAATTTCAGAACTATTCTGAATTGTACAGAATGATTTAGAACTTTTCAAAAGTGTCCCGTTTAATTTCAGAACTATTCTGAATTGTACAGAATGATTTAGAACTGTTCAAAAGTGTCCTGTTTAATTTCAGAACTAATCTAAATTGTACAGAACGATTTAGAACTCTTCAAAAGTATCCTGTTTAATTTTAGAACTAATCTAAATTGTAAAGAACGATTTAGAACTCTTCAAAAGTATCCTGTTTAATTTCAGAACTATTCTGAATTGTACAGAATGATTTAGAACTGTTCAAAAGTGTCCTGTTTAATTTCAGAACTAATCTAAATTGTACAGAACGATTTAGAACTCTTCAAAAGTGTCCTGTTTAATTTTAGAACTAATCTAAATTGTACAGAACGATTTAGAACTCTTCAAAAGTATCCTGTTTAATTTTAGAACTAATCTAAATTGTACAGAACGATTTAGAACTCTTCAAAAGTATCCTGTTTAATTTCAGAACTATTCTGAATTGTACAGAATGATTTAGAACTGTTCAAAAGTGTCCTGTTTAATTTCAGAACTATTCTGAATTGTACAGAATGATTTAGAACTTTTCAAAAGTGTCCTGTTTAATTTCAGAACTATTCTGAATTGTACAGAATGATTTAGAACTGTTCAAAAGTGTCCTGTTTAATTTCAGAACTATTCTGAATTGTACAGAATGATTTAGAACTGTTCAAAAGTGTCCTGTTTAATTTCAGAACTAATCTAAATTGTACAGAATGATTTAGAACTGTTCAAAAGTGTCCTGTTTAATTTCAGAACTAATCTAAATTGTACAGAACGATTTAGAACTCTTCAAAAGTATCCTGTTTAATTTCAGAACTATTCTGAATTGTACAGAATGATTTAGAACTTTTCAAAAGTGTCCTGTTTAATTTCAGAACTATTCTGAATTATACAGAATGATTTAAAACTCTTCAAAAGTGTCCTGTTTAATTTTAGAACTAATCTAAATTGTACAGAACGATTTAGAACTCTTCAAAATTATCCTCTTTAATTTCAGAACTATTCTGAATTGTACAGAATGATTTAGAACTTTTCAAAAGTGTCCTGTTTAATTTCAGAACTATTCTGAATTGTACAGAATGATTTAGAACTCTTAAAAAGTGTCCTGTTTAATTTTATAACTATTCTGAATTATACAGAATGATTTAGAACTGTTCAAAAGTGTCCTGTTTAATTTCAGAACTAATCTAAATTGTACAGAATGATTTAGAACTCTTCAAAAGTGTCCTGTTTAATTTTAGAACTAATCTAAATTGTACAGAATGATTTAGAACTCTTCAAAAGTATCCTGTTTAATTTCAGAACTATTCTGAATTGTACAGAATGATTTAGAACTTTTCAAAAGTGTCCTGTTTAATTTCAGAACTATTCTGAATTATACAGAATGATTTAAAACTCTTCAAAAGTGTCCTGTTTAATTTTAGAACTAATCTAAATTGTACAGATCGATTTAGAACTCTTCAAAAGTATCCTGTTTAATTTCAGAACTATTCTGAATTGTACAGAATGATTTAGAACTTTTCAAAAGTGTCCCGTTTAATTTCAGAACTATTCTGAATTGTACAGAATGATTTAGAACTGTTCAAAAGTGTCCTGTTTAATTTCAGAACTAATCTAAATTGTACAGAACGATTTAGAACTCTTCAAAAGTATCCTGTTTAATTTTAGAACTAATCTAAATTGTAAAGAACGATTTAGAACTCTTCAAAAGTATCCTGTTTAATTTCAGAACTATTCTGAATTGTACAGAATGATTTAGAACTGTTCAAAAGTGTCCTGTTTAATTTCAGAACTAATCTAAATTGTACAGAACGATTTAGAACTCTTCAAAAGTGTCCTGTTTAATTTTAGAACTAATCTAAATTGTACAGAACGATTTAGAACTCTTCAAAAGTATCCTGTTTAATTTTAGAACTAATCTAAATTGTACAGAACGATTTAGAACTCTTCAAAAGTATCCTGTTTAATTTCAGAACTATTCTGAATTGTACAGAATGATTTAGAACTGTTCAAAAGTGTCCTGTTTAATTTCAGAACTATTCTGAATTGTACAGAATGATTTAGAACTTTTCAAAAGTGTCCTGTTTAATTTCAGAACTATTCTGAATTGTACAGAATGATTTAGAACTGTTCAAAAGTGTCCTGTTTAATTTCAGAACTATTCTGAATTGTACAGAATGATTTAGAACTGTTCAAAAGTGTCCTGTTTAATTTCAGAACTAATCTAAATTGTACAGAATGATTTAGAACTGTTCAAAAGTGTCCTGTTTAATTTCAGAACTAATCTAAATTGTACAGAACGATTTAGAACTCTTCAAAAGTATCCTGTTTAATTTCAGAACTATTCTGAATTGTACAGAATGATTTATAACTTTTCAAAAGTGTCCTGTTTAATTTCAGAACTATTCTGAATTGTACAGAATGATTTAGAACTCTTCAAAAGTGTCCTGTTTAATTTTAGAACTAATCTAAATTGTACAGAATGATTTAGAACTCTTCAAAAGTATCCTGTTTAATTTCAGAACTATTCTGAATTGTACAGAATGATTTAGAACTTTTCAAAAGTGTCCTGTTTAATTTCAGAACTATTCTGAATTATACAGAATGATTTAAAACTCTTCAAAAGTGTCCTGTTTAATTTTAGAACTAATCTAAATTGTACAGAACGATTTAGAACTCTTCAAAAGTATCCTGTTTAATTTCAGAACTATTCTGAATTGTACAGAATGATTTAGAACTTTTCAAAAGTGTCCTGTTTAATTTCAGAACTATTCTGAATTGTACAGAATGATTTAGAACTCTTCAAAAGTGTCCTGTTTAATTTTATAACTATTCTGAATATAACACTCTTCAAAAGTGTCCTGTTTAATTTTAGAACTAATCTAAATTGTACAGAACGATTTAGAACTCTTCAAAAGTATCCTGTTTAATTTCAGAACTATTCTGAATTGTACAGAATGATTTAGAACTGTTCAAAAGTGTCCTGTTTAATTTCAGAACTAATCTAAATTGTACAGAACGATTTAGAACTCTTCAAAAGTATCCTGTTTAATTTTAGAACTAATCTAAATTGTACAGAACGATTTAGAACTCTTCAAAAGTATCCTGTTTAATTTCAGAACTATTCTGAATTGTACAGAATGATTTAGAACTGTTCAAAAGTGTCCTGTTTAATTTTAGAACTAATCTAAATTGTAAAGAACGATTTAGAACTCTTCAAAAGTATCCTGTTTAATTTCAGAACTATTCTGAATTGTACAGAATGATTTAGAACTGTTCAAAAGTGTCCTGTTTAATTTCAGAACTATTCTGAATTGTACAGAATGATTTAGAACTTTTCAAAAGTGTCCTGTTTAATTTCAGAACTATTCTGAATTGTACAGAATGATTTAGAACTGTTCAAAAGTGTCCTGTTTAATTTCAGAACTATTCTGAATTGTACAGAATGATTTAGAACTGTTCAAAAGTGTCCTGTTTAATTTCAGAACTAATCTAAATTGTACAGAATGATTTAGAACTGTTCAAAAGTGTCCTGTTTAATTTCAGAACTAATCTAAATTGTACAGAACGATTTAGAACTCTTCAAAAGTATCCTGTTTAATTTCAGAACTATTCTGAATTGTACAGAATGATTTAGAACTTTTCAAAAGTGTCCTGTTTAATTTCAGAACTATTCTGAATTGTACAGAATGATTTAGAACTCTTCAAAAGTGTCCTGTTTAATTTTAGAACTAATCTAAATTGTACAGAATGATTTAGAACTCTTCAAAAGTATCCTGTTTAATTTCAGAACTATTCTGAATTGTACAGAATGATTTAGAACTTTTCAAAAGTGTCCTGTTTAATTTCAGAACTATTCTGAATTATACAGAATGATTTAAAACTCTTCAAAAGTGTCCTGTTTAATTTTAGAACTAATCTAAATTGTACAGAACGATTTAGAACTCTTCAAAAGTATCCTGTTTAATTTCAGAACTATTCTGAATTGTACAGAATGATTTAGAACTTTTCAAAAGTGTCCTGTTTAATTTCAGAACTATTCTGAATTGTACAGAATGATTTAGAACTCTTCAAAAGTGTCCTGTTTAATTTTATAACTATTCTGAATTATACAGAATGATTTAGAACTCTTCAAAAGTGTCCTGTTTAATTTTAGAACTAATCTAAATTGTACAGAACGATTTAGAACTCTTCAAAAGTATCCTGTTTAATTTCAGAACTATTCTGAATTGTACAGAATGATTTAGAACTGTTCAAAAGTGTCCTGTTTAATTTCAGAACTAATCTAAATTGTACAGAACGATTTAGAACTCTTCAAAAGTATCCTGTTTAATTTTAGAACTAATCTAAATTGTACAGAACGATTTAGAACTCTTCAAAAGTATCCTGTTTAATTTCAGAACTATTCTGAATTGTACAGAATGATTTAGAACTGTTCAAAAGTGTCCTGTTTAATTTTAGAACTAATCTAAATTGTAAAGAACGATTTAGAACTCTTCAAAAGTATCCTGTTTAATTTCAGAACTATTCTGAATTGTACAGAATGATTTAGAACTGTTCAAAAGTGTCCTGTTTAATTTCAGAACTAATCTAAATTGTACAGAACGATTTAGAACTCTTCAAAAGTGTCCTGTTTAATTTTAGAACTAATCTAAATTGTACAGAACGATTTAGAACTCTTCAAAAGTATCCTGTTTAATTTTAGAACTAATCTAAATTGTACAGAACGATTTAGAACTCTTCAAAAGTATCCTGTTTAATTTCAGAACTATTCTGAATTGTACAGAATGATTTAGAACTGTTCAAAAGTGTCCTGTTTAATTTCAAAACTATTCTGAATTGTACAGAATGATTTAGAACTTTTCAAAAGTGTCCTGTTTAATTTCAGAACTATTCTGAATTGTACAGAATGATTTAGAACTGTTCAAAAGTGTCCTGTTTAATTTCAGAACTATTCTGAATTGTACAGAATGATTTAGAACTGTTCAAAAGTGTCCTGTTTAATTTCAGAACTAATCTAAATTGTACAGAATGATTTAGAACTGTTCAAAAGTGTCCTGTTTAATTTCAGAACTAATCTAAATTGTACAGAACGATTTAGAACTCTTCAAAAGTATCCTGTTTAATTTCAGAACTATTCTGAATTGTACAGAACGATTTAGAACTCTTCAAAAGTATCCTGTTTAATTTTAGAACTATTCTGAATTATACAGAATGATTTAAAACTCTTCAAAAGTGTCCTGTTTAATTTCAGAACTAATCTAAATTGTACAGAATGATTTAGAACTGTTCAAAAGTGTCCTGTTTAATTTCAGAACTAATCTAAATTGTACAGAACGATTTAGAACTCTTCAAAAGTATCCTGTTTAATTTCAGAACTATTCTGAATTGTACAGAACGATTTAGAACTCTTCAAAAGTATCCTGTTTAATTTTAGAACTATTCTGAATTATACAGAATGATTTAAAACTCTTCAAAAGTATGCTGTTTAATTTCAGAACTATTCTGAATTGTACAGAATGATTTAGAACTTTTCAAAAGTGTCCTGTTTAATTTCAGAACTATTCTGAATTATACAGAATGATTTAAAACTCTTCAAAAGTGTCCTGTTTAATTTTAGAACTAATCTAAATTGTACAGAACGATTTAGAACTCTTCAAAAGTATCCTGTTTAATTTCAGAACTATTCTGAATTGTACAGAATGATTTAGAACTTTTCAAAAGTGTCCTGTTTAATTTCAGAACTAGTCTGAATTGTACAGAATGATTTAGAACTCTTCAAAAGTGTCCTGTTTAATTTTATAACTATTCTGAATTATACAGAATGATTTAGAACTCTTCAAAAGTGTCCTGTTTAATTTTAGAACTAATCTAAATTGTACAGAACGATTTAGAACTCTTCAAAAGTATCCTGTTTAATTTCAGAACTATTCTGAATTGTACAGAATGATTAAGAACTTTTCAAAAGTGTCCCGTTTAATTTCAGAACTATTCTGAATTGTACAGAATGATTTAGAACTCTTCAAAAGTGTCCTGTTTAATTTCAGAACTAATCTAAATTGTACAGAACGATTTAGAACTCTTCAAAAGTATCCTGTTTAATTTTAGAACTAATCTAAATTGTACAGAACGATTTAGAACTCTTCAAAAGTATCCTGTTTAATTTCAGAACTATTCTGAATTGTACAGAACGATTTAGAACTCTTCAAAAGTATCCTGTTTAATTTCAGAACTATTCTGAATTGTACAGAATGATTTAGAACTTTTCAAAAGTGTCCTGTTTAATTTCAGAACTATTCTGAATTATACAGAATGATTTAAAACTCTTCAAAAGTGTCCTGTTTAATTTTAGAACTAATCTAAATTGTACAGAACGATTTAGAACTCTTCAAAAGTATCCTGTTTAATTTCAGAACTATTCTGAATTGTACAGAATGATTTAGAACTTTTCAAAAGTGTCCCGTTTAATTTCAGAACTATTCTGAATTGTACAGAATGATTTAGAACTGTTCAAAAGTGTCCTGTTTAATTTCAGAACTAATCTAAATTGTACAGAACGATTTAGAACTCTTCAAAAGTATCCTGTTTAATTTTAGAACTAATCTAAATTGTACAGAACGATTTAGAACTCTTCAAAAGTATCCTGTTTAATTTCAGAACTATTCTGAATTGTACAGAATGATTTAGAACTGTTCAAAAGTGTCCTGTTTAATTTCAGAACTAATCTAAATTGTACAGAACGATTTAGAACTCTTCAAAAGTGTCCTGTTTAATTTTAGAACTAATCTAAATTGTACAGAACGATTTAGAACTCTTCAAAAGTATCCTGTTTAATTTCAGAACTATTCTGAATTGTACAGAATGATTTAGAACTTTTCAAAAGTGTCCTGTTTAATTTCAGAACTATTCTGAATTGTACAGAATTATTTAGAACTCTTCAAAAGTGTCCTGTTTAATTTTATAACTATTCTGAATTATACAGAATGATTTAGAACTGTTCAAAAGTGTCCTGTTTAATTTTAGAACTAATCTAAATTGTACAGAACGATTTAGAACTCTTCAAAAGTATCCTGTTTAATTTCAGAACTATTCTGAATTGTACAGAATGATTTAGAACTTTTCAAAAGTGTCCCGTTTAATTTCAGAACTATTCTGAATTGTACAGAATGATTTAGAACTGTTCAAAAGTGTCCTGTTTAATTTCAGAACTAATCTAAATTGTACAGAACGATTTAGAACTCTTCAAAAGTATCCTGTTTAATTTTAGAACTAATCTAAATTGTACAGAACGATTTAGAACTCTTCAAAAGTATCCTGTTTAATTTCAGAACTATTCTGAATTGTACAGAATGATTTAGAACTGTTCAAAAGTGTCCTGTTTAATTTCAGAACTAATCTAAATTGTACAGAACGATTTAGAACTCTTCAAAAGTGTCCTGTTTAATTTTAGAACTAATCTAAATTGTACAGAACGATTTAGAACTCTTCAAAAGTATCCTGTTTAATTTCAGAACTATTCTGAATTGTACAGAATGATTTAGAACTTTTCAAAAGTGTCCTGTTTAATTTCAGAACTATTCTGAATTATACAGAATGATTTAAAACTCTTCAAAAGTGTCCTGTTTAATTTTAGAACTAATCTAAATTGTACAGAACGATTTAGAACTCTTCAAAAGTATCCTGTTTAATTTCAGAACTATTCTGAATTGTACAGAATGATTTAGAACTTTTCAAAAGTGTCCCGTTTAATTTCAGAACTATTCTGAATTGTACAGAATGATTTAGAACTGTTCAAAAGTGTCCTGTTTAATTTCAGAACTAATCTAAATTGTACAGAACGATTTAGAACTCTTCAAAAGTATCCTGTTTAATTTTAGAACTAATCTAAATTGTACAGAACGATTTAGAACTTTTCAAAAGTGTCCTGTTTAATTTCAGAACTATTCTGAATTGTACAGAATGATTTAGAACTCTTCAAAAGTGTCCTGTTTAATTTTATAACTATTCTGAATTATACAGAATGATTTAGAACTGTTCAAAAGTGTCCTGTTTAATTTCAGAACTAATCTAAATTGTACAGAACGATTTAGAACTCTTCAAAAGTATCCTGTTTAATTTCAGAACTATTCTGAATTGTACAGAATGATTTAGAACTTTTCAAAAGTGTCCTGTTTAATTTCAGAACTATTCTGAATTATACAGAATGATTTAAAACTCTTCAAAAGTGTCCTGTTTAATTTTAGAACTAATCTAAATTGTACAGAACGATTTAGAACTCTTCAAAAGTATCCTGTTTAATTTCAGAACTATTCTGAATTGTACAGAATGATTTAGAACTTTTCAAAAGTGTCCCGTTTAATTTCAGAACTATTCTGAATTGTACAGAATGATTTAGAACTGTTCAAAAGTGTCCTGTTTAATTTCAGAACTAATCTAAATTGTACAGAACGATTTAGAACTCTTCAAAAGTATCCTGTTTAATTTTAGAACTAATCTAAATTGTACAGAACGATTTAGAACTCTTCAAAAGTATCCTGTTTAATTTCAGAACTATTCTGAATTGTACAGAATGATTTAGAACTGTTCAAAAGTGTCCTGTTTAATTTCAGAACTAATCTAAATTGTACAGAACGATTTAGAACTCTTCAAAAGTGTCCTGTTTAATTTTAGAACTAATCTAAATTGTACAGAACGATTTAGAACTCTTCAAAAGTATCCTGTTTAATTTCATAACTATTCTGAATTGTACAGAATGATTTAGAACTTTTCAAAAGTGTCCTGTTTAATTTCAGAACTATTCTGAATTGTACAGAATGATTTAGAACTCTTCAAAAGTGTCCTGTTTAATTTTAGAACTAATCTAAATTGTACAGAATGATTTAGAACTCTTCAAAAGTATCCTGTTTAATTTCAGAACTATTCTGAATTGTACAGAATGATTTAGAACTTTTCAAAAGTGTCATGTTTAATTTCAGAACTATTCTGAATTATACAGAATGATTTAAAACTCTTCAAAAGTGTCCTGTTTAATTTTAGAACTAATCTAAATTGTACAGAACGATTTAGAACTCTTCAAAAGTATCCTGTTTAATTTCAGAACTATTCTGAATTGTACAGAATGATTTAGAACTTTTCAAAAGTGTCCTGTTTAATTTCAGAACTATTCTGAATTGTACAGAATGATTTAGAACTGTTCAAAAGTATCCTGTTTAATTTCAGAACTATTCTGAATTGTACAGAATGATTTAGAACTGTTCAAAAGTGTCCTGTTTAATTTCAGAACTAATCTAAATTGTACAGAACGATTTAGAACTCTTCAAAAGTGTCCTGTTTAATTTTAGAACTAATCTAAATTGTACAGAACGATTTAGAACTCTTCAAAAGTATCCTGTTTAATTTTAGAACTAATCTAAATTGTACAGAACGATTTAGAACTCTTCAAAAGTATCCTGTTTAATTTCAGAACTATTCTGAATTGTACAGAATGATTTAGAACTGTTCAAAAGTGTCCTGTTTAATTTCAGAACTATTCTGAATTGTACAGAATGATTTAGAACTTTTCAAAAGTGTCCTGTTTAATTTCAGAACTATTCTGAATTGTACAGAATGATTTAGAACTGTTCAAAAGTGTCCTGTTTAATTTTAGAACTAATCTAAATTGTACAGAACGATTTAGAACTCTTCAAAAGTATCCTGTTTAATTTCAGAACTAATCTAAATTGTACAGAATGATTTAGAACTGTTCAAAAGTGTCCTGTTTAATTTCAGAACTATTCTGAATTGTACAGAATGATTTAGAACTTTTCAAAAGTGTCCTGTTTAATTTCAGAACTATTCTGAATTGTACAGAATGATTTAGAACTGTTCAAAAGTGTCCTGTTTAATTTCAGAACTATTCTGAATTGTACAGAATGATTTAGAACTGTTCAAAAGTGTCCTGTTTAATTTCAGAACTAATCTAAATTGTACAGAATGATTTAGAACTGTTCAAAAGTGTCCTGTTTAATTTCAGAACTAATCTAAATTGTACAGAACGATTTAGAACTCTTCAAAAGTATCCTGTTTAATTTCAGAACTATTCTGAATTGTACAGAATGATTTAGAACTTTTCAAAAGTGTCCTGTTTAATTTCAGAACTATTCTGAATTGTACAGAATGATTTAGAACTCTTCAAAAGTGTCCTGTTTAATTTTAGAACTAATCTAAATTGTACAGAATGATTTAGAACTCTTCAAAAGTGTCCTGTTTAATTTTAGAACTAATCTAAATTGTACAGAACGATTTAGAACTCTTCAAAAGTATCCTGTTTAATTTCAGAACTATTCTGAATTGTACAGAATGATTTAGAACTTTTCAAAAGTGTCTCGTTTAATTTCAGAACTATTCTGAATTGTACAGAATGATTTAGAACTGTTCAAAAGTGTCCTGTTTAATTTCAGAACTAATCTAAATTGTACAGAACGATTTAGAACTCTTCAAAAGTATCCTGTTTAATTTTAGAACTAATCTAAATTGTACAGAACGATTTAGAACTCTTCAAAAGTATCCTGTTTAATTTCAGAACTATTCTGAATTGTACAGAATGATTTAGAACTTTTCAAAAGTGTCCTGTTTAATTTCAGAACTATTCTGAATTATACAGAATGATTTAAAACTCTTCAAAAGTGTCCTGTTTAATTTTAGAACTAATCTAAATTGTACAGAACGATTTAGAACTCTTCAAAAGTATCCTGTTTAATTTCAGAACTATTCTGAATTGTACAGAATGATTTAGAACTTTTCAAAAGTGTCCTGTTTAATTTCAGAACTATTCTGAATTGTACAGAATGATTTAGAACTCTTCAAAAGTGTCCTGTTTAATTTTATAACTATTCTGAATTATACAGAATGATTTAGAACTCTTCAAAAGTGTCCTGTTTAATTTTAGAACTAATCTAAATTGTACAGAACGATTTAGAACTCTTCAAAAGTATCCTGTTTAATTTCAGAACTATTCTGAATTGTACAGAATGATTTAGAACTTTTCAAAAGTGTCCCGTTTAATTTCAGAACTATTCTGAATTGTACAGAATGATTTAGAACTGTTCAAAAGTGTCCTGTTTAATTTCAGAACTAATCTAAATTGTACAGAACGATTTAGAACTCTTCAAAAGTATCCTGTTTAATTTTAGAACTAATCTAAATTGTACAGAACGATTTAGAACTCTTCAAAAGTATCCTGTTTAATTTCAGAACTATTCTGAATTGTACAGAATGATTTAGAACTGTTCAAAAGTGTCCTGTTTAATTTCAGAACTAATCTAAATTGTACAGAACGATTTAGAACTCTTCAAAAGTGTCCTGTTTAATTTTAGAACTAATCTAAATTGTACAGAACGATTTAGAACTCTTCAAAAGTATCCTGTTTAATTTCAGAACTATTCTAAATTGTACAGAATGATTTAGAACTTTTCAAAAGTGTCCTGTTTAATTTCAGAACTATTCTGAATTGTACAGAATGATTTAGAACTCTTCAAAAGTGTCCTGTTTAATTTTATAACTATTCTGAATTATACAGAATGATTTAGAACTGTTCAAAAGTGTCCTGTTTAATTTCAGAACTAATCTAAATTGTACAGAACGATTTAGAACTCTTCAAAAGTATCCTGTTTAATTTCAGAACTATTCTGAATTGTACAGAATGATTTAGAACTTTTCAAAAGTGTCCTGTTTAATTTCAGAACTATTCTGAATTATACAGAATCATTTAAAACTCTTCAAAAGTGTCCTGTTTAATTTTAGAACTAATCTAAATTGTACAGAACGATTTAGAACTCTTCAAAAGTATCCTGTTTAATTTCAGAACTATTCTGAATTGTACAGAATGATTTAGAACTTTTCAAAAGTGTCCCGTTTAATTTCAGAACTATTCTGAATTGTACAGAATGATTTAGAACTGTTCAAAAGTGTCCTGTTTAATTTCAGAACTAATCTAAATTGTACAGAACGATTTAGAACTCTTCAAAAGTATCCTGTTTAATTTTAGTACTAATCTAAATTGTACAGAACGATTTAGAACTCTTCAAAAGTATCCTGTTTAATTTCAGAACTATTCTGAATTGTACAGAATGCTTTAGAACTGTTCAAAAGTGTCCTGTTTAATTTCAGAACTAATCTAAATTGTACAGAACGATTTAGAACTCTTCAAAAGTGTCCTGTTTAATTTTAGAACTAATCTAAATTGTACAGAACGATTTAGAACTCTTCAAAAGTATCCTGTTTAATTTCATAACTATTCTGAATTGTACAGAATGATTTAGAACTTTTCAAAAGTGTCCTGTTTAATTTCAGAACTATTCTGAATTGTACAGAATGATTTAGAACTCTTCAAAAGTGTCCTGTTTAATTTTAGAACTAATCTAAATTGTACAGAATGATTTAGAACTCTTCAAAAGTATCCTGTTTAATTTCAGAACTATTCTGAATTGTACAGAATGATTTAGAACTTTTCAAAAGTGTCATGTTTAATTTCAGAACTATTCTGAATTATACAGAATGATTTAAAACTCTTCAAAAGTGTCCTGTTTAATTTTAGAACTAATCTAAATTGTACAGAACGATTTAGAACTCTTCAAAAGTATCCTGTTTAATTTCAGAACTATTCTGAATTGTACAGAATGATTTAGAACTTTTCAAAAGTGTCCTGTTTAATTTCAGAACTATTCTGAATTGTACAGAATGATTTAGAACTGTTCAAAAGTATCCTGTTTAATTTCAGAACTATTCTGAATTGTACAGAATGATTTAGAACTGTTCAAAAGTGTCCTGTTTAATTTCAGAACTAATCTAAATTGTACAGAACGATTTAGAACTCTTCAAAAGTGTCCTGTTTAATTTTAGAACTAATCTAAATTGTACAGAACGATTTAGAACTCTTCAAAAGTATCCTGTTTAATTTTAGAACTAATCTAAATTGTACAGAACGATTTAGAACTCTTCAAAAGTATCCTGTTTAATTTCAGAACTATTCTGAATTGTACAGAATGATTTAGAACTGTTCAAAAGTGTCCTGTTTAATTTCAGAACTATTCTGAATTGTACAGAATGATTTAGAACTTTTCAAAAGTGTCCTGTTTAATTTCAGAACTATTCTGAATTGTACAGAATGATTTAGAACTGTTCAAAAGTGTCCTGTTTAATTTCAGAACTATTCTGAATTGTACAGAATGATTTAGAACTGTTTAAAAGTGTCCTGTTTAATTTCAGAACTAATCTAAATTGTACAGAACGATTTAGAACTCTTCAAAAGTGTCCTGTTTAATTTTAGAACTAATCTAAATTGTACAGAACGATTTAGAACTGTTCAAAAGTGTCCTGTTTAATTTCAGAACTAATCTAAATTGTACAGAACGATTTAGAACTCTTCAAAAGTATCCTGTTTAATTTCAGAACTATTCTGAATTGTACAGAATGATTTAGAACTTTTCAAAAGTGTCCTGTTTAATTTCAGAACTATTCTGAATTGTACAGAATGATTTAGAACTTTTCAAAAGTGTCCTGTTTAATTTCAGAACTATTCTGAATTGTACAGAATGATTTAGAACTTTTCAAAAGTGTCCTGTTTAATTTCAGAACTATTCTGAATTGTACAGAATGATTTAGAACTGTTCAAAAGTGTCCTGTTTAATTTCAGAACTAATCTAAATTGTACAGAACGATTTAGAACTCTTCAAAAGTATCCTGTTTAATTTCAGAACTATTCTGAATTGTACAGAATGATTTAGAACTTTTCAAAAGTGTCCTGTTTAATTTCAGAACTATTCTGAATTGTACAGAATGATTTAGAACTCTTCAAAAGTGTCCTGTTTAATTTTAGAACTAATCTAAATTGTACAGAATGATTTAGAACTCTTCAAAAGTATCCTGTTTAATTTCAGAACTATTCTGAATTGTACAGAATGATTTAGAACTTTTCAAAAGTGTCCTGTTTAATTTCAGAACTATTCTGAATTATACAGAATGATTTAAAACTCTTCAAAAGTGTCCTGTTTAATTTTAGAACTAATCTAAATTGTACAGAACGATTTAGAACTCTTCAAAAGTATCCTGTTTAATTTCAGAACTATTCTGAATTGTACAGAATGATTTAGAACTTTTCAAAAGTGTCCTGTTTAATTTCAGAACTATTCAGAATTGTACAGAATGATTTAGAACTCTTCAAAAGTGTCCTGTTTAATTTTATAACTATTCTGAATTATACAGAATGATTTAGAACTGTTCAAAAGTGTCCTGTTTAATTTCAGAACTAATCTAAATTGTACAGAACGATTTAGAACTCTTCAAAAGTATCCTGTTTAATTTCAGAACTATTCTGAATTGTACAGAATGATTTAGAACTTTTCAAAAGTGTCCTGTTTAATTTCAGAACTATTCTGAATTATACAGAATGATTTAAAACTCTTCAAAAGTGTCCTGTTTAATTTTAGAACTAATCTAAATTGTACAGAACGATTTAGAACTCTTCAAAAGTATCCTGTTTAATTTCAGAACTATTCTGAATTGTACAGAATGATTTAGAACTTTTCAAAAGTGTCCCGTTTAATTTCAGAACTATTCTGAATTGTACAGAATGATTTAGAACTGTTCAAAAGTGTCCTGTTTAATTTCAGAACTAATCTAAATTGTACAGAACGATTTAGAACTCTTCAAAAGTATCCTGTTTAATTTTAGAACTAATCTAAATTGTACAGAACGATTTAGAACTCTTCAAAAGTATCCTGTTTAATTTCAGAACTATTCTGAATTGTACAGAATGATTTAGAACTGTTCAAAAGTATCCTGTTTAATTTCAGAACTAATCTAAATTGTACAGAACGATTTAGAACTCTTCAAAAGTGTCCTGTTTAATTTTAGAACTAATCTAAATTGTACAGAACGATTTAGAACTCTTCAAAAGTATCCTGTTTAATTTTAGAACTAATCTAAATTGTACAGAACGATTTAGAACTCTTCAAAAGTATCCTGTTTAATTTCAGAACTATTCTGAATTGTACAGAATGATTTAGAACTGTTCAAAAGTGTCCTGTTTAATTTCAGAACTATTCTGAATTGTACAGAATGATTTAGAACTTTTCAAAAGTGTCCTGTTTAATTTCAGAACTATTCTGAATTGTACAGAATGATTTAGAACTGTTCAAAAGTGTCCTGTTTAATTTCAGAACTATTCTGAATTGTACAGAATGATTTAGAACTGTTCAAAAGAGTCCTGTTTAATTTCAGAACTAATCTAAATTGTACAGAATGATTTAGAACTGTTCAAAAGTGTCCTGTTTAATTTCAGAACTAATCTAAATTGTACAGAACGATTTAGAACTCTTCAAAAGTATCCTGTTTAATTTCAGAACTATTCTGAATTGTACAGAATGATTTAGAACTTTTCAAAAGTGTCCTGTTTAATTTCAGAACTATTCTGAATTGTACAGAATGATTTAGAACTCTTCAAAAGTGTCCTGTTTAATTTTAGAACTAATCTAAATTGTACAGAATGATTTAGAACTCTTCAAAAGTATCCTGTTTAATTTCTGAACTATTCTGAATTGTACAGAATGATTTAGAACTTTTCAAAAGTGTCCTGTTTAATTTCAGAACTATTCTGAATTATACAGAATGATTTAAAACTCTTCAACAGTGTCCTGTTTAATTTTAGAACTAATCTAAATTGTACAGAACGATTTAGAACTCTTCAAAAGTATCCTGTTTAATTTCAGAACTATTCTGAATTGTACAGAATGATTTAGAACTTTTCAAAAGTGTCCTGTTTAATTTCAGAACTATTCTGAATTGTACAGAATGATTTAGAACTCTTCAAAAGTGTCCTGTTTAATTTCAGAACTATTCTGAATTGTACAGAATGATTTAGAACTGTTCAAAAGTGTCCTGTTTAATTTCAGAACTAATCTAAATTGTACAGAATGATTTAGAACTGTTCAAAAGTGTCCTGTTTAATTTCAGAACTAATCTAAATTGTACAGAACGATTTAGAACTCTTCAAAAGTATCCTGTTTAATTTCAGAACTATTCTGAATTGTACAGAATGATTTAGAACTTTTCAAAAGTGTCCTGTTTAATTTCAGAACTATTCTGAATTGTACAGAACGATTTAGAACTCTTCAAAAGTATCCTGTTTAATTTCAGAACTATTCTGAATTGTACAGAATGATTTAGAACTGTTCAAAAGTGTCCTGTTTAATTTCAGAACTAATCTAAATTGTACAGAACGATTTAGAACTCTTCAAAAGTATCCTGTTTAATTTCAGAACTATTCTGAATTGTACAGAATGATTTAGAACTTTTCAAAAGTGTCCTGTTTAATTTCAGAACTATTCTGAATTGTACAGAATGATTTAGAACTCTTCAAAAGTGTCCTGTTTAATTTTAGAACTAATCTAAATTGTACAGAATGATTTAGAACTCTTCAAAAGTATCCTGTTTAATTTCAGAACTATTCTGAATTGTACAGAATGATTTAGAACTTTTCAAAAGTGTCCTGTTTAATTTCAGAACTATTCTGAATTATACAGAATGATTTAAAACTCTTCAAAAGTGTCCTGTTTAATTTTAGAACTAATCTAAATTGTACAGAACGATTTAGAACTCTTCAAAAGTATCCTGTTTAATTTCAGAACTATTCTGAATTGTACAGAATGATTTAGAACTTTTCAAAAGTGTCCTGTTTAATTTCAGAACTATTCAGAATTGTACAGAATGATTTAGAACTCTTCAAAAGTGTCCTGTTTAATTTTATAACTATTCTGAATTATACAGAATGATTTAGAACTGTTCAAAAGTGTCCTGTTTAATTTCAGAACTAATCTAAATTGTACAGAACGATTTAGAACTCTTCAAAAGTATCCTGTTTAATTTCAGAACTATTCTGAATTGTACAGAATGATTTAGAACTTTTCAAAAGTGTCCTGTTTAATTTCAGAACTATTCTGAATTATACAGAATGATTTAAAACTCTTCAAAAGTGTCCTGTTTAATTTTAGAACTAATCTAAATTGTACAGAACGATTTAGAACTCTTCAAAAGTATCCTGTTTAATTTCAGAACTATTCTGAATTGTACAGAATGATTTAGAACTTTTCAAAAGTGTCCCGTTTAATTTCAGAACTATTCTGAATTGTACAGAATGATTTAGAACTGTTCAAAAGTGTCCTGTTTAATTTCAGAACTAATCTAAATTGTACAGAACGATTTAGAACTCTTCAAAAGTATCCTGTTTAATTTTAGAACTAATCTAAATTGTACAGAACGATTTAGAACTCTTCAAAAGTATCCTGTTTAATTTCAGAACTATTCTGAATTGTACAGAATGATTTAGAACTGTTCAAAAGTATCCTGTTTAATTTCAGAACTAATCTAAATTGTACAGAACGATTTAGAACTCTTCAAAAGTGTCCTGTTTAATTTTAGAACTAATCTAAATTGTACAGAACGATTTAGAACTCTTCAAAAGTATCCTGTTTAATTTTAGAACTAATCTAAATTGTACAGAACGATTTAGAACTCTTCAAAAGTATCCTGTTTAATTTCAGAACTATTCTGAATTGTACAGAATGATTTAGAACTGTTCAAAAGTGTCCTGTTTAATTTCAGAACTATTCTGAATTGTACAGAATGATTTAGAACTTTTCAAAAGTGTCCTGTTTAATTTCAGAACTATTCTGAATTGTACAGAATGATTTAGAACTGTTCAAAAGTGTCCTGTTTAATTTCAGAACTATTCTGAATTGTACAGAATGATTTAGAACTGTTCAAAAGAGTCCTGTTTAATTTCAGAACTAATCTAAATTGTACAGAATGATTTAGAACTGTTCAAAAGTGTCCTGTTTAATTTCAGAACTAATCTAAATTGTACAGAACGATTTAGAACTCTTCAAAAGTATCCTGTTTAATTTCAGAACTATTCTGAATTGTACAGAATGATTTAGAACTTTTCAAAAGTGTCCTGTTTAATTTCAGAACTATTCTGAATTGTACAGAATGATTTAGAACTCTTCAAAAGTGTCCTGTTTAATTTTAGAACTAATCTAAATTGTACAGAATGATTTAGAACTCTTCAAAAGTATCCTGTTTAATTTCTGAACTATTCTGAATTGTACAGAATGATTTAGAACTTTTCAAAAGTGTCCTGTTTAATTTCAGAACTATTCTGAATTATACAGAATGATTTAAAACTCTTCAACAGTGTCCTGTTTAATTTTAGAACTAATCTAAATTGTACAGAACGATTTAGAACTCTTCAAAAGTATCCTGTTTAATTTCAGAACTATTCTGAATTGTACAGAATGATTTAGAACTTTTCAAAAGTGTCCTGTTTAATTTCAGAACTATTCTGAATTGTACAGAATGATTTAGAACTCTTCAAAAGTGTCCTGTTTAATTTCAGAACTATTCTGAATTGTACAGAATGATTTAGAACTGTTCAAAAGTGTCCTGTTTAATTTCAGAACTAATCTAAATTGTACAGAATGATTTAGAACTGTTCAAAAGTGTCCTGTTTAATTTCAGAACTAATCTAAATTGTACAGAACGATTTAGAACTCTTCAAAAGTATCCTGTTTAATTTCAGAACTATTCTGAATTGTACAGAATGATTTAGAACTTTTCAAAAGTGTCCTGTTTAATTTCAGAACTATTCTGAATTGTACAGAACGATTTAGAACTCTTCAAAAGTATCCTGTTTAATTTCAGAACTATTCTGAATTGTACAGAATGATTTAGAACTGTTCAAAAGTGTCCTGTTTAATTTCAGAACTAATCTAAATTGTACAGAACGATTTAGAACTCTTCAAAAGTATCCTGTTTAATTTCAGAACTATTCTGAATTGTACAGAATGATTTAGAACTTTTCAAAAGTGTCCTGTTTAATTTCAGAACTATTCTGAATTGTACAGAATGATTTAGAACTCTTCAAAAGTGTCCTGTTTAATTTTAGAACTAATCTAAATTGTACAGAATGATTTAGAACTCTTCAAAAGTATCCTGTTTAATTTCAGAACTATTCTGAATTGTACAGAATGATTTAGAACTTTTCAAAAGTGTCCTGTTTAATTTCAGAACTATTCTGAATTATACAGAATGATTTAAAACTCTTCAAAAGTGTCCTGTTTAATTTTAGAACTAATCTAAATTGTACAGAACGATTTAGAACTCTTCAAAAGTATCCTGTTTAATTTCAGAACTATTCTGAATTGTACAGAATGATTTAGAACTTTTCAAAAGTGTCCTGTTTAATTTCAGAACTATTCAGAATTGTACAGAATGATTTAGAACTCTTCAAAAGTGTCCTGTTTAATTTTATAACTATTCTGAATTATACAGAATGATTTAGAACTGTTCAAAAGTGTCCTGTTTAATTTCAGAACTAATCTAAATTGTACAGAACGATTTAGAACTCTTCAAAAGTATCCTGTTTAATTTCAGAACTATTCTGAATTGTACAGAATGATTTAGAACTTTTCAAAAGTGTCCTGTTTAATTTCAGAACTATTCTGAATTATACAGAATGATTTAAAACTCTTCAAAAGTGTCCTGTTTAATTTTAGAACTAATCTAAATTGTACAGAACGATTTAGAACTCTTCAAAAGTATCCTGTTTAATTTCAGAACTATTCTGAATTGTACAGAATGATTTAGAACTTTTCAAAAGTGTCCCGTTTAATTTCAGAACTATTCTGAATTGTACAGAATGATTTAGAACTGTTCAAAAGTGTCCTGTTTAATTTCAGAACTAATCTAAATTGTACAGAACGATTTAGAACTCTTCAAAAGTATCCTGTTTAATTTTAGAACTAATCTAAATTGTACAGAACGATTTAGAACTCTTCAAAAGTATCCTGTTTAATTTCAGAACTATTCTGAATTGTACAGAATGATTTAGAACTGTTCAAAAGTATCCTGTTTAATTTCAGAACTAATCTAAATTGTACAGAACGATTTAGAACTCTTCAAAAGTGTCCTGTTTAATTTTAGAACTAATCTAAATTGTACAGAACGATTTAGAACTCTTCAAAAGTATCCTGTTTAATTTTAGAACTAATCTAAATTGTACAGAACGATTTAGAACTCTTCAAAAGTATCCTGTTTAATTTCAGAACTATTCTGAATTGTACAGAATGATTTAGAACTGTTCAAAAGTGTCCTGTTTAATTTCAGAACTATTCTGAATTGTACAGAATGATTTAGAACTTTTCAAAAGTGTCCTGTTTAATTTCAGAACTATTCTGAATTGTACAGAATGATTTAGAACTGTTCAAAAGTGTCCTGTTTAATTTCAGAACTATTCTGAATTGTACAGAATGATTTAGAACTGTTCAAAAGAGTCCTGTTTAATTTCAGAACTAATCTAAATTGTACAGAATGATTTAGAACTGTTCAAAAGTGTCCTGTTTAATTTCAGAACTAATCTAAATTGTACAGAACGATTTAGAACTCTTCAAAAGTATCCTGTTTAATTTCAGAACTATTCTGAATTGTACAGAATGATTTAGAACTTTTCAAAAGTGTCCTGTTTAATTTCAGAACTATTCTGAATTGTACAGAATGATTTAGAACTCTTCAAAAGTGTCCTGTTTAATTTTAGAACTAATCTAAATTGTACAGAATGATTTAGAACTCTTCAAAAGTATCCTGTTTAATTTCAGAACTATTCTGAATTGTACAGAATGATTTAGAACTTTTCAAAAGTGTCCTGTTTAATTTCAGAACTATTCTGAATTATACAGAATGATTTAAAACTCTTCAACAGTGTCCTGTTTAATTTTAGAACTAATCTAAATTGTACAGAACGATTTAGAACTCTTCAAAAGTATCCTGTTTAATTTCAGAACTATTCTGAATTGTACAGAATGATTTAGAACTTTTCAAAAGTGTCCTGTTTAATTTCAGAACTATTCTGAATTGTACAGAATGATTTAGAACTCTTCAAAAGTGTCCTGTTTAATTTCAGAACTATTCTGAATTGTACAGAATGATTTAGAACTGTTCAAAAGTGTCCTGTTTAATTTCAGAACTAATCTAAATTGTACAGAATGATTTAGAACTGTTCAAAAGTGTCCTGTTTAATTTCAGAACTAATCTAAATTGTACAGAACGATTTAGAACTCTTCAAAAGTATCCTGTTTAATTTCAGAACTATTCTGAATTGTACAGAATGATTTAGAACTTTTCAAAAGTGTCCTGTTTAATTTCAGAACTATTCTGAATTGTACAGAATGATTTAGAACTCTTCAAAAGTGTCCTGTTTAATTTTAGAACTAATCTAAATTGTACAGAATGATTTAGAACTCTTCAAAAGTGTCCTGTTTAATTTTAGAACTAATCTAAATTGTACAGAACGATTTAGAACTCTTCAAAAGTATCCTGTTTAATTTCAGAACTATTCTGAATTGTACAGAATGATTTAGAACTTTTCAAAAGTGTCCCGTTTAATTTCAGAACTATTCTGAATTGTACAGAATGATTTAGAACTGTTCAAAAGTGTCCTGTTTAATTTCAGAACTAATCTAAATTGTACAGAACGATTTAGAACTCTTCAAAAGTATCCTGTTTAATTTTAGAACTAATCTAAATTGTACAGAACGATTTAGAACTCTTCAAAAGTATCCTGTTTAATTTTAGAACTAATCTAAATTGTACAGAACGATTTAGAACTCTTCAAAAGTATCCTGTTTAATTTCAGAACTATTCTGAATTGTACAGAATGCTTTAGAACTGTTCAAAAGTGTCCTGTTTAATTTCAGAACTAATCTAAATTGTACAGAACGATTTAGAACTCTTCAAAAGTGTCCTGTTTAATTTTAGAACTAATCTAAATTGTACAGAACGATTTAGAACTCTTCAAAAGTATCCTGTTTAATTTCATAACTATTCTGAATTGTACAGAATGATTTAGAACTTTTCAAAAGTGTCCTGTTTAATTTCAGAACTATTCTGAATTGTACAGAATGATTTAGAACTCTTCAAAAGTGTCCTGTTTAATTTTAGAACTAATCTAAATTGTACAGAATGATTTAGAACTCTTCAAAAGTGTCCTGTTTAATTTCAGAACTATTCTGAATTGTACAGAATGATTTAGAACTTTTCAAAAGTGTCATGTTTAATTTCAGAACTATTCTGAATTATACAGAATGATTTAAAACTCTTCAAAAGTGTCCAGTTTAATTTTAGAACTAATCTAAATTGTACAGAACGATTTAGAACTCTTCAAAAGTATCCTGTTTAATTTCAGAACTATTCTGAATTGTACAGAATGATTTAGAACTTTTCAAAAGTGTCCTGTTTAATTTCAGAACTATTCTGAATTGTACAGAATGATTTAGAACTGTTCAAAAGTATCCTGTTTAATTTCAGAACTATTCTGAATTGTACAGAATGATTTAGAACTGTTCAAAAGTGTCCTGTTTAATTTCAGAACTAATCTAAATTGTACAGAACGATTTAGAACTCTTCAAAAGTGTCCTGTTTAATTTTAGAACTAATCTAAATTGTACAGAACGATTTAGAACTCTTCAAAAGTATCCTGTTTAATTTCAGAACTATTCTGAATTGTACAGAATGATTTAGAACTTTTCAAAAGTGTCCTGTTTAATTTCAGAACTATTCTGAATTGTACAGAATGATTTAGAACTGTTCAAAAGTATCCTGTTTAATTTCAGAACTATTCTGAATTGTACAGAATGATTTAGAACTGTTCAAAAGTGTCCTGTTTAATTTCAGAACTAATCTAAATTGTACAGAACGATTTAGAACTCTTCAAAAGTGTCCTGTTTAATTTTAGAACTAATCTAAATTGTACAGAACGATTTAGAACTCTTCAAAAGTGTCCTGTTTAATTTTAGAACTAATCTAAATTGTACAGAACGATTTAGAACTCTTCAAAAGTATCCTGTTTAATTTCAGAACTATTCTGAATTGTACAGAATGATTTAGAACTGTTCAAAAGTGTCCTGTTTAATTTCAGAACTATTCTGAATTGTACAGAATGATTTAGAACTTTTCAAAAGTGTCCTGTTTAATTTCAGAACTATTCTGAATTGTACAGAATGATTTAGAACTGTTCAAAAGTGTCCTGTTTAATTTCAGAACTATTCTGAATTGTACAGAATGATTTAGAACTGTTTAAAAGTGTCCTGTTTAATTTCAGAACTAATCTAAATTGTACAGAACGATTTAGAACTCTTCAAAAGTGTCCTGTTTAATTTTAGAACTAATCTAAATTGTACAGAACGATTTAGAACTGTTCAAAAGTGTCCTGTTTAATTTCAGAACTAATCTAAATTGTACAGAACGATTTAGAACTCTTCAAAAGTATCCTGTTTAATTTCAGAACTATTCTGAATTGTACAGAATGATTTAGAACTTTTCAAAAGTGTCCTGTTTAATTTCAGAACTATTCTGAATTGTACAGAATGATTTAGAACTTTTCAAAAGTGTCCTGTTTAATTTCAGAACTATTCTGAATTGTACAGAATGATTTAGAACTGTTCAAAAGTGTCCTGTTTAATTTCAGAACTAATCTAAATTGTACAGAACGATTTAGAACTCTTCAAAAGTATCCTGTTTAATTTCAGAACTATTCTGAATTGTACAGAATGATTTAGAACTTTTCAAAAGTGTCCTGTTTAATTTCAGAACTATTCTGAATTGTACAGAATGATTTAGAACTCTTCAAAAGTGTCCTGTTTAATTTTAGAACTAATCTAAATTGTACAGAATGATTTAGAACTCTTCAAAAGTATCCTGTTTAATTTCAGAACTATTCTGAATTGTACAGAATGATTTAGAACTTTTCAAAAGTGTCCTGTTTAATTTCAGAACTATTCTGAATTATACAGAATGATTTAAAACTCTTCAAAAGTGTCCTGTTTAATTTTAGAACTAATCTAAATTGTACAGAACGATTTAGAACTCTTCAAAAGTATCCTGTTTAATTTCAGAACTATTCTGAATTGTACAGAATGATTTAGAACTTTTCAAAAGTGTCCCGTTTAATTTCAGAACTATTCTGAATTGTACAGAATGATTTAGAACTGTTCAAAAGTGTCCTGTTTAATTTCAGAACTAATCTAAATTGTACAGAACGATTTAGAACTCTTCAAAAGTATCCTGTTTAATTTTAGAACTAATCTAAATTGTACAGAACGATTTAGAACTCTTCAAAAGTATCCTGTTTAATTTCAGAACTATTCTGAATTGTACAGAATGATTTAGAACTGTTCAAAAGTGTCCTGTTTAATTTCAGAACTAATCTAAATTGTACAGAACGATTTAGAACTCTTCAAAAGTGTCCTGTTTAATTTTAGAACTAATCTAAATTGTACAGAACGATTTAGAACTCTTCAAAAGTATCCTGTTTAATTTCAGAACTATTCTAAATTGTACAGAATGATTTAGAACTTTTCAAAAGTGTCCTGTTTAATTTCAGAACTATTCTGAATTGTACAGAATGATTTAGAACTCTTCAAAAGTGTCCTGTTTAATTTTATAACTATTCTGAATTATACAGAATGATTTAGAACTCTTCAAAAGTGTCCTGTTTAATTTCAGAACTAATCTAAATTGTACAGAACGATTTAGAACTCTTCAAAAGTATCCTGTTTAATTTCAGAACTATTCTGAATTGTACAGAACGATTTAGAACTCTTCAAAAGTATCCTGTTTAATTTTAGAACTAATCTAAATTGTACAGAACGATTTAGAACTCTTCAAAAGTATCCTGTTTAATTTCAGAACTATTCTGAATTGTACAGAATGATTTAGAACTGTTCAAAAGTGTCCTGTTTAATTTCAGAACTATTCTGAATTGTACAGAATGATTTAGAACTTTTCAAAAGTGTCCTGTTTAATTTCAGAACTATTCTGAATTGTACAGAATGATTTAGAACTGTTCAAAAGTGTCCTGTTTAATTTCAGAACTATTCTGAATTGTACAGAATGATTTAGAACTGTTCAAAAGTGTCCTGTTTAATTTCAGAACTAATCTAAATTGTACAGAATGATTTAGAACTTTTCAAAAGTGTCCTGTTTAATTTCAGAACTATTCTGAATTGTACAGAATGATTTAGAACTGTTCAAAAGTGTCCTGTTTAATTTCAGAACTATTCTGAATTGTACAGAATGATTTAGAACTGTTCAAAAGTGTCCTGTTTAATTTCAGAACTAATCTAAATTGTACAGAATGATTTAGAACTGTTCAAAAGTGTCCTGTTTAATTTCAGAACTAATCTAAATTGTACAGAACGATTTAGAACTCTTCAAAAGTATCCTGTTTAATTTCAGAACTATTCTGAATTGTACAGAATGATTTAGAACTTTTCAAAAGTGTCCTGTTTAATTTCAGAACTATTCTGAATTGTACAGAATGATTTAGAACTCTTCAAAAGTGTCCTGTTTAATTTTAGAACTAATCTAAATTGTACAGAATGATTTAGAACTCTTCAAAAGTGTCCTGTTTAATTTTAGAACTAATCTAAATTGTACAGAACGATTTAGAACTCTTCAAAAGTATCCTGTTTAATTTCAGAACTATTCTGAATTGTACAGAATGATTTAGAACTTTTCAAAAGTGTCTCGTTTAATTTCAGAACTATTCTGAATTGTACAGAATGATTTAGAACTGTTCAAAAGTGTCCTGTTTAATTTCAGAACTAATCTAAATTGTACAGAACGATTTAGAACTCTTCAAAAGTATCCTGTTTAATTTTAGAACTAATCTAAATTGTACAGAACGATTTAGAACTCTTCAAAAGTATCCTGTTTAATTTCAGAACTATTCTGAATTGTACAGAATGATTTAGAACTTTTCAAAAGTGTCCTGTTTAATTTCAGAACTATTCTGAATTATACAGAATGATTTAAAACTCTTCAAAAGTGTCCTGTTTAATTTTAGAACTAATCTAAATTGTACAGAACGATTTAGAACTCTTCAAAAGTATCCTGTTTAATTTCAGAACTATTCTGAATTGTACAGAATGATTTAGAACTTTTCAAAAGTGTCCTGTTTAATTTCAGAACTATTCTGAATTGTACAGAATGATTTAGAACTCTTCAAAAGTGTCCTGTTTAATTTTATAACTATTCTGAATTATACAGAATGATTTAGAACTCTTCAAAAGTGTCCTGTTTAATTTTAGAACTAATCTAAATTGTACAGAACGATTTAGAACTCTTCAAAAGTATCCTGTTTAATTTCAGAACTATTCTGAATTGTACAGAATGATTTAGAACTTTTCAAAAGTGTCCCGTTTAATTTCAGAACTATTCTGAATTGTACAGAATGATTTAGAACTGTTCAAAAGTGTCCTGTTTAATTTCAGAACTAATCTAAATTGTACAGAACGATTTAGAACTCTTCAAAAGTATCCTGTTTAATTTTAGAACTAATCTAAATTGTACAGAACGATTTAGAACTTTTCAAAAGTGTCCTGTTTAATTTTATAACTATTCTGAATTATACAGAATGATTTAGAACTGTTCAAAAGTGTCCTGTTTAATTTCAGAACTAATCTAAATTGTACAGAACGATTTAGAACTCTTCAAAAGTATCCTGTTTAATTTCAGAACTATTCTGAATTGTACAGAATGATTTAGAACTTTTCAAAAGTGTCCTGTTTAATTTCAGAACTATTCTGAATTATACAGAATGATTTAAAACTCTTCAAAAGTGTCCTGTTTAATTTTAGAACTAATCTAAATTGTACAGAACGATTTAGAACTCTTCAAAAGTATCCTGTTTAATTTCAGAACTATTCTGAATTGTACAGAATGATTTAGAACTTTTCAAAAGTGTCCCGTTTAATTTCAGAACTATTCTGAATTGTACAGAATGATTTAGAACTGTTCAAAAGTGTCCTGTTTAATTTCAGAACTAATCTAAATTGTACAGAACGATTTAGAACTCTTCAAAAGTATCCTGTTTAATTTTAGTACTAATCTAAATTGTACAGAACGATTTAGAACTCTTCAAAAGTATCCTGTTTAATTTCAGAACTATTCTGAATTGTACAGAATGCTTTAGAACTGTTCAAAAGTGTCCTGTTTAATTTCAGAACTAATCTAAATTGTACAGAACGATTTAGAACTCTTCAAAAGTGTCCTGTTTAATTTTAGAACTAATCTAAATTGTACAGAACGATTTAGAACTCTTCAAAAGTATCCTGTTTAATTTCATAACTATTCTGAATTGTACAGAATGATTTAGAACTTTTCAAAAGTGTCCTGTTTAATTTCAGAACTATTCTGAATTGTACAGAATGATTTAGAACTCTTCAAAAGTGTCCTGTTTAATTTTAGAACTAATCTAAATTGTACAGAATGATTTAGAACTCTTCAAAAGTATCCTGTTTAATTTCAGAACTATTCTGAATTGTACAGAATGATTTAGAACTTTTCAAAAGTGTCATGTTTAATTTCAGAACTATTCTGAATTATACAGAATGATTTAAAACTCTTCAAAAGTGTCCTGTTTAATTTTAGAACTAATCTAAATTGTACAGAACGATTTAGAACTCTTCAAAAGTATCCTGTTTAATTTCAGAACTATTCTGAATTGTACAGAATGATTTAGAACTTTTCAAAAGTGTCCTGTTTAATTTCAGAACTATTCTGAATTGTACAGAATGATTTAGAACTGTTCAAAAGTATCCTGTTTAATTTCAGAACTATTCTGAATTGTACAGAATGATTTAGAACTGTTCAAAAGTGTCCTGTTTAATTTCAGAACTAATCTAAATTGTACAGAACGATTTAGAACTCTTCAAAAGTGTCCTGTTTAATTTTAGAACTAATCTAAATTGTACAGAACGATTTAGAACTCTTCAAAAGTATCCTGTTTAATTTTAGAACTAATCTAAATTGTACAGAACGATTTAGAACTCTTCAAAAGTATCCTGTTTAATTTCAGAACTATTCTGAATTGTACAGAATGATTTAGAACTGTTCAAAAGTGTCCTGTTTAATTTCAGAACTATTCTGAATTGTACAGAATGATTTAGAACTTTTCAAAAGTGTCCTGTTTAATTTCAGAACTATTCTGAATTGTACAGAATGATTTAGAACTGTTCAAAAGTGTCCTGTTTAATTTCAGAACTATTCTGAATTGTACAGAATGATTTAGAACTGTTTAAAAGTGTCCTGTTTAATTTCAGAACTAATCTAAATTGTACAGAACGATTTAGAACTCTTCAAAAGTGTCCTGTTTAATTTTAGAACTAATCTAAATTGTACAGAACGATTTAGAACTGTTCAAAAGTGTCCTGTTTAATTTCAGAACTAATCTAAATTGTACAGAACGATTTAGAACTCTTCAAAAGTATCCTGTTTAATTTCAGAACTATTCTGAATTGTACAGAATGATTTAGAACTTTTCAAAAGTGTCCTGTTTAATTTCAGAACTATTCTGAATTGTACAGAATGATTTAGAACTTTTCAAAAGTGTCCTGTTTAATTTCAGAACTATTCTGAATTGTACAGAATGATTTAGAACTTTTCAAAAGTGTCCTGTTTAATTTCAGAACTATTCTGAATTGTACAGAATGATTTAGAACTTTTCAAAAGTGTCCTGTTTAATTTCAGAACTATTCTGAATTGTACAGAATGATTTAGAACTTTTCAAAAGTGTCCTGTTTAATTTCAGAACTATTCTGAATTGTACAGAATGATTTAGAACTGTTCAAAAGTGTCCTGTTTAATTTCAGAACTAATCTAAATTGTACAGAACGATTTAGAACTCTTCAAAAGTATCCTGTTTAATTTTAGAACTAATCTAAATTGTACAGAACGATTTAGAACTCTTCAAAAGTATCCTGTTTAATTTCAGAACTATTCTGAATTGTACAGAATGATTTAGAACTGTTCAAAAGTATCCTGTTTAATTTCAGAACTAATCTAAATTGTACAGAACGATTTAGAACTCTTCAAAAGTGTCCTGTTTAATTTTAGAACTAATCTAAATTGTACAGAACGATTTAGAACTCTTCAAAAGTATCCTGTTTAATTTTAGAACTAATCTAAATTGTACAGAACGATTTAGAACTCTTCAAAAGTATCCTGTTTAATTTCAGAACTATTCTGAATTGTACAGAATGATTTAGAACTGTTCAAAAGTGTCCTGTTTAATTTCAGAACTATTCTGAATTGTACAGAATGATTTAGAACTTTTCAAAAGTGTCCTGTTTAATTTCAGAACTATTCTGAATTGTACAGAATGATTTAGAACTGTTCAAAAGTGTCCTGTTTAATTTCAGAACTATTCTGAATTGTACAGAATGATTTAGAACTGTTCAAAAGTGTCCTGTTTAATTTCAGAACTAATCTAAATTGTACAGAATGATTTAGAACTGTTCAAAAGTGTCCTGTTTAATTTCAGAACTAATCTAAATTGTACAGAACGATTTAGAACTCTTCAAAAGTATCCTGTTTAATTTCAGAACTATTCTGAATTGTACAGAATGATTTAGAACTTTTCAAAAGTGTCCTGTTTAATTTCAGAACTATTCTGAATTGTACAGAATGATTTAGAACTCTTCAAAAGTGTCCTGTTTAATTTTAGAACTAATCTAAATTGTACAGAATGATTTAGAACTCTTCAAAAGTATCCTGTTTAATTTCAGAACTATTCTGAATTGTACAGAATGATTTAGAACTTTTCAAAAGTGTCCTGTTTAATTTCAGAACTATTCTGAATTATACAGAATGATTTAAAACTCTTCAACAGTGTCCTGTTTAATTTTAGAACTAATCTAAATTGTACAGAACGATTTAGAACTCTTCAAAAGTATCCTGTTTAATTTCAGAACTATTCTGAATTGTACAGAATGATTTAGAACTTTTCAAAAGTGTCCTGTTTAATTTCAGAACTATTCTGAATTGTACAGAATGATTTAGAACTCTTCAAAAGTGTCCTGTTTAATTTCAGAACTATTCTGAATTGTACAGAATGATTTAGAACTGTTCAAAAGTGTCCTGTTTAATTTCAGAACTAATCTAAATTGTACAGAATGATTTAGAACTGTTCAAAAGTGTCCTGTTTAATTTCAGAACTAATCTAAATTGTACAGAACGATTTAGAACTCTTCAAAAGTATCCTGTTTAATTTCAGAACTATTCTGAATTGTACAGAATGATTTAGAACTTTTCAAAAGTGTCCTGTTTAATTTCAGAACTATTCTGAATTGTACAGAATGATTTAGAACTCTTCAAAAGTGTCCTGTTTAATTTTAGAACTAATCTAAATTGTACAGAATGATTTAGAACTCTTCAAAAGTGTCCTGTTTAATTTTAGAACTAATCTAAATTGTACAGAACGATTTAGAACTCTTCAAAAGTATCCTGTTTAATTTCAGAACTATTCTGAATTGTACAGAATGATTTAGAACTTTTCAAAAGTGTCCCGTTTAATTTCAGAACTATTCTGAATTGTACAGAATGATTTAGAACTGTTCAAAAGTGTCCTGTTTAATTTCAGAACTAATCTAAATTGTACAGAACGATTTAGAACTCTTCAAAAGTATCCTGTTTAATTTTAGAACTAATCTAAATTGTACAGAACGATTTAGAACTCTTCAAAAGTATCCTGTTTAATTTCAGAACTATTCTGAATTGTACAGAATGATTTAGAACTTTTCAAAAGTGTCCTGTTTAATTTCAGAACTATTCTGAATTATACAGAATGATTTAAAACTCTTCAAAAGTGTCCTGTTTAATTTTAGAACTAATCTAAATTGTACAGAACGATTTAGAACTCTTCAAAAGTATCCTGTTTAATTTCAGAACTATTCTGAATTGTACAGAATGATTTAGAACTTTTCAAAAGTGTCCTGTTTAATTTCAGAACTATTCTGAATTGTACAGAATGATTTAGAACTCTTCAAAAGTGTCCTGTTTAATTTTATAACTATTCTGAATTATACAGAATGATTTAGAACTCTTCAAAAGTGTCCTGTTTAATTTTAGAACTAATCTAAATTGTACAGAACGATTTAGAACTCTTCAAAAGTATCCTGTTTAATTTCAGAACTATTCTGAATTGTACAGAATGATTTAGAACTTTTCAAAAGTGTCCCGTTTAATTTCAGAACTATTCTGAATTGTACAGAATGATTTAGAACTGTTCAAAAGTGTCCTGTTTAATTTCAGAACTAATCTAAATTGTACAGAACGATTTAGAACTCTTCAAAAGTATCCTGTTTAATTTTAGAACTAATCTAAATTGTACAGAACGATTTAGAACTCTTCAAAAGTATCCTGTTTAATTTCAGAACTATTCTGAATTGTACAGAATGATTTAGAACTGTTCAAAAGTGTCCTGTTTAATTTCAGAACTAATCTAAATTGTACAGAACGATTTAGAACTCTTCAAAAGTGTCCTGTTTAATTTTAGAACTAATCTAAATTGTACAGAACGATTTAGAACTCTTCAAAAGTATCCTGTTTAATTTCAGAACTATTCTAAATTGTACAGAATGATTTAGAACTTTTCAAAAGTGTCCTGTTTAATTTCAGAACTATTCTGAATTGTACAGAATGATTTAGAACTCTTCAAAAGTGTCCTGTTTAATTTTATAACTATTCTGAATTATACAGAATGATTTAGAACTGTTCAAAAGTGTCCTGTTTAATTTCAGAACTAATCTAAATTGTACAGAACGATTTAGAACTCTTCAAAAGTATCCTGTTTAATTTCAGAACTATTCTGAATTGTACAGAATGATTTAGAACTTTTCAAAAGTGTCCTGTTTAATTTCAGAACTATTCTGAATTATACAGAATGATTTAAAACTCTTCAAAAGTGTCCTGTTTAATTTTAGAACTAATCTAAATTGTACAGAACGATTTAGAACTCTTCAAAAGTATCCTGTTTAATTTCAGAACTATTCTGAATTGTACAGAATGATTTAGAACTTTTCAAAAGTGTCCCGTTTAATTTCAGAACTATTCTGAATTGTACAGAATGATTTAGAACTGTTCAAAAGTGTCCTGTTTAATTTCAGAACTAATCTAAATTGTACAGAACGATTTAGAACTCTTCAAAAGTATCCTGTTTAATTTTAGAACTAATCTAAATTGTACAGAACGATTTAGAACTCTTCAAAAGTATCCTGTTTAATTTCAGAACTATTCTGAATTGTACAGAATGCTTTAGAACTGTTCAAAAGTGTCCTGTTTAATTTCAGAACTAATCTAAATTGTACAGAACGATTTAGAACTCTTCAAAAGTGTCCTGTTTAATTTTAGAACTAATCTAAATTGTACAGAACGATTTAGAACTCTTCAAAAGTATCCTGTTTAATTTCATAACTATTCTGAATTGTACAGAATGATTTAGAACTTTTCAAAAGTGTCCTGTTTAATTTCAGAACTATTCTGAATTGTACAGAATGATTTAGAACTCTTCAAAAGTGTCCTGTTTAATTTTAGAACTAATCTAAATTGTACAGAATGATTTAGAACTCTTCAAAAGTATCCTGTTTAATTTCAGAACTATTCTGAATTGTACAGAATGATTTAGAACTTTTCAAAAGTGTCATGTTTAATTTCAGAACTATTCTGAATTATACAGAATGATTTAAAACTCTTCAAAAGTGTCCAGTTTAATTTTAGAACTAATCTAAATTGTACAGAACGATTTAGAACTCTTCAAAAGTATCCTGTTTAATTTCAGAACTATTCTGAATTGTACAGAATGATTTAGAACTTTTCAAAAGTGTCCTGTTTAATTTCAGAACTATTCTGAATTGTACAGAATGATTTAGAACTCTTCAAAAGTATCCTGTTTAATTTTAGAACTAATCTAAATTGTACAGAATGTTTTAGAACTCTTCAACAGTATCCTGTTTAATTTTAGAACTAATCTAAATTGTACAGAACGATTTAGAACTCTTCAAAAGTGTCCTGTTTAATTTTAGAACTAATCTAAATTGTACAGAACGATTTAGAACTCTTCAAAAGTATCCTGTTTAATTTCATAACTATTCTGAATTGTACAGAATGATTTAGAACTTTTCAAAAGTGTCCTGTTTAATTTCAGAACTATTCTGAATTGTACAGAATGATTTAGAACTCTTCAAAAGTGTCCTGTTTAATTTTAGAACTAATCTAAATTGTACAGAATGATTTAGAACTCTTCAAAAGTATCCTGTTTAATTTCAGAACTATTCTGAATTGTACAGAATGATTTAGAACTTTTCAAAAGTGTCATGTTTAATTTCAGAACTATTCTGAATTATACAGAATGATTTAAAACTCTTCAAAAGTGTCCAGTTTAATTTTAGAACTAATCTAAATTGTACAGAACGATTTAGAACTCTTCAAAAGTATCCTGTTTAATTTCAGAACTATTCTGAATTGTACAGAATGATTTAGAACTTTTCAAAAGTGTCCTGTTTAATTTCAGAACTATTCTGAATTGTACAGAATGATTTAGAACTGTTCAAAAGTATCCTGTTTAATTTCAGAACTATTCTGAATTGTACAGAATGATTTAGAACTGTTCAAAAGTGTCCTGTTTAATTTCAGAACTAATCTAAATTGTACAGAACGATTTAGAACTCTTCAAAAGTGTCCTGTTTAATTTTAGAACTAATCTAAATTGTACAGAACGATTTAGAACTCTTCAAAAGTATCCTGTTTAATTTTAGAACTAATCTAAATTGTACAGAACGATTTAGAACTCTTCAAAAGTATCCTGTTTAATTTTAGAACTAATCTAAATTGTACAGAATGTTTTAGAACTCTTCAACAGTATCCTGTTTAATTTTAGAACTAATCTAAATTGTACAGAACGATTTAGAACTCTTCAAAAGTGTCCTGTTTAATTTTAGAACTAATCTAAATTGTACAGAACGATTTAGAACTCTTCAAAAGTGTCCTGTTTAATTTTAGAACTAATCTAAATTGTACAGAACGATTTAGAACTCTTCAAAAGTATCCTGTTTAATTTCAGAACTATTCTGAATTGTACAGAATGATTTAGAACTTTTCAAAAGTGTCCTGTTTAATTTCAGAACTATTCTGAATTGTACAGAATGATTTAGAACTCTTCAAAAGTATCCTGTTTAATTTCAGAACTATTCTGAATTGTACAGAATGATTTAGAACTGTTCAAAAGTGTCCTGTTTAATTTTAGAACTAATCTAAATTGTACAGAACGATTTAGAACTCTTCAAAAGTATCCTGTTTAATTTTAGAACTATTCTGAATTGTACAGAATGATTTAGAACTTTTCAAAAGTGTCCTGTTTAATTTCAGAACTAATCTAAATTGTACAGAACGATTTAGAACTCTTCAAAAGTGTCCTGTTTAATTTTAGAACTAATCTAAATTGTACAGAACGATTTAGAACTCTTCAAAAGTATCCTGTTTAATTTTAGAACTAATCTAAATTGTACAGAACGATTTAGAACTCTTCAAAAGTGTCCTGTTTAATTTCAGAACTAATCTAAATTGTACAGAACGATTTAGAACTCTTCAAAAGTATCCTGTTTAATTTTAGAACTATTCTGAATTGTACAGAATGATTTAGAACTTTTCAAAAGTGTCCTGTTTAATTTCAGAACTATTCTGAATTGTACAGAATGATTTAGAACTCTTCAAAAGTATCCTGTTTAATTTTAGAACTAATCTAAATTGTACAGAATGTTTTAGAACTCTTCAACAGTATCCTGTTTAATTTTAGAACTAATCTAAATTGTACAGAACGATTTAGAACTCTTCAAAAGTGTCCTGTTTAATTTTAGAACTAATCTAAATTGTACAGAACGATTTAGAACTCTTCAAAAGTATCCTGTTTAATTTCAGAACTAATCTAAATTGTACAGAACGATTTAGAACTCTTCAAAAGTGTCCTGTTTAATTTTAGAACTAATCTAAATTGTACAGAACGATTTAGAACTCTTCAAAAGTATCCTGTTTAATTTTAGAACTATTCTGAATTGTACAGAATGATTTAGAACTTTTCAAAAGTGTCCTGTTTAATTTCAGAACTATTCTGAATTGTACAGAATGATTTAGAACTCTTCAAAAGTATCCTGTTTAATTTTAGAACTAATCTAAATTGTACAGAATGTTTTAGAACTCTTCAACAGTATCCTGTTTAATTTTAGAACTAATCTAAATTGTACAGAACGATTTAGAACTCTTCAAAAGTGTCCTGTTTAATTTTAGAACTAATCTAAATTGTACAGAACGATTTAGAACTCTTCAAAAGTATCCTGTTTAATTTCATAACTATTCTGAATTGTACAGAATGATTTAGAACTTTTCAAAAGTGTCCTGTTTAATTTCAGAACTATTCTGAATTGTACAGAATGATTTAGAACTCTTCAAAAGTGTCCTGTTTAATTTTAGAACTAATCTAAATTGTACAGAATGATTTAGAACTCTTCAAAAGTGTCCTGTTTAATTTCAGAACTATTCTGAATTGTACAGAATGATTTAGAACTGTTCAAAAGTATCCTGTTTAATTTCAGAACTATTCTGAATTGTACAGAATGATTTAGAACTTTTCAAAAGTGTCCTGTTTAATTTCAGAACTATTCTGAATTGTACAGAATGATTTAGAACTGTTCAAAAGTATCCTGTTTAATTTCAGAACTATTCTGAATTGTACAGAATGATTTAGAACTGTTCAAAAGTGTCCTGTTTAATTTCAGAACTAATCTAAATTGTACAGAACGATTTAGAACTCTTCAAAAGTGTCCTGTTTAATTTTAGAACTAATCTAAATTGTACAGAACGATTTAGAACTCTTCAAAAGTATCCTGTTTAATTTTAGAACTAATCTAAATTGTACAGAACGATTTAGAACTCTTCAAAAGTATCCTGTTTAATTTCAGAACTATTCTGAATTGTACAGAATGATTTAGAACTGTTCAAAAGTGTCCTGTTTAATTTCAGAACTATTCTGAATTGTACAGAATGATTTAGAACTTTTCAAAAGTGTCCTGTTTAATTTCAGAACTATTCTGAATTGTACAGAATGATTTAGAACTGTTCAAAAGTGTCCTGTTTAATTTCAGAACTATTCTGAATTGTACAGAATGATTTAGAACTGTTTAAAAGTGTCCTGTTTAATTTCAGAACTAATCTAAATTGTACAGAACGATTTAGAACTCTTCAAAAGTGTCCTGTTTAATTTTAGAACTAATCTAAATTGTACAGAACGATTTAGAACTGTTCAAAAGTGTCCTGTTTAATTTCAGAACTAATCTAAATTGTACAGAACGATTTAGAACTCTTCAAAAGTATCCTGTTTAATTTCAGAACTATTCTGAATTGTACAGAATGATTTAGAACTTTTCAAAAGTGTCCTGTTTAATTTCAGAACTATTCTGAATTGTACAGAATGATTTAGAACTTTTCAAAAGTGTCCTGTTTAATTTCAGAACTATTCTGAATTGTACAGAATGATTTAGAACTTTTCAAAAGTGTCCTGTTTAATTTCAGAACTATTCTGAATTATACAGAATGATTTAAAACTCTTCAAAAGTGTCCTGTTTAATTTTAGAACTAATCTAAATTGTACAGAACGATTTAGAACTCTTCAAAAGTATCCTGTTTAATTTCAGAACTATTCTGAATTGTACAGAATGATTTAGAACTTTTCAAAAGTGTCCTGTTTAATTTCAGAACTATTCTGAATTGTACAGAATGATTTAGAACTCTTCAAAAGTGTCCTGTTTAATTTTATAACTATTCTGAATTATACAGAATGATTTAGAACTTTTCAAAAGTGTCCTGTTTAATTTCAGAACTATTCTGAATTATACAGAATGATTTAAAACTCTTCAAAAGTGTCCTGTTTAATTTTAGAACTAATCTAAATTGTACAGAACGATTTAGAACTCTTCAAAAGTATCCTGTTTAATTTCAGAACTATTCTGAATTGTACAGAATGATTTAGAACTTTTCAAAAGTGTCCCGTTTAATTTCAGAACTATTCTGAATTGTACAGAATGATTTAGAACTGTTCAAAAGTGTCCTGTTTAATTTCAGAACTAATCTAAATTGTACAGAACGATTTAGAACTCTTCAAAAGTATCCTGTTTAATTTTAGAACTAATCTAAATTGTACAGAACGATTTAGAACTCTTCAAAAGTATCCTGTTTAATTTCAGAACTATTCTGAATTGTACAGAATGATTTAGAACTGTTCAAAAGTATCCTGTTTAATTTCAGAACTAATCTAAATTGTACAGAACGATTTAGAACTCTTCAAAAGTGTCCTGTTTAATTTTAGAACTAATCTAAATTGTACAGAACGATTTAGAACTCTTCAAAAGTATCCTGTTTAATTTCAGAACTATTCTGAATTGTACAGAATGATTTAGAACTGTTCAAAAGTGTCCTGTTTAATTTCAGAACTATTCTGAATTGTACAGAATGATTTAGAACTTTTCAAAAGTGTCCTGTTTAATTTCAGAACTATTCTGAATTGTACAGAATGATTTAGAACTGTTCAAAAGTGTCCTGTTTAATTTCAGAACTATTCTGAATTGTACAGAATGATTTAGAACTGTTCAAAAGTGTCCTGTTTAATTTCAGAACTAATCTAAATTGTACAGAATGATTTAGAACTGTTCAAAAGTGTCCTGTTTAATTTCAGAACTAATCTAAATTGTACAGAACGATTTAGAACTCTTCAAAAGTATCCTGTTTAATTTCAGAACTATTCTGAATTGTACAGAATGATTTAGAACTTTTCAAAAGTGTCCTGTTTAATTTCAGAACTATTCTGAATTGTACAGAATGATTTAGAACTTTTCAAAAGTGTCCTGTTTAATTTTAGAACTAATCTAAATTGTACAGAATGATTTAGAACTCTTCAAAAGTATCCTGTTTAATTTCAGAACTATTCTGAATTGTACAGAATGATTTAGAACTTTTCAAAAGTGTCCTGTTTAATTTCAGAACTATTCTGAATTATACAGAATGATTTAAAACTCTTCAACAGTGTCCTGTTTAATTTTAGAACTAATCTAAATTGTACAGAATGATTTAGAACTCTTCAAAAGTATCCTGTTTAATTTCAGAACTATTCTGAATTTTACAGAATGATTTAGAACTTTTCAAAAGTGTCCTGTTTAATTTCAGAACTATTCTGAATTGTACAGAATGATTTAGAACTCTTCAAAAGTGTCCTGTTTAATTTTATAACTATTCTGAATTATACAGAATGATTTAGAACTCTTCAAAAGTGTCCTGTTTAATTTTAGAACTAATCTAAATTGTACAGAATGATTTAGAACTCTTCAAAAGTATCCTGTTTAATTTCAGAACTATTCTGAATTGTACAGAATGATTTAGAACTCTTCAAAAGTGTCCTGTTTAATTTTAGAACTAATCTAAATTGTACAGAATGATTTAGAACTTTTCAAAAGTGTCCTGTTTAATTTCAGAACTATTCTGAATTGTACAGAATGATTTAGAACTCTTCAAAAGTATCCTGTTTAATTTCAGAACTATTCTGAATTGTACAGAATGATTTAGAACTCTTCAAAAGTATCCTGTTTAATTTCAGAACTATTCTGAATTATACAGAATGATTTAAAACTCTTCAAAAGTGTCCTGTTTAATTTTAGAACTAATCTAAATTGTACAGAATGTTTTAGAACTCTTCAACAGTATCCTGTTTAATTTTAGAACTAATCTAAATTGTACAGAATGATTTAGAACTCTTCAACAGTATCCTGTTTAATTTTAGAACTAATCTAAATTGTACAGAATGTTTTAGAACTCTTCAAAAGTATCCTGTTTAATTTCAGAACTATTCTGAATTGTACAGAATGATTTAGAACTCTTCAAAAGTATCCTGTTTAATTTCAGAACTATTCTGAATTATACAGAATGATTTAAAACTCTTCAAAAGTATCCTGTTTAATTTTAGAACTAATCTAAATTGTACAGAATGATTTAGAACTCTTCAAAAGTGTCCTGTTTAATTTTAGAACTAATCTAAATTGTACAGAATGATTTAGAACTCTTCAAAAGTGTCCTGTTTAATTTCAGAACTATTCTGAATTGTACAGAATGATTTAGAACTGTTCAAAAGTGTCCTGTTTAATTTCAGAACTAATCTAAATTATACAGAATGATTTAAAACTCTTCAAAAGTGTCCTGTTTAATTTTAGAACTAATCTAAATTGTACAGAACGATTTAGAACTCTTCAAAAGTGTCCTGTTTAATTTTAGAACTAATCTAAATTGTACAGAACGATTTAGAACTCTTCAAAAGTATCCTGTTTAATTTTAGAACTAATCTAAATTGTACAGAACGATTTAGAACTCTTCAAAAGTATCCTGTTTAATTTCAGAACTATTCTGAATTGTACAGAATGATTTAGAACTGTTCAAAAGTGTCCTGTTTAATTTCAGAACTACTCTGAATTGTACAGAATGATTTAGAACTTTTCAAAAGTGTCCTGTTTAATTTCAGAACTATTCTGAATTGTACAGAATGATTTAGAACTGTTCAAAAGTGTCCTGTTTAATTTCAGAACTATTCTGAATTGTACAGAATGATTTAGAACTGTTCAAAAGTGTCCTGTTTAATTTCAGAACTAATCTAAATTGTACAGAATGATTTAGAACTGTTCAAAAGTGTCCTGTTTAATTTCAGAACTAATCTAAATTGTACAGAACGATTTAGAACTCTTCAAAAGTATCCTGTTTAATTTCAGAACTATTCTGAATTGTACAGAATGATTTAGAACTTTTCAAAAGTGTCCTGTTTAATTTCAGAACTATTCTGAATTGTACAGAATGATTTAGAACTCTTCAAAAGTGTCCTGTTTAATTTTAGAACTAATCTAAATTGTACAGAATGATTTAGAACTCTTCAAAAGTATCCTGTTTAATTTCAGAACTATTCTGAATTGTACAGAATGATTTAGAACTTTTCAAAAGTGTCCTGTTTAATTTCAGAACTATTCTGAATTATACAGAATGATTTAAAACTCTTCAACAGTGTCCTGTTTAATTTTAGAACTAATCTAAATTGTACAGAACGATTTAGAACTCTTCAAAAGTATCCTGTTTAATTTCAGAACTATTCTGAATTGTACAGAATGATTTAGAACTTTTCAAAAGTGTCCTGTTTAATTTCAGAACTATTCTGAATTGTACAGAATGATTTAGAACTCTTCAAAAGTGTCCTGTTTAATTTTATAACTATTCTGAATTATACAGAATGATTTAGAACTCTTCAAAAGTGTCCTGTTTAATTTTAGAACTAATCTAAATTGTACAGAATGATTTAGAACTCTTCAAAAGTATCCTGTTTAATTTCAGAACTATTCTGAATTGTACAGAATGATTTAGAACTCTTCAAAAGTGTCCTGTTTAATTTTAGAACTAATCTAAATTGTACAGAATGATTTAGAACTCTTCAAAAGTGTCCTGTTTAATTTTAGAACTAATCTAAATTGTACAGAATGATTTAGAACTCTTCAAAAGTATCCTGTTTAATTTCAGAACTATTCTGAATTGTACAGAATGATTTAGAACTCTTCAAAAGTATCCTGTTTAATTTCAGAACTATTCTGAATTATACAGAATGATTTAAAACTCTTCAAAAGTGTCCTGTTTAATTTTAGAACTAATCTAAATTGTACAGAATGTTTTAGAACTCTTCAACAGTATCCTGTTTAATTTTAGAACTAATCTAAATTGTACAGAAAGATTTAGAACTCTTCAAAAGTGTCCTGTTTAATTTCAGAACTATTCTGAATTGTACAGAAAGATTTAGAACTCTTCAAAAGTATCCTGTTTAATTTCAGAACTATTCTGAATTGTACAGAATGATTTAGAACTTTTCAAAAGTGTCCTGTTTAATTTCAGAACTATTCTGAATTATACAGAATGATTTAAAACTCTTCAAAAGTGTCCTGTTTAATTTTAGAACTAATCTAAATTGTACAGAACGATTTAGAACTCTTCAAAAGTATCCTGTTTAATTTCAGAACTATTCTGAATTGTACAGAATGATTTAGAACTTTTCAAAAGTGTCCCGTTTAATTTCAGAACTATTCTGAATTGTACAGAATGATTTAGAACTGTTCAAAAGTGTCCTGTTTAATTTCAGAACTAATCTAAATTATACAGAATGATTTAAAACTCTTCAAAAGTGTCCTGTTTAATTTTAGAACTAATCTAAATTGTACAGAACGATTTAGAACTCTTCAAAAGTATCCTGTTTAATTTCAGAACTATTCTGAATTGTACAGAATGATTTAGAACTTTTCAAAAGTGTCCCGTTTAATTTCAGAACTATTCTGAATTGTACAGAATGATTTAGAACTGTTCAAAAGTGTCCTGTTTAATTTCAGAACTAATCTAAATTGTACAGAACGATTTAGAACTCTTCAAAAGTATCCTGTTTAATTTTAGAACTAATCTAAATTGTACAGAACGATTTAGAACTCTTCAAAAGTATCCTGTTTAATTTCAGAACTATTCTGAATTGTACAGAATGATTTAGAACTGTTCAAAAGTATCCTGTTTAATTTCAGAACTAATCTAAATTGTACAGAACGATTTAGAACTCTTCAAAAGTGTCCTGTTTAATTTTAGAACTAATCTAAATTGTACAGAACGATTTAGAACTCTTCAAAAGTATCCTGTTTAATTTTAGAACTAATCTAAATTGTACAGAACGATTTAGAACTCTTCAAAAGTATCCTGTTTAATTTCAGAACTATTCTGAATTGTACAGAATGATTTAGAACTGTTCAAAAGTGTCCTGTTTAATTTCAGAACTATTCTGAATTGTACAGAATGATTTAGAACTTTTCAAAAGTGTCCTGTTTAATTTCAGAACTATTCTGAATTGTACAGAATGATTTAGAACTGTTCAAAAGTGTCCTGTTTAATTTCAGAACTATTCTGAATTGTACAGAATGATTTAGAACTGTTCAAAAGTGTCCTGTTTAATTTCAGAACTAATCTAAATTGTACAGAATGATTTAGAACTGTTCAAAAGTGTCCTGTTTAATTTCAGAACTAATCTAAATTGTACAGAACGATTTAGAACTCTTCAAAAGTATCCTGTTTAATTTCAGAACTATTCTGAATTGTACAGAATGATTTAGAACTTTTCAAAAGTGTCCTGTTTAATTTCAGAACTATTCTGAATTGTACAGAATGATTTAGAACTTTTCAAAAGTGTCCCGTTTAATTTCAGAACTATTCTGAATTGTACAGAATGATTTAGAACTGTTCAAAAGTGTCCTGTTTAATTTCAGAACTAATCTAAATTGTACAGAACGATTTAGAACTCTTCAAAAGTATCCTGTTTAATTTTAGAACTAATCTAAATTGTACAGAACGATTTAGAACTCTTCAAAAGTATCCTGTTTAATTTCAGAACTATTCTGAATTGTACAGAATGATTTAGAACTGTTCAAAAGTGTCCTGTTTAATTTCAGAACTAATCTAAATTATACAGAATGATTTAAAACTCTTCAAAAGTGTCCTGTTTAATTTTAGAACTAATCTAAATTGTACAGAACGATTTAGAACTCTTCAAAAGTATCCTGTTTAATTTCAGAACTATTCTGAATTGTACAGAATGATTTAGAACTTTTCAAAAGTGTCCCGTTTAATTTCAGAACTATTCTGAATTGTACAGAATGATTTAGAACTGTTCAAAAGTGTCCTGTTTAATTTCAGAACTAATCTAAATTGTACAGAACGATTTAGAACTCTTCAAAAGTATCCTGTTTAATTTTAGAACTAATCTAAATTGTACAGAACGATTTAGAACTCTTCAAAAGTATCCTGTTTAATTTCAGAACTATTCTGAATTGTACAGAATGATTTAGAACTGTTCAAAAGTATCCTGTTTAATTTCAGAACTAATCTAAATTGTACAGAACGATTTAGAACTCTTCAAAAGTGTCCTGTTTAATTTTAGAACTAATCTAAATTGTACAGAACGATTTAGAACTCTTCAAAAGTATCCTGTTTAATTTTAGAACTAATCTAAATTGTACAGAACGATTTAGAACTCTTCAAAAGTATCCTGTTTAATTTCAGAACTATTCTGAATTGTACAGAATGATTTAGAACTGTTCAAAAGTGTCCTGTTTAATTTCAGAACTATTCTGAATTGTACAGAATGATTTAGAACTTTTCAAAAGTGTCCTGTTTAATTTCAGAACTATTCTGAATTGTACAGAATGATTTAGAACTGTTCAAAAGTGTCCTGTTTAATTTCAGAACTATTCTGAATTGTACAGAATGATTTAGAACTGTTCAAAAGTGTCCTGTTTAATTTCAGAACTAATCTAAATTGTACAGAATGATTTAGAACTGTTCAAAAGTGTCCTGTTTAATTTCAGAACTAATCTAAATTGTACAGAACGATTTAGAACTCTTCAAAAGTATCCTGTTTAATTTCAGAACTATTCTGAATTGTACAGAATGATTTAGAACTTTTCAAAAGTGTCCTGTTTAATTTCAGAACTATTCTGAATTGTACAGAATGATTTAGAACTCTTCAAAAGTGTCCTGTTTAATTTTAGAACTAATCTAAATTGTACAGAATGATTTAGAACTCTTCAAAAGTATCCTGTTTAATTTCAGAACTATTCTGAATTGTACAGAATGATTTAGAACTTTTCAAAAGTGTCCTGTTTAATTTCAGAACTATTCTGAATTATACAGAATGATTTAAAACTCTTCAACAGTGTCCTGTTTAATTTTAGAACTAATCTAAATTGTACAGAACGATTTAGAACTCTTCAAAAGTATCCTGTTTAATTTCAGAACTATTCTGAATTGTACAGAATGATTTAGAACTTTTCAAAAGTGTCCTGTTTAATTTCAGAACTATTCTGAATTGTACAGAATGATTTAGAACTCTTCAAAAGTGTCCTGTTTAATTTTAGAACTAATCTAAATTGTACAGAATGATTTAGAACTCTTCAAAAGTATCCTGTTTAATTTCAGAACTATTCTGAATTGTACAGAATGATTTAGAACTTTTCAAAAGTGTCCTGTTTAATTTCAGAACTATTCTGAATTATACAGAATGATTTAAAACTCTTCAACAGTGTCCTGTTTAATTTTAGAACTAATCTAAATTGTACAGAACGATTTAGAACTCTTCAAAAGTATCCTGTTTAATTTCAGAACTATTCTGAATTGTACAGAATGATTTAGAACTTTTCAAAAGTGTCCTGTTTAATTTCAGAACTATTCTGAATTGTACAGAATGATTTAGAACTCTTCAAAAGTGTCCTGTTTAATTTTATAACTATTCTGAATTATACAGAATGATTTAGAACTCTTCAAAAGTGTCCTGTTTAATTTTAGAACTAATCTAAATTGTACAGAATGATTTAGAACTCTTTAAAAGTATCCTGTTTAATTTCAGAACTATTCTGAATTGTACAGAATGATTTAGAACTCTTCAAAAGTGTCCTGTTTAATTTTAGAACTAATCTAAATTGTACAGAATGATTTAGAACTCTTCAAAAGTGTCCTGTTTAATTTTAGAACTAATCTAAATTGTACAGAATGATTTAGAACTCTTCAAAAGTATCCTGTTTAATTTCAGAACTATTCTGAATTGTACAGAATGATTTAGAACTCTTCAAAAGTATCCTGTTTAATTCCAGAACTATTCTGAATTATACAGAATGATTTAAAACTCTTCAAAAGTGTCCTGTTTAATTTTAGAACTAATCTAAATTTTACAGAATGTTTTAGAACTCTTCAACAGTATCCTGTTAAATTTTAGAACTAATCTAAATTGTACAGAATGATTTAGAACTCTTCAACAGTATCCTGTTTAATTTTAGAACTAATCTAAATTGTACAGAATGTTTTAGAACTCTTCAAAAGTATCCTGTTTAATTTCAGAACTATTCTGAATTGTACAGAATGATTTAGAACTCTTCAAAAGTATCCTGTTTAATTTCAGAACTATTCTGAATTATACAGAATGATTTAAAACTCTTCAAAAGTATCCTGTTTAATTTTAGAACTAATCTAAATTGTACAGAATGATTTAGAACTCTTCAAAAGTGTCCTGTTTAATTTTAGAACTAATCTAAATTGTACAGAATGATTTAGAACTCTTCAAAAGTGTCCTGTTTAATTTTAGAACTAATCTAAATTGTACAGAATGATTTAGAACTCTTCAAAAGTGTCCTGTTTAATTTTAGAACTATTCTGAATTATACAGAATGATTTAAAACTCTTCAAAAGTATCCTGTTTAATTTTAGAACTAATCTAAATTGTACAGAATAATTTAGAACTCTTCAAAAGTGTCCTGTTTAATTTTAGAACTAATCTAAATTGTACAGAATGATTTAGAACTCTTCAAAAGTGTCCTGTTTAATTTTTGAACTAATCTAAATTGTACAGAATGATTTAAAACTCTTCAAAAGTATCCTGTTTAATTTTAGAACTAATCTAAATTGTACAGAATGTTTTAGAACTCTTCAACAGTATCCTGTTTAATTTTAGAACTAATCTAAATTGTACAGAATGATTTAGAACTCTTCAAAAGTGTCCTGTTTAATTTTAGAACTAATCTAAATTGTACAGAATGATTTAGAACTCTTCAAAAGTATCCTGTTTAATTTCAGAACTATTCTGAATTATACAGAATGATTTAAAACTCTTCAAAAGTATCCTGTTTAATTTTAGAACTAATCTAAATTGTACAGAATGATTTAGAACTCTTCAAAAGTGTCCTGTTTAATTTTAGAACTAATCTAAATTGTACAGAATGATTTAGAACTCTTCAAAAGTGTCCTGTTTAATTTTAGAACTATTCTGAATTATACAGAATGATTTAAAACTCTTCAAAAGTATCCTGTTTAATTTTAGAACTAATCTAAATTGTACAGAATGATTTAGAACTCTTCAAAAGTGTCCTGTTTAATTTTAGAACTAATCTAAATTGTACAGAATGATTTAGAACTCTTCAAAAGTGTCCTGTTTAATTTTTGAACTAATCTAAATTGTACAGAATGATTTAAAACTCTTCAAAAGTATCCTGTTTAATTTTAGAACTAATCTAAATTGTACAGAATGTTTTAGAACTCTTCAACAGTATCCTGTTTAATTTTAGAACTAATCTAAATTGTACAGAATGATTTAGAACTCTTCAAAAGTGTCCTGTTTAATTTTAGAACTAATCTAAATTGTACAGAATGATTTAGAACTCTTCAAAAGTATCCTGTTTAATTTCAGAACTATTCTGAATTGTACAGAATGATTTAGAACTCTTCAAAAGTATCCTGTTTAATTTCAGAACTATTCTGAATTGTACAGAATGATTTAGAACTCTTCAAAAGTATCCTGTTTAATTTCAGAACTATTCTGAATTGTACAGAATGATTTAAAACTCTTCAAAAGTATCCTGTTTAATTTTAGAACTTATCTAAATTGTACAGAATGATTTAGAACTCTTCAAAAGTATCCTGTTTAATTTTAGAACTAATCTAAATTGTACAGAATGATTTAGAACTCTTCAAAAGTGTCCTGTTTAATTTTAGAACTAATCTAAATTGTACAGAATGATTTAGAACTCTTCAAAAGTGTCCTGTTTAATTTTAGAACTATTCTGAATTATACAGAATGATTTAAAACTCTTCAAAAGTATCCTGTTTAATTTTAGAACTAATCTAAATTGTACAGAATGATTTAGAACTCTTCAAAAGTGTCCTGTTTAATTTTAGAACTAATCTAAATTGTACAGAATGATTTAGAACTCTTCAAAAGTGTCCTGTTTAATTTTAGAACTAATCTAAATTGTACAGAATGATTTAGAACTCTTCAAAAGTATCCTGTTTAATTTTAGAACTAATCTAAATTGTACAGAATGTTTTAGAACTCTTCAACAGTATCCTGTTTAATTTTAGAACTAATCTAAATTGTACAGAATGATTTAGAACTCTTCAAAAGTGTCCTGTTTAATTTTAGAACTAATCTAAATTGTACAGAATGATTTAGAACTCTTCAAAAGTATCCTGTTTAATTTCAGAACTATTCTGAATTGTACAGAATGATTTAGAACTCTTCAAAAGTATCCTGTTTAATTTCAGAACTATTCTGAATTGTACAGAATGATTTAGAACTCTTCAAAAGTATCCTGTTTAATTTCAGAACTATTCTGAATTGTACAGAATGATTTAGAACTTTTCAAAAGTGTCCTGTTTAATTTTAGAACTAATCTAAATTGTACAGAATGTTTTAGAACTCTTCAAAAGTATCCTGTTTAATTTCAGAACTATTCTGAATTGTACAGAATGTTTTAGAACTCTTCAAAAGTATCCTGTTTAATTTCACAACTATTCTGAATTGTACAGAATGATTTAGAACTCTTCAAAAGTGTCCTGTTTAATTTTATAACTATTCTGAATTATACAGAATGATTTAGAACTCTTCAAAAGTGTCCTGTTTAATTTTAGAACTAATCTAAATTGTACAGAATGATTTAGAACTCTTCAAAAGTATCCTGTTTAATTTCAGAACTATTCTGAATTGTACAGAATGATTTAGAACTTTTCAAAAGTGTCCTGTTTAATTTTAGAACTAATCTAAATTGTACAGAATGATTTAGAACTCTTCAAAAGTGTCCTGTTTAATTTTAGAACTAATCTAAATTGTACAGAACGATTTAGAACTCTTCAAAAGTATCCTGTTTAATTTCAGAACTAATCTAAATTGTACAGAATGATTTAGAACTCTTCAAAAGTGTCCTGTTTAATTTTTGAACTAATCTAAATTGTACAGAACGATTTAGAACTCTTCAAAAGTATCCTGTTTAATTTTAGAACTAATCTAAATTGTACAGAATGTTTTAGAACTCTTCAACAGTATCCTGTTTAATTTTAGAACTAATCTAAATTGTACAGAATGATTTAGAACTCTTCAAAAGTGTCCTGTTTAATTTTAGAACTAATCTAAATTGTACAGAATGATTTAGAACTCTTCAAAAGTATCCTGTTTAATTTCAGAACTATTCTGAATTATACAGAATGATTTAAAACTCTTCAAAAGTATCCTGTTTAATTTTAGAACTAATCTAAATTGTACAGAATGATTTAGAACTCTTCAAAAGTGTCCTGTTTAATTTTAGAACTAATCTAAATTGTACAGAATGATTTAGAACTCTTCAAAAGTGTCCTGTTTAATTTTAGAACTATTCTGAATTATACAGAATGATTTAAAACTCTTCAAAAGTATCCTGTTTAATTTTAGAACTAATCTAAATTGTACAGAATGATTTAGAACTCTTCAAAAGTGTCCTGTTTAATTTTAGAACTAATCTAAATTGTACAGAATGATTTAGAACTCTTCAAAAGTGTCCTGTTTAATTTTTGAACTAATCTAAATTGTACAGAATGATTTAAAACTCTTCAAAAGTATCCTGTTTAATTTTAGAACTAATCTAAATTGTACAGAATGTTTTAGAACTCTTCAACAGTATCCTGTTTAATTTTAGAACTAATCTAAATTGTACAGAATGATTTAGAACTCTTCAAAAGTGTCCTGTTTAATTTTAGAACTAATCTAAATTGTACAGAATGATTTAGAACTCTTCAAAAGTATCCTGTTTAATTTCAGAACTATTCTGAATTGTACAGAATGATTTAGAACTCTTCAAAAGTATCCTGTTTAATTTCAGAACTATTCTGAATTGTACAGAATGATTTAGAACTCTTCAAAAGTATCCTGTTTAATTTCAGAACTATTCTGAATTGTACAGAATGATTTAAAACTCTTCAAAAGTATCCTGTTTAATTTTAGAACTTATCTAAATTGTACAGAATGATTTAGAACTCTTCAAAAGTATCCTGTTTAATTTTAGAACTAATCTAAATTGTACAGAATGATTTAGAACTCTTCAAAAGTGTCCTGTTTAATTTTAGAACTAATCTAAATTGTACAGAATGATTTAGAACTCTTCAAAAGTGTCCTGTTTAATTTTAGAACTATTCTGAATTATACAGAATGATTTAAAACTCTTCAAAAGTATCCTGTTTAATTTTAGAACTAATCTAAATTGTACAGAATGATTTAGAACTCTTCAAAAGTGTCCTGTTTAATTTTAGAACTAATCTAAATTGTACAGAATGATTTAGAACTCTTCAAAAGTGTCCTGTTTAATTTTAGAACTAATCTAAATTGTACAGAATGATTTAAAACTCTTCAAAAGTATCCTGTTTAATTTTAGAACTAATCTAAATTGTACAGAATGTTTTAGAACTCTTCAACAGTATCCTGTTTAATTTTAGAACTAATCTAAATTGTACAGAATGATTTAGAACTCTTCAAAAGTGTCCTGTTTAATTTTAGAACTAATCTAAATTGTACAGAATGATTTAGAACTCTTCAAAAGTATCCTGTTTAATTTCAGAACTATTCTGAATTGTACAGAATGATTTGGAACTCTTCAAAAGTATCCTGTTTAATTTCAGAACTATTCTGAATTGTACAGAATGATTTAGAACTCTTCAAAAGTATCCTGTTTAATTTCAGAACTATTCTGAATTGTACAGAATGATTTAGAACTTTTCAAAAGTGTCCTGTTTAATTTTAGAACTAATCTAAATTGTACAGAATGTTTTAGAACTCTTCAAAAGTATCCTGTTTAATTTCAGAACTATTCTGAATTGTACAGAATGTTTTAGAACTCTTCAAAAGTATCCTGTTTAATTTCACAACTATTCTGAATTGTACAGAATGATTTAGAACTCTTCAAAAGTGTCCTGTTTAATTTTATAACTATTCTGAATTATACAGAATGATTTAGAACTCTTCAAAAGTGTCCTGTTTAATTTTAGAACTAATCTAAATTGTACAGAATGATTTAGAACTCTTCAAAAGTATCCTGTTTAATTTCAGAACTATTCTGAATTGTACAGAATGATTTAGAACTTTTCAAAAGTGTCCTGTTTAATTTTAGAACTAATCTAAATTGTACAGAATGATTTAAAACTCTTCAAAAGTGTCCTGTTTAATTTTAGAACTAATCTAAATTGTACAGAACGATTTAGAACTCTTCAAAAGTATCCTGTTTAATTTCAGAACTATTCTGAATTGTACAGAATGATTTAGAACTCTTCAAAAGTGTCCTGTTTAATTTCAGAACTAATCTAAATTGTACAGAATGATTTAGAACTCTTCAAAAGTGTCCTGTTTAATTTCAGAACTATTCTGAATTGTACAGAATGATTTAGAACTCTTCAAAAGTGTCCTGTTTAATTTCAGAACTAATCTAAATTGTACAGAATGATTTAGAACTCTTCAAAAGTGTCCTGTTTAATTTCAGAACTAATCTAAATTGTACAGAATGATTTAGAACTGTTCAAAAGTGTCCTGTTTAATTTCAGAACTAATCTAAATTGTACAGAACGATTTAGAACTCTTCAAAAGTGTCCTGTTTAATTTTAGAACTAATCTAAATTGTACAGAACGATTTAGAACTCTTCAAAGTATCCTGTTTAATTTTAGAACTATTCTAAATTGTACAGAATGATTTGGAACTGTTCAAAAGTGTCCTGTTTAATATCAGAACTAATCTAAATTGTACAGAACGATTTAGAACTCTTCAAAAGTGTCCTGTTTAATTTTAGAACTAATCTAAATTGTACAGAACGATTTAGAACTCTTCAAAAGTATCCTGTTTAATTTCAGAACTATTCTGAATTGTACAGAATGATTTAGAACTTTTCAAAAGTGTCCTGTTTAATTTCAGAACTATTCTGAATTGTACAGAATGATTTAGAACTGTTCAAAAGTGTCCTGTTTAATTTCAGAACTAATCTAAATTGTACAGAACGATTTAGAACTCTTCAAAAGTATCCTGTTTAATTTCAGAACTATTCTGAATTGTACAGAATGATTTAGAACTGTTCAAAAGTGTCCTGTTTAATTTCAGAACTAATCTAAATTGTACAGAACGATTTAGAACTCTTCAAAAGTGTCCTGTTTAATTTTAGAACTAATCTAAATTGTACAGAACGATTTAGAACTCTTCAAAAGTATCCTGTTTAATTTCAGAACTATTCTGAATTGTACAGAATGATTTAGAACTGTTCAAAAGTGTCCTGTTTAATTTCAGAACTAATCTAAATTGTACAGAACGATTTAGAACTCTTCAAAAGTATCCTGTTTAATTTCAGAACTATTCTGAATTGTACAGAATGATTTAGAACTGTTCAAAAGTGTCCTGTTTAATTTCAGAACTAATCTAAATTGTACAGAACGATTTAGAACTCTTCAAAAGTGTCCTGTTTAATTTTAGAACTAATCTAAATTGTACAGAACGATTTAGAACTCTTCAAAGTATCCTGTTTAATTTTAGAACTATTCTAAATTGTACAGAATGATTTGGAACTGTTCAAAAGTGTCCTGTTTAATATCAGAACTAATCTAAATTGTACAGAACGATTTAGAACTCTTCAAAAGTGTCCTGTTTAATTTTAGAACTAATCTAAATTGTACAGAACGATTTAGAACTCTTCAAAAGTATCCTGTTTAATTTCAGAACTATTCTGAATTGTACAGAATGATTTAGAACTTTTCAAAAGTGTCCTGTTTAATTTCAGAACTATTCTGAATTGTACAGAATGATTTAGAACTGTTCAAAAGTGTCCTGTTTAATTTCAGAACTAATCTAAATTGTACAGAACGATTTAGAACTCTTCAAAAGTATCCTGTTTAATTTCAGAACTATTCTGAATTGTACAGAATGATTTAGAACTGTTCAAAAGTGTCCTGTTTAATTTCAGAACTAATCTAAATTGTACAGAACGATTTAGAACTCTTCAAAAGTGTCCTGTTTAATTTTAGAACTAATCTAAATTGTACAGAACGATTTAGAACTCTTCAAAAGTATCCTGTTTAATTTCAGAACTATTCTGAATTGTACAGAATGATTTAGAACTTTTCAAAAGTGTCCTGTTTAATTTCAGAACTATTCTGAATTGTACAGAATGATTTAGAACTCTTCAAATGTGTCCTGTTTAATTTTAGAACTAATCTAAATTGTACAGAATGATTTAGAACTCTTCAAAAGTATCCTGTTTAATTTCAGAACTATTCTGAATTGTACAGAATGATTTAGAACTTTTCAAAAGTGTCCTGTTTAATTTCAGAACTATTCTGAATTATACAGAATGATTTAAAACTCTTCAAAAGTGTCCTGTTTAATTTTAGAACTAATCTAAATTGTACAGAACGATTTAGAACTCTTCAAAAGTATCCTGGTTAATTTCAGAACTATTCTGAATTGTACAGAATGATTTAGAACTTTTCAAAAGTGTCCTGTTTAATTTCAGAACTATTCTGAATTGTACAGAATGATTTAGAACTGTTCAAAAGTGTCCTGTTTAATTTCAGAACTAATCTAAATTGTACAGAACGATTTAGAACTCTTCAAAAGTATCCTGTTTAATTTTAGAACTAATCTAAATTGTACAGAACGATTTATAACTCTTCAAAAGTATCCTGTTTAATTTCAGAACTATTCTGAATTGTACAGAATGATTTAGAACTGTTCAAAAGTGTCCTGTTTAATTTCAGAACTAATCTAAATTGTACAGAACGATTTAGAACTCTTCAAAAGTGTCCTGTTTAATTTTAGAACTAATCTAAATTGTACAGAACGATTTAGAACTCTTCAAAAGTATCCTGTTTAATTTTAGAACTAATCTAAATTGTACAGAACGATTTAGAACTCTTCAAAAGTATCCTGTTTAATTTCAGAACTATTCTGAATTATACAGAATGATTTAAAACTCTTCAAAAGTGTCCTGTTTAATTTTAGAACTAATCTAAATTGTACAGAACGATTTAGAACTCTTCAAAAGTATCCTGTTTAATTCCAGAACTATTCTGAATTGTACAGAATGATTTAGAACTTTTCAAAAGTGTCCTGTTTAATTTCAGAACTATTCTGAATTGTACAGAATGATTTAGAACTGTTCAAAAGTGTCCTGTTTAATTTCAGAACTAATCTAAATTGTACAGAACGATTTAGAACTCTTCAAAAGTATCCTGTTTAATTTTAGAACTAATCTAAATTGTACAGAACGATTTATAACTCTTCAAAAGTATCCTGTTTAATTTCAGAACTATTCTGAATTGTACAGAATGATTTAGAACTCTTCAAAAGTGTCCTGTTTAATTTCAGAACTAATCTAAATTGTACAGAACGATTTAGAACTCTTCAAAAGTGTCCTGTTTAATTTTAGAACTAATCTAAATTGTACAGAACGATTTATAACTCTTCAAAAGTATCCTGTTTAATTTCAGAACTATTCTGAATTGTACAGAATGATTTAGAACTCTTCAAAAGTATCCTGTTTAATTTCAGAACTATTCTGAATTGTACAGAATGATTTAGAACTCTTCAATAGTGTCCTGTTTAATTTTATAACTATTCTGAATTATACAGAATGATTTAGAACTCTTCAAAAGTGTCCTGTTTAATTTTAGAACTAATCTAAATTGTACAGAACGATTTAGAACTCTTCAAAAGTATCCTGTTTAATTTCACAACTATTCTGAATTGTACAGAATGATTTAGAACTCTTCAAAAGTGTCCTGTTTAATTTTATAACTATTCTGAATTATACAGAATGATTAAGAACTCTTCAAAAGTGTCCTGTTTAATTTTAGAACTAATCTAAATTGTACAGAATGATTTAGAACTCTTCAAAAGTATCCTGTTTAATTTCAGAACTATTCTGAATTGTACAGAATGATTTAGAACTTTTCAAAAGTGTCCTGTTTAATTTTAGAACTAATCTAAATTGTACAGAATGATTTAAAACTCTTCAAAAGTGTCCTGTTTAATTTTAGAACTAATCTAAATTGTACAGAACGATTTAGAACTCTTCAAAAGTATCCTGTTTAATTTCAGAACTATTCTGAATTGTACAGAATGATTTAGAACTCTTCAAAAGTGTCCTGTTTAATTTCAGAACTAATCTAAATTGTACAGAATGATTTAGAACTCTTCAAAAGTGTCCTGTTTAATTTCAGAACTATTCTGAATTGTACAGAATGATTTAGAACTCTTCAAAAGTGTCCTGTTTAATTTCAGAACTAATCTAAATTGTACAGAATGATTTAGAACTCTTCAAAAGTGTCCTGTTTAATTTCAGAACTAATCTAAATTGTACAGAATGATTTAGAACTCTTCAAAAGTGTCCTGTTTAATTTCAGAACTATTCTGAATTGTACAGAATGATTTAGAACTGTTCAAAAGTGTCCTGTTTAATTTCAGAACTAATCTAAATTGTACAGAACGATTTAGAACTCTTCAAAAGTGTCCTGTTTAATTTTAGAACTAATCTAAATTGTACAGAACGATTTAGAACTCTTCAAAGTATCCTGTTTAATTTTAGAACTATTCTAAATTGTACAGAATGATTTAGAACTGTTCAAAAGTGTCCTGTTTAATTTCAGAACTATTCTGAATTGTACAGAATGATTTAGAACTGTTCAAAAGTGTCCTGTTTAATTTCAGAACTAATCTAAATTGTACAGAACGATTTAGAACTCTTCAAAAGTGTCCTGTTTAATTTTAGAACTAATCTAAATTGTACAGAACGATTTAGAACTCTTCAAAAGTATCCTGTTTAATTTCAGAACTATTCTGAATTGTACAGAATGATTTAGAACTTTTCAAAAGTGTCCTGTTTAATTTCAGAACTATTCTGAATTGTACAGAATGATTTAGAACTGTTCAAAAGTGTCCTGTTTAATTTCAGAACTAATCTAAATTGTACAGAACGATTTAGAACTCTTCAAAAGTATCCTGTTTAATTTCAGAATTATTCTGAATTGTACAGAATGATTTAGAACTGTTCAAAAGTGTCCTGTTTAATTTCAGAACTAATCTAAATTGTACAGAACGATTTAGAACTCTTCAAAAGTGTCCTGTTTAATTTTAGAACTAATCTAAATTGTACAGAACGATTTAGAACTCTTCAAAAGTATCCTGTTTAATTTCAGAACTATTCTGAATTGTACAGAATGATTTAGAACTTTTCAAAAGTGTCCTGTTTAATTTCAGAACTATTCTGAATTGTACAGAATGATTTAGAACTCTTCAAAAGTGTCCTGTTTAATTTTAGAACTAATCTAAATTGTACAGAATGATTTAGAACTCTTCAAAAGTATCCTGTTTAATTTCAGAACTTATCTGAATTGTACAGAATGATTTAGAACTTTTCAAAAGTGTCCTGTTTAATTTCAGAACTATTCTGAATTATACAGAATGATTTAAAACTCTTCAAAAGTGTCCTGTTTAATTTTAGAACTAATCTAAATTGTACAGAACGATTTAGAACTCTTCAAAAGTATCCTGTTTAATTTCAGAACTATTCTGAATTGTACAGAATGATTTAGAACTGTTCAAAAGTGTCCTGTTTAATTTCAGAACTAATCTAAATTGTACAGAACGATTTAGAACTCTTCAAAAGTATCCTGTTTAATTTTAGAACTAATCTAAATTGTACAGAACGATTTATAACTCTTCAAAAGTATCCTGTTTAATTTCAGAACTATTCTGAATTGTACAGAATGATTTAGAACTTTTCAAAAGTGTCCTGTTTAATTTCAGAACTATTCTGAATTGTACAGAATGATTTAGAACTCTTCAAAAGTGTCCTGTTTAATTTTAGAACTAATCTAAATTGTACAGAATGTTTTAGAACTCTTCAAAAGTATCCTGGTTAATTTCAGAACTATTCTGAATTGTACAGAATGATTTAGAACTTTTCAAAAGTGTCCTGTTTAATTTCAGAACTATTCTGAATTGTACAGAATGATTTAGAACTCTTCAAATGTGTCCTGTTTAATTTTAGAACTAATCTAAATTGTACAGAATGATTTAGAACTCTTCAAAAGTATCCTGTTTAATTTCAGAACTATTCTGAATTGTACAGAATGATTTAGAACTTTTCAAAAGTGTCCTGTTTAATTTCAGAACTATTCTGAATTATACAGAATGATTTAAAACTCTTCAAAAGTGTCCTGTTTAATTTTAGAACTAATCTAAATTGTACAGAACGATTTAGAACTCTTCAAAAGTATCCTGGTTAATTTCAGAACTATTCTGAATTGTACAGAATGATTTAGAACTGTTCAAAAGTGTCCTGTTTAATTTCAGAACTAATCTAAATTGTACAGAACGATTTAGAACTCTTCAAAAGTATCCTGTTTAATTTTAGAACTAATCTAAATTGTACAGAACGATTTATAACTCTTCAAAAGTATCCTGTTTAATTTCAGAACTATTCTGAATTGTACAGAATGATTTAGAACTTTTCAAAAGTGTCCTGTTTAATTTCAGAACTATTCTGAATTATACAGAATGATTTAAAACTCTTCAAAAGTGTCCTGTTTAATTTTAGAACTAATCTAAATTGTACAGAATGATTTAGAACTCTTCAAAAGTATCCTGTTTAATTTCAGAACTATTCTGAATTGTACAGAATGATTTAGAACTTTTCAAAAGTGTCCTGTTTAATTTCAGAACTATTCTGAATTATACAGAATGATTTAAAACTCTTCAAAAGTGTCCTGTTTAATTTTAGAACTAATCTAAATTGTACAGAACGATTTAGAACTCTTCAAAAGTATCCTGGTTAATTTCAGAACTATTCTGAATTGTACAGAATGATTTAGAACTTTTCAAAAGTGTCCTGTTTAATTTCAGAACTATTCTGAATTGTACAGAATGATTTAGAACTGTTCAAAAGTGTCCTGTTTAATTTCAGAACTAATCTAAATTGTACAGAACGATTTAGAACTCTTCAAAAGTATCCTGTTTAATTTTAGAACTAATCTAAATTGTACAGAACGATTTATAACTCTTCAAAAGTATCCTGTTTAATTTCAGAACTATTCTGAATTGTACAGAATGATTTAGAACTGTTCAAAAGTGTCCTGTTTAATTTCAGAACTAATCTAAATTGTACAGAACGATTTAGAACTCTTCAAAAGTGTCCTGTTTAATTTTAGAACTAATCTAAATTGTACAGAACGATTTAGAACTCTTCAAAAGTATCCTGTTTAATTTTAGAACTAATCTAAATTGTACAGAACGATTTAGAACTCTTCAAAAGTATCCTGTTTAATTTCAGAACTATTCTGAATTATACAGAATGATTTAAAACTCTTCAAAAGTGTCCTGTTTAATTTTAGAACTAATCTAAATTGTACAGAACGATTTAGAACTCTTCAAAAGTATCCTGTTTAATTCCAGAACTATTCTGAATTGTACAGAATGATTTAGAACTTTTCAAAAGTGTCCTGTTTAATTTCAGAACTATTCTGAATTGTACAGAATGATTTAGAACTGTTCAAAAGTGTCCTGTTTAATTTCAGAACTAATCTAAATTGTACAGAACGATTTAGAACTCTTCAAAAGTATCCTGTTTAATTTTAGAACTAATCTAAATTGTACAGAACGATTTATAACTCTTCAAAAGTATCCTGTTTAATTTCAGAACTATTCTGAATTGTACAGAATGATTTAGAACTGTTCAAAAGTGTCCTGTTTAATTTCAGAACTAATCTAAATTGTACAGAACGATTTAGAACTCTTCAAAAGTGTCCTGTTTAATTTTAGAACTAATCTAAATTGTACAGAACGATTTATAACTCTTCAAAAGTATCCTGTTTAATTTCAGAACTATTCTGAATTGTACAGAATGATTTAGAACTCTTCAAAAGTGTCCTGTTTAATTTCAGAACTAATCTAAATTGTACAGAACGATTTAGAACTCTTCAAAAGTGTCCTGTTTAATTTTAGAACTAATCTAAATTGTACAGAACGATTTATAACTCTTCAAAAGTATCCTGTTTAATTTCAGAACTATTCTGAATTGTACAGAATGATTTAGAACTCTTCAAAAGTATCCTGTTTAATTTCAGAACTATTCTGAATTGTACAGAATGATTTAGAACTCTTCAATAGTGTCCTGTTTAATTTTATAACTATTCTGAATTATACAGAATGATTTAGAACTCTTCAAAAGTGTCCTGTTTAATTTTAGAACTAATCTAAATTGTACAGAACGATTTAGAACTCTTCAAAAGTATCCTGTTTAATTTCACAACTATTCTGAATTGTACAGAATGATTTAGAACTCTTCAAAAGTGTCCTGTTTAATTTTATAACTATTCTGAATTATACAGAATGATTAAGAACTCTTCAAAAGTGTCCTGTTTAATTTTAGAACTAATCTAAATTGTACAGAATGATTTAGAACTCTTCAAAAGTATCCTGTTTAATTTCAGAACTATTCTGAATTGTACAGAATGATTTAGAACTTTTCAAAAGTGTCCTGTTTAATTTTAGAACTAATCTAAATTGTACAGAATGATTTAAAACTCTTCAAAAGTGTCCTGTTTAATTTTAGAACTAATCTAAATTGTACAGAACGATTTAGAACTCTTCAAAAGTATCCTGTTTAATTTCAGAACTATTCTGAATTGTACAGAATGATTTAGAACTCTTCAAAAGTGTCCTGTTTAATTTCAGAACTAATCTAAATTGTACAGAATGATTTAGAACTCTTCAAAAGTGTCCTGTTTAATTTCAGAACTATTCTGAATTGTACAGAATGATTTAGAACTCTTCAAAAGTGTCCTGTTTAATTTCAGAACTAATCTAAATTGTACAGAATGATTTAGAACTCTTCAAAAGTGTCCTGTTTAATTTCAGAACTAATCTAAATTGTACAGAATGATTTAGAACTCTTCAAAAGTGTCCTGTTTAATTTCAGAACTATTCTGAATTGTACAGAATGATTTAGAACTGTTCAAAAGTGTCCTGTTTAATTTCAGAACTAATCTAAATTGTACAGAACGATTTAGAACTCTTCAAAAGTGTCCTGTTTAATTTTAGAACTAATCTAAATTGTACAGAACGATTTAGAACTCTTCAAAGTATCCTGTTTAATTTTAGAACTATTCTAAATTGTACAGAATGATTTAGAACTGTTCAAAAGTGTCCTGTTTAATTTCAGAACTATTCTGAATTGTACAGAATGATTTAGAACTGTTCAAAAGTGTCCTGTTTAATTTCAGAACTAATCTAAATTGTACAGAACGATTTAGAACTCTTCAAAAGTGTCCTGTTTAATTTTAGAACTAATCTAAATTGTACAGAACGATTTAGAACTCTTCAAAAGTATCCTGTTTAATTTCAGAACTATTCTGAATTGTACAGAATGATTTAGAACTTTTCAAAAGTGTCCTGTTTAATTTCAGAACTATTCTGAATTGTACAGAATGATTTAGAACTGTTCAAAAGTGTCCTGTTTAATTTCAGAACTAATCTAAATTGTACAGAACGATTTAGAACTCTTCAAAAGTATCCTGTTTAATTTCAGAATTATTCTGAATTGTACAGAATGATTTAGAACTGTTCAAAAGTGTCCTGTTTAATTTCAGAACTAATCTAAATTGTACAGAACGATTTAGAACTCTTCAAAAGTGTCCTGTTTAATTTTAGAACTAATCTAAATTGTACAGAACGATTTAGAACTCTTCAAAAGTATCCTGTTTAATTTCAGAACTATTCTGAATTGTACAGAATGATTTAGAACTTTTCAAAAGTGTCCTGTTTAATTTCAGAACTATTCTGAATTGTACAGAATGATTTAGAACTCTTCAAAAGTGTCCTGTTTAATTTTAGAACTAATCTAAATTGTACAGAATGATTTAGAACTCTTCAAAAGTATCCTGTTTAATTTCAGAACTTATCTGAATTGTACAGAATGATTTAGAACTTTTCAAAAGTGTCCTGTTTAATTTCAGAACTATTCTGAATTATACAGAATGATTTAAAACTCTTCAAAAGTGTCCTGTTTAATTTTAGAACTAATCTAAATTGTACAGAACGATTTAGAACTCTTCAAAAGTATCCTGTTTAATTTCAGAACTATTCTGAATTGTACAGAATGATTTAGAACTGTTCAAAAGTGTCCTGTTTAATTTCAGAACTAATCTAAATTGTACAGAACGATTTAGAACTCTTCAAAAGTATCCTGTTTAATTTTAGAACTAATCTAAATTGTACAGAACGATTTATAACTCTTCAAAAGTATCCTGTTTAATTTCAGAACTATTCTGAATTGTACAGAATGATTTAGAACTTTTCAAAAGTGTCCTGTTTAATTTCAGAACTATTCTGAATTGTACAGAATGATTTAGAACTCTTCAAAAGTGTCCTGTTTAATTTTAGAACTAATCTAAATTGTACAGAATGATTTAGAACTCTTCAAAAGTATCCTGTTTAATTTCAGAACTATTCTGAATTGTACAGAATGATTTAGAACTTTTCAAAAGTGTCCTGTTTAATTTCAGAACTATTCTGAATTATACAGAATGATTTAAAACTCTTCAAAAGTGTCCTGTTTAATTTTAGAACTAATCTAAATTGTACAGAACGATTTAGAACTCTTCAAAAGTATCCTGTTTAATTTCAGAACTATTCTGAATTGTACAGAATGATTTAGAACTTTTCAAAAGTGTCCTGTTTAATTTCAGAACTATTCTGAATTGTACAGAATGATTTAGAACTGTTCAAAAGTGTCCTGTTTAATTTCAGAACTAATCTAAATTGTACAGAACGATTTAGAACTCTTCAAAAGTATCCTGTTTAATTTTAGAACTAATCTAAATTGTACAGAACGATTTATAACTCTTCAAAAGTATCCTGTTTAATTTCAGAACTATTCTGAATTGTACAGAATGATTTAGAACTGTTCAAAAGTGTCCTGTTTAATTTCAGAACTAATCTAAATTGTACAGAACGATTTAGAACTCTTCAAAAGTGTCCTGTTTAATTTTAGAACTAATCTAAATTGTACAGAACGATTTAGAACTCTTCAAAAGTATCCTGTTTAATTTTAGAACTAATCTAAATTGTACAGAACGATTTAGAACTCTTCAAAAGTATCCTGTTTAATTTCAGAACTATTCTGAATTATACAGAATGATTTAAAACTCTTCAAAAGTGTCCTGTTTAATTTTAGAACTAATCTAAATTGTACAGAACGATTTAGAACTCTTCAAAAGTATCCTGTTTAATTTCAGAACTATTCTGAATTGTACAGAATGATTTAGAACTTTTCAAAAGTGTCCTGTTTAATTTCAGAACTATTCTGAATTGTACAGAATGATTTAGAACTGTTCAAAAGTGTCCTGTTTAATTTCAGAACTAATCTAAATTGTACAGAACGATTTAGAACTCTTCAAAAGTATCCTGTTTAATTTCAGAACTATTCTGAATTGTACAGAATGATTTAGAACTTTTCAAAAGTGTCCTGTTTAATTTCAGAACTATTCTGAATTGTACAGAATGATTTAGAACTGTTCAAAAGTGTCCTGTTTAATTTCAGAACTAATCTAAATTGTACAGAACGATTTAGAACTCTTCAAAAGTATCCTGTTTAATTTTAGAACTAATCTAAATTGTACAAAACGATTTAGAACTCTTCAAAAGTATCCTGTTTAATTTCAGAACTATTCTGAATTGTACAGAATGATTTAGAACTCTTCAAAAGTGTCCTGTTTAATTTTATAACTATTCTGAATTATACAGAATGATTTAGAACTCTTCAAAAGTGTCCTGTTTAATTTTAGAACTAATCTAAATTGTACAGAATGATTTAGAACTCTTTAAAAGTGTCCTGTTTAATTTTAGAACTATTCTGAATTGTACAGAATGATTTAGAACTCTTCAAAAGTGTCCTGTTTAATTTTAGAACTAATCTAAATTGTACAGAACGATTTAGAACTCTTCAAAAGTATCCTGTTTAATTTCAGAACTATTCTGAATTGTACAGAATGATTTAGAACTGTTCAAAAGTGTCCTGTTTAATTTCAGAACTAATCTAAATTGTACAGAACGATTTAGAACTCTTCAAAAGTATCCTGTTTAATTTCAGAACTATTCTGAATTGTACAGAATGATTTAGAACTCTTCAAAAGTGTCCTGTTTAATTTTAGAACTAATCTAAATTGTACAGAATGATTTAGAACTCTTCAAAAGTATCCTGTTTAATTTCAGAACTATTCTGAATTGTACAGAATGATTTAGAACTTTTCAAAAGTGTCCTGTTTAATTTCAGAACTATTCTGAATTATACAGAATGATTTAGAACTCTTCAAAAGTGTCCTGTTTAATTTTATAACTATTCTGAATTATACAGAATGATTTAGAACTCTTCAAAAGTGTCCTGTTTAATTTTAGAACTAATCTAAATTGTACAGAATGATTTAGAACTCTTCAAAAGTATCCTGTTTAATTTCAGAACTATTCTGAATTGTACAGAATGATTTAGAACTCTTCAAAAGTGTCCTGTTTAATTTTAGAACTAATCTAAATTGTACAGAATGATTTAGAACTCTTCAAAAGTGTCCTGTTTAATTTTAGAACTAATCTAAATTGTACAGAATGATTTAGAACTCTTCAAAAGTATCCTGTTTAATTTCAGAACTATTCTGAATTGTACAGAATGATTTAGAACTCTTCAAAAGTATCCTGTTTAATTTCAGAACTATTCTGAATTATACAGAATGATTTAAAACTCTTCAAAAGTGTCCTGTTTAATTTTAGAACTAATCTAAATTGTACAGAATGATTTAGAACTCTTCAACAGTATCCTGTTTAATTTTAGAACTAATCTAAATTGTACAGAATGTTTTAGAACTCTTCAAAAGTATCCTGTTTAATTTCAGAACTATTCTGAATTGTACAGAATGATTTAGAACTCTTCAAAAGTATCCTGTTTAATTTCAGAACTATTCTGAATTATACAGAATGATTTAAAACTCTTCAAAAGTATGCTGTTTAATTTTAGAACTAATCTAAATTGTACAGAATGATTTAGAACTCTTTAACAGTATCCTGTTTAATTTTAGAACTAATCTAAATTGTACAGAATGATTTAGAACTCTTCAAAAGTGTCCTGTTTAATTTTAGAACTAATCTAAATTGTACAGAATGATTTAGAACTCTTCAAAAGTATCCTGTTTAATTTCAGAACTATTCTGAATTGTACAGAATGTTTTAGAACTCTTCAACAGTATCCTGTTTAATTTCAGAACTATTCTGAATTGTACAGAATGATTTAGAACTCTTCAAAAGTATCCTGTTTAATTTCAGAACTATTCTGAATTGTACAGAATGATTTAGAACTTTTCAAAAGTGTCCTGTTTAATTTCAGAACTATTCTGAATTGTACAGAATGATTTAGAACTGTTCAAAAGTGTCCTGTTTAATTTTAGAACTAATCTAAATTGTACAGAATGATTTAGAACTCTTCAAAAGTATCCTGTTTAATTTCAGAACTATTCTGAATTGTACAGAATGATTTAGAACTCTTCAAAAGTATCCTGTTTAATTTCAGAACTATTCTGAATTATACAGAATGATTTAAAACTCTTCAAAAGTGTCCTGTTTAATTTTAGAACTAATCTAAATTGTACAGAATGTTTTAGAACTCTTCAACAGTATCCTGTTTAATTTTAGAACTAATCTAAATTGTACAGAATGATTTAGAACTCTTCAACAGTATCCTGTTTAATTTTAGAACTAATCTAAATTGTACAGAATGTTTTAGAACTCTTCAAAAGTATCCTGTTTAATTTCAGAACTATTCTGAATTGTACAGAATGATTTAGAACTCTTCAAAAGTATCCTGTTTAATTTCAGAACTATTCTGAATTGTACAGAATGATTTAGAACTTTTCAAAAGTGTCCTGTTTAATTTCAGAACTATTCTGAATTGTACAGAATGATTTAGAACTTTTCAAAAGTGTCCTGTTTAATTTCAGAACTATTCTGAATTGTACAGAATGATTTAGAACTGTTCAAAAGTGTCCTGTTTAATTTCAGAACTAATCTAAATTGTACAGAACGATTTAGAACTCTTCAAAAGTATCCTGTTTAATTTCAGAACTATTCTGAATTGTACAGAATGATTTAGAACTTTTCAAAAGTATCCTGTTTAATTTCAGAACTATTCTGAATTGTACAGAATGATTTAGAACTCTTCAAAAGTGTCCTGTTTAATTTCAGAACTATTCTGAATTATACAGAATGATTTAAAACTCTTCAAAAGTGTCCTGTTTAATTTTAGAACTAATCTAAATTGTACAGAACGATTTAGAACTCTTCAAAAGTATCCTGTTTAATTTCAGAACTATTCTGAATTGTACAGAATGATTTAGAACTTTTCAAAAGTGTCCTGTTTAATTTCAGAACTATTCTGAATTGTACAGAATGATTTAGAACTGTTCAAAAGTGTCCTGTTTAATTTCAGAACTAATCTAAATTGTACAGAACGATTTAGAACTCTTCAAAAGTATCCTGTTTAATTTTAGAACTAATCTAAATTGTACAAAACGATTTATAACTCTTCAAAAGTATCCTGTTTAATTTCAGAACTATTCTGAATTGTACAGAATGATTTAGAAATGTTCAAAAGTGTCCTGTTTAATTTCAGAACTAATCTAAATTGTACAGAACGATTTAGAACTCTTCAAAAGTGTCCTGTTTAATTTCAGAACTATTCTGAATTGTACAGAATGATTTAGAACTGTTCAAAAGTGTCCTGTTTAATTTCAGAACTAATCTAAATTGTACAGAACGATTTAGAACTCTTCAAAAGTATCCTGTTTATAATTTCAGAACTATTCTGAATTGTACAGAATGATTTAGAACTCTTCAAAAGTGTCCTGTTTAATTTTAGAACTAATCTAAATTGTACAGAATGATTTAGAACTCTTCAAAAGTATCCTGTTTAATTTCAGAACTATTCTGAATTGTACAGAATGATTTAGAACTTTTCAAAAGTGTCCTGTTTAATTTCAGAACTATTCTGAATTATACAGAATGATTTAGAACTCTTCAAAAGTGTCCTGTTTAATTTTATAACTATTCTGAATTATACAGAATGATTTAGAACTCTTCAGAAGTGTCCTGTTTAATTTTAGAACTAATCTAAATTGTACAGAATGATTTAGAACTCTTCAAAAGTATCCTGTTTAATTTCAGAACTATTCTGAATTGTATAGAATGATTTAGAACTCTTCAAAAGTGTCCTGTTTAATTTTAGAACTAATCTAAATTGTACAGAATGATTTAGAACTCTTCAAAAGTGTCCTGTTTAATTTTAGAACTAATCTAAATTGTACAGAATGATTTAGAACTCTTCAAAAGTATCCTGTTTAATTTCAGAACTATTCTGAATTGTACAGAATGATTTAGAACTCTTCAAAAGTATCCTGTTTAATTTCAGAACTATTCTGAATTATACAGAATGATTTAAAACTCTTCAAAAGTGTCCTGTTTAATTTTAGAACTAATCTAAATTGTACAGAATGATTTAGAACTCTTCAACAGTATTCTGTTTAATTTTAGAACTAATCTAAATTGTACAGAATGTGTTAGAACTCTTCAAAAGTATCCTGTTTAATTTCAGAACTATTCTGAATTGTACAGAATGATTTAGAACTCTTCAAAAGTATCCTGTTTAATTTCAGAACTATTCTGAATTATACAGAATGATTTAAAACTCTTCAAAAGTATCCTGTTTAATTTTAGAACTAATCTAAATTGTACAGAATGATTTAGAACTCTTTAACAGTATCCTGTTTAATTTTAGAACTATTCTGAATTGTACAGAATGATTTAGAACTCTTCAAAAGTGTCCTGTTTAATTTCAGAACTATTCTGAATTATACAGAATGATTTAAAACTCTTCAAAAGTGTCCTGTTTAATTTTAGAACTAATCTAAATTGTACAGAACGATTTAGAACTCTTCAAAAGTATCCTGTTTAATTTCAGAACTATTCTGAATTGTACAGAATGATTTAGAACTTTTCAAAAGTGTCCTGTTTAATTTCAGAACTATTCTGAATTGTACAGAATGATTTAGAACTGTTCAAAAGTGTCCTGTTTAATTTTAGAACTAATCTAAATTGTACAAAACGATTTATAACTCTTCAAAAGTATCCTGTTTAATTTCAGAACTATTCTGAATTGTACAGAATGATTTAGAAATGTTCAAAAGTGTCCTGTTTAATTTCAGAACTAATCTAAATTGTACAGAACGATTTAGAACTCTTCAAAAGTGTCCTGTTTAATTTCAGAACTATTCTGAATTGTACAGAATGATTTAGAACTGTTCAAAAGTGTCCTGTTTAATTTCAGAACTAATCTAAATTGTACAGAACGATTTAGAACTCTTCAAAAGTATCCTGTTTAATTTCAGAACTATTCTGAATTGTACAGAATGATTTAGAACTCTTCAAAAGTGTCCTGTTTAATTTTAGAACTAATCTAAATTGTACAGAATGATTTAGAACTCTTCAAAAGTATCCTGTTTAATTTCAGAACTATTCTGAATTGTACAGAATGATTTAGAACTTTTCAAAAGTGTCCTGTTTAATTTCAGAACTATTCTGAATTATACAGAATGATTTAGAACTCTTCAAAAGTGTCCTGTTTAATTTTATAACTATTCTGAATTATACAGAATGATTTAGAACTCTTCAAAAGTGTCCTGTTTAATTTTAGAACTAATCTAAATTGTACAGAATGATTTAGAACTCTTCAAAAGTATCCTGTTTAATTTCAGAACTATTCTGAATTGTATAGAATGATTTAGAACTCTTCAAAAGTGTCCTGTTTTATTTTAGAACTAATCTAAATTGTACAGAATGATTTAGAACTCTTCAAAAGTGTCCTGTTTAATTTTAGAACTAATCTAAATTGTACAGAATGATTTAGAACTCTTCAAAAGTATCCTGTTTAATTTCAGAACTATTCTGAATTGTACAGAATGATTTAGAACTCTTCAAAAGTATCCTGTTTAATTTCAGAACTATTCTGAATTATACAGAATGATTTAAAACTCTTCAAAAGTGTCCTGTTTAATTTTAGAACTAATCTAAATTGTACAGAATGATTTAGAACTCTTCAACAGTATTCTGTTTAGTTTTAGAACTAATCTAAATTGTACAGAATGTGTTAGAACTCTTCAAAAGTATCCTGTTTAATTTCAGAACTATTCTGAATTGTACAGAATGATTTAGAACTCTTCAAAAGTATCCTGTTTAATTTCAGAACTATTCTGAATTATACAGAATGATTTAAAACTCTTCAAAAGTATGCTGTTTAATTTTAGAACTAATCTAAATTGTACAGAATGATTTAGAACTCTTTAACAGTATCCTGTTTAATTTTAGAACTAATCTAAATTGTACAGAATGATTTAGAACTCTTCAAAAGTGTCCTGTTTAATTTTAGAACTAATCTAAATTGTACAGAACGATTTAGAACTCTTCAAAACTATCCTGTTTAATTTCAGAACTATTCTGAATTGTACAGAATGTTTTAGAACTCTTCAACAGTATCCTGTTTAATTTCAGAACTATTCTGAATTGTACAGAATGATTTAGAACTCTTCAAAAGTATCCTGTTTAATTTCAGAACTATTCTGAATTGTACAGAATGATTTAGAACTTTTCAAAAGTGTCCTGTTTAATTTCAGAACTATTCTGAATTGTACAGAATGATTTAGAACTGTTCAAAAGTGTCCTGTTTAATTTTAGAACTAATCTAAATTGTACAGAATGATTTAGAACTCTTCAAAAGTATCCTGTTTAATTTCAGAACTATTCTGAATTGTACAGAATGATTTAGAACTCTTCAAAAGTATCCTGTTTAATTCCAGAACTATTCTGAATTATACAGAATGATTTAAAACTCTTCAAAAGTGTCCTGTTTAATTTTAGAACTAATCTAAATTGTACAGAATGTTTTAGAACTCTTCAACAGTATCCTGTTTAATTTTAGAACTAATCTAAATTGTACAGAATGATTTAGAACTCTTCAACAGTATCCTGTTTAATTTTAGAACTAATCTAAATTGTACAGGATGTTTTAGAACTCTTCAAAAGTATCCTGTTTAATTTCAGAACTATTCTGAATTGTACAGAATGATTTAGAACTCTTCAAAAGTATCCTGTTTAATTTCAGAACTATTCTGAATTGTACAGAATGATTTAGAACTTTTCAAAAGTGTCCTGTTTAATTTCAGAACTATTCTGAATTGTACAGAATGATTTAGAACTTTTCAAAAGTGTCCTGTTTAATTTCAGAACTATTCTGAATTGTACAGAATGATTTAGAACTGTTCAAAAGTGTCCTGTTTAATTTCAGAACTAATCTAAATTGTACAGAACGATTTAGAACTCTTCAAAAGTATCCTGTTTAATTTCAGAACTATTCTGAATTGTACAGAATGATTTAGAACTTTTCAAAAGTGTCCTGTTTAATTTCAGAACTATTCTGAATTGTACAGAATGATTTAGAACTCTTCAAAAGTGTCCTGTTTAATTTTAGAACTAATCTAAATTGTACAGAACGATTTAGAACTCTTCAAAAGTATCCTATTTAATTTCAGAACTATTCTGAATTGTACAGAATGATTTAGAACTTTTCAAAAGTGTCCTGTTTAATTTCAGAACTATTCTGAATTGTACAGAATGATTTAGAACTCTTCAAAAGTGTCCTGTTTAATTTTATAACTATTCTGAATTATACAGAATGATTTAGAACTCTTCAAAAGTGTCCTGTTTAATTTCAGAACTAATCTAAATTGTACAGAACGATTTAGAACTCTTCAAAAGTGTCCTGTTTAATTTCAGAACTATTCTGAATTGTACAGAATGATTTAGAACTTTTCAAAAGTGTCCTGTTTAATTTCAGAACTATTCTGAATTATACAGAATGATTTAAAACTCTTCAAAAGTGTCCTGTTTAATTTTAGAACTAATCTAAATTGTACAGAACGATTTAGAACTCTTCAAAAGTATCCTGTTTAATTTCAGAACTATTCTGAATTGTACAGAATGATTTAGAACTTTTCAAAAGTGTCCCGTTTAATTTCAGAACTATTCTGAATTGTACAGAATGATTTAGAACTGTTCAAAAGTGTCCTGTTTAATTTCAGAACTAATCTAAATTGTACAGAACGATTTAGAACTCTTCAAAAGTATCCTGTTTAATTTTAGAACTAATCTAAATTGTACAGAACGATTTAGAACTCTTCAAAAGTATCCTGTTTAATTTCAGAACTATTCTGAATTGTACAGAATGATTTAGAACTTTTCAAAAGTGTCCTGTTTAATTTCAGAACTATTCTGAATTATACAGAATGATTTAAAACTCTTCAAAAGTGTCCTGTTTAATTTTAGAACTAATCTAAATTGTACAGAACGATTTAGAACTCTTCAAAAGTATCCTGTTTAATTTCAGAACTATTCTGAATTGTACAGAATGATTTAGAACTTTTCAAAAGTGTCCCGTTTAATTTCAGAACTATTCTGAATTGTACAGAATGATTTAGAACTGTTCAAAAGTGTCCTGTTTAATTTCAGAACTAATCTAAATTGTACAGAACGATTTAGAACTCTTCAAAAGTGTCCTGTTTAATTTTAGAACTAATCTAAATTGTACAGAACGATTTAGAACTCTTCAAAAGTATCCTGTTTAATTTTAGAACTAATCTAAATTGTACAGAACGATTTAGAACTCTTCAAAAGTATCCTGTTTAATTTCAGAACTATTCTGAATTGTACAGAATGATTTAGAACTGTTCAAAAGTGTCCTGTTTAATTTCAGAACTATTCTGAATTGTACAGAATGATTTAGAACTTTTCAAAAGTGTCCTGTTTAATTTCAGAACTATTCTGAATTGTACAGAATGATTTAGAACTGTTCAAAAGTGTCCTGTTTAATTTCAGAACTATTCTGAATTGTACAGAATGATTTAGAACTCTTCAAAAGTGTCCTGTTTAATTTTAGAACTAATCTAAATTGTACAGAATGTTTTAGAACTCTTCAAAAGTGTCCTGTTTAATTTTAGAACTAATCTAAATTGTACAGAATGATTTAGAACTCTTCAAAAGTGTCCTGTTTAATTTTAGAACTAATCTAAATTGTACAGAATGATTTAGAACTCTTCAAAAGTATCCTGTTTAATTTCAGAACTATTCTGAATTGTACAGAATGATTTAGAACTCTTCAAAAGTATCCTGTTTAATTCCAGAACTATTCTGAATTATACAGAATGATTTAAAACTCTTCAAAAGTGTCCTGTTTAATTTTAGAACTAATCTAAATTGTACAGAATGTTTTAGAACTCTTCAACAGTATCCTGTTTAATTTTAGAACTAATCTAAATTGTACAGAATGATTTAGAACTCTTCAACAATATCCTGTTTAATTTTAGAACTATTTTAGAACTATGTATTTTATTTTAATAGTTGAGGTAATTTTGATTATTTTTTGTTATATGTTTTTGACTCTATCTTTTAAAATAAAGTGGTGGGGGTTGTTTGAATATTGTGACAAATAAATGTTAATAACATTTTAATGGCTGAACGGATTTTCAAAAAAATGAAATCGTTAAAAAGGGCATTCCTTGGTCTATCATTTACATTATATAAGATATTATTTTAAATGCTTGATTGGCCGCAAGAGGGCGTTTTCCGACATTACCTCAAAAAATTCCGATTTTCTCAAAAAATTTAAATGCATCGATATAACTTTTTTATTGGAGAAAAATAGTCAAATAATTGCCAAACAAGCCTGTGAAAACCGCATCTCGATATCTCTTTCCTAACCTAAAATATATCTAAAAGAAGAAAAAAACAAGAAATTGGGAATATTTTTGGTACCCCTCTCATTATAAAAGCACTAATTACCGTTGTTTCTATTTAATAAAAATGTGTGGTCCTGAAAAGGACCGATTTGTATTTATAAATGTAACCGTCGTCTTTTATTTTTCGAAATGGCGTCCATCATTTCGAATAAAACATTCGATTCTTTGCTCTGTGTTCAAAACGATTTTTCGAAGTAATATTAATCTTCAAGTATCATATTTAGAAACACCAAGCTAAGTAATATTCACTCATTAATTGTTGGATTTCCCTTCTATTCGCATTAATTGAGAACCAAAAAAATAAGCATGCCATGGAAAATGGAAAAAACGAGCATGCCGTGGAAAATAAAAAACAAGCATGCCGTGGAAAATAAATAATGACAGTTGGTAAATGTCAATCTTATTAAGGTTGAAGTTATTCTTTGCGTAACTTTTCGTAATTTTTTGGTGATTTTGTTTTGTAAAATGAATTTCCCTCCTGCAGAAGTTTTTGATATGTTTCGTGTTTATTTTCAATCTAACGACAACGTAACTGTTGCCGCAAGAGTATACGCCGTTGAGTATCCTGAGAGGCGTCATCCATCGCATAGAGTTTTGCGTAGAATTATTAGACGATTCCGAACAACTGGAAGTATTACAACTCCTTCGAATAGAAGAAGAAAAAGAGCTCGCACTGAGGAGAATATCGTGAATGTCTTGGCAAATGTGCAAATTGATCCTCAAATTAGTACCCGAGATCTGTCAAGAAATTTGGGAATACCAAGAACTACTATTCAAAATATTTTGATAGATCATAAGTAAGTATTTGTGATGCTGACTACCGTCGAATTCATTAGATATTCGCTACGTTTGAAATTATTATAACAAAATATGTTTATTTTAAATTGTGTTTTAATTTCAGGTTTCATCCATATCATATTGTGTTGCACCAAGCTTTAACCTATGGTGATTACGACCGTAGGTTAGATCATTGCCACTGGTTACGCAACATGATTTTAGAAAATCCTGATTTTCTTTTACGAATATTATGGACGGATGAGGCTACATTTCGCAGTGATGGTAGTGTCAATAGGCACAATATGCACTATTGGTCTCAAGAAAACCCACAATGGATGCAGCAGGTCCAGAACCAAGGTCGTTGGTCTGTTAATGTGTGGTGTGGTATACTGGGAGACCGAATTGTTGGTCCCTGGTTTATTAATGAGCGACTAAATGGGCACACATACTTGAATTTTTTACGAAACGAACTTCCTTTATTATTGGAAGATGTTCCTCTAGAGACTCGAAGAAATATGTGGTTCCAACACGATGGGTGCCCAGCTCATTTTTCTAGAATGGTCCGAGATTATTTAAATGAAGAATATCCTGGAAAGTGGATTGGACGAGGAAGTATTTTTTCGTGGCCGCCTAGATCTCCAGATTTAAGTTGTTTAGATTTTTATTTATGGGGTCGCGTTAAAGATATCGTATATGCCATACAACCAACCACAAGAGAGGATATGATTCAGCGAATTACCAATGCTGTTCGAAGTCTCTTGTCCGCTGAAATTCGAAGAAGCGTTTTGAACACAGAGCAAAGAATCGAATGTTGTATTCGAAATGATGGACGCCATTTCGAAAAATAAAAGACGACGGTTATATTTATAAATACAAATCGGTCCTTTTCAGGACCACACATTTTTATTAAATAGAAACAACGGTAATTAGTGCTTTTATAATGAGAGGGGTACCAAAAATATTCCCAATTTCTTGGTTTTTTTCTTCTTTTAGATATATTTTAGGTTAGGAAGGAGATATCGAGATGCGGTTTTCACAGGCTTGTTTGGCAATTATTTGACTATTTTTCTCCAATAAAAAAGTTATATCGATGCATTTAAATTTTTTGAGAAAATCGGAATTTTTTGAGGTAATGTCGGAAAACGCCCTCTTGCGGCCAATCAAGCATTTAAAATAATAACTTATATAATGTAAATGATAGACCAAGGAATGCCCTTTTTAACGATTTCATTTTTTTGAAAATCCGTTCAGCCATTAAAAAGTTATTAACATTTATTTGTCACAATATTCAAACAACCCCCACCACTTTATTTTAAAAGATAGAGTCAAAAACATATAACAAAAAATAATCTAAATTACCTCAACTATTAAAATAAAATACATTTTTGATACCTTTATTACGAAAAATTTGGAAAAAAATGACTTTTAAAAATTAAGATGGCGGATACTCCCCCTAGCGGCCATTTTAGAGACTTAAAAATTATTTCCAGCATTTTCTTTTGGCCGTTTTAGTCATAAAATTTTTTACCGCAAGTCTCTACGATAATTAGTTTGCGAGATATGGCCGAGAGCCATCCTTATTTGGCCACCCTGTACAGAATGATTTAGAACTCTTCAAAAGTGTCCTGTTTAATTTGAGAACTATTCTGAATTGTACAGAATGATTTAGAACTCTTCAAAAGTGTCCTGTTTAATTTTAGAACTATTCTGAATTGTACAGAATGATTTAGAACTCTTCAAAAGTGTCCTGTTTAATTTGAGAACTATTCTGAATTGTACAGAATGATTTAGAACTCTTCAAAAGTGTCCTGTTTAATTTTAGAACTATTCTGAATTGTACAGAATGATTTAGAACTCTTCAAAAGTGTCCTGTTTAATTTGAGAACTATTCTGAATTATACAGAATGATTTAGAACTCTTCAAAAGTGTCCTGTTTAATTTTAGAACTATTCTGAATTGTACAGAATGATTTAGAACTCTTCAAAAGTGTCCTGTTTAATTTTAGAACTATTCTAAATTGTACAGAATGATTTAGAACTCTTCAAAAGTGTCCTGTTTAATTTGAGAACTAATCTAAATTGTACAGAATGATTTAGAACTCTTCAAAAGTGTCCTGTTTAATTTCAGAACTATTCTGAATTGTACAGAATGATTTAGAACTCTTCAAAAGTGTCCTGTTTAATTTTAGAACTAATCTAAATTGTACAGAATGATTTAGAACTCTTCAAAAGTGTCCTGTTTAATTTCAGAACTATTCTGAATTGTACAGAATGATTTAGAACTCTTCAAAAGTGTCCTGTTTAATTTTAGAACTAATCTAAATTGTACAGAATGATTTAGAACTCTTCAAAAGTGTCCTGTTTAATTTCAGAACTATTCTGAATTGTACAGAATGATTTAGAACTCTTCAAAAGTGTCCTGTTTAATTTTAGAACTAATCTAAATTGTACAGAATGATTTAGAACTCTTCAAAAGTGTCCTGTTTAATTTCAGAACTATTCTGAATTGTACAGAATGATTTAGAACTCTTCAAAAGTGTCCTGTTTAATTTCAGAACTATTCTGAATTGTACAGAATGATTTAGAACTCTTCAAAAGTGTCCTGTTTAATTTCAGAACTATTCTGAATTGTACAGAATGATTTAGAACTCTTCAAAAGTGTCCTGTTTAATTTTAGAACTAATCTAAATTGTACAGAATGATTTAGAACTCTTCAAAAGTTTCCTGTTTAATTTCAGAACTATTCTGAATTGTACAGAATGATTTAGAACTCTTCAAAAGTGTCCTGTTTAATTTCAGAACTATTCTGAATTGTACAGAATGATTTAGAACTCTTCAAAAGTGTCCTGTTTAATTTTAGAACTATTCTGAATTGTACAGAATGATTTAGAACTCTTCAAAAGTTTCCTGTTTAATTTCAGAACTATTCTGAATTGTACAGAATGATTTAGAACTCTTCAAAAGTGTCCTGTTTAATTTCAGAACTATTCTGAATTGTACAGAATGATTTAGAACTCTTCAAAAGTGTCCTGTTTAATTTTAGAACTAATCTAAATTGTACAGAATGATTTAGAACTCTTCAAAAGTGTCCTGTTTAATTTCAGAACTATTCTGAATTGTACAGAATGATTTAGAACTCTTCAAAAGTGTCCTGTTTAATTTCAGAACTAATCTAAATTGTACAGAATGATTTAGAACTCTTCAAAAGTGTCCTGTTTAATTTCAGAACTATTCTGAATTGTACAGAATGATTTAGAACTCTTCAAAAGTGTCCTGTTTAATTTCAGAACTAATCTAAATTGTACAGAATGATTTAGAACTCTTCAAAAGTGTCCTGTTTAATTTTAGAACTAATCTAAATTGTACAGAATGATTTAGAACTCTTCAAAAGTGTCCTGTTTAATTTCAGAACTATTCTGAATTGTACAGAATGATTTAGAACTCTTCAAAAGTGTCCTGTTTAATTTTAGAACTAATCTAAATTGTACAGAATGATTTAGAACTCTTCAAAAGTGTCCTGTTTAATTTGAGAACTATTCTGAATTATACAGAATGATTTAGAACTCTTCAAAAGTGTCCTGTTTAATTTTAGAACTATTCTGAATTGTACAGAATGATTTAGAACTCTTCAAAAGTGTCCTGTTTAATTTTAGAACTATTCTGAATTGTACAGAATGATTTAGAACTCTTCAAAAGTGTCCTGTTTAATTTCAGAACTATTCTGAATTGTACAGAATGATTTAGAACTCTTCAAAAGTGTCCTGTTTAATTTTAGAACTAATCTAAATTGTACAGAATGATTTAGAACTCTTCAAAAGTGTCCTGTTTAATTTCAGAACTATTCTGAATTATACAGAATGATTTAGAACTCTTCAAAAGTGTCCTGTTTAATTTTAGAACTATTCTAAATTGTACAGAATGATTTAGAACTCTTCAAAAGTGTCCTGTTTAATTTTAGAACTATTCTAAATTGTACAGAATGATTTAGAACTCTTCAAAAGTGTCCTGTTTAATTTGAGAACTAATCTAAATTGTACAGAATGATTTAGAACTCTTCAAAAGTGTCCTGTTTAATTTCAGAACTAATCTAAATTGTACAGAATGATTTAGAACTCTTCAAAAGTGTCCTGTTTAATTTCAGAACTAATCTAAATTGTACAGAATGATTTAGAACTCTTCAAAAGTGTCCTGTTTAATTTCAGAACTATTCTGAATTGTACAGAATGATTTAGAACTCTTCAAAAGTGTCCTGTTTAATTTTAGAACTAATCTAAATTGTACAGAATGATTTAGAACTCTTCAAAAGTGTCCTGTTTAATTTCAGAACTATTCTGAATTGTACAGAATGATTTAGAACTCTTCAAAAGTGTCCTGTTTAATTTCAGAACTAATCTAAATTGTACAGAATGATTTAGAACTCTTCAAAAGTGTCCTGTTTAATTTCAGAACTATTCTGAATTGTACAGAATGATTTAGAACTCTTCAAAAGTGTCCTGTTTAATTTTAGAACTAATCTAAATTGTACAGAATGATTTAGAACTCTTCAAAAGTGTCCTGTTTAATTTCAGAACTATTCTGAATTGTACAGAATGATTTAGAACTCTTCAAAAGTGTCCTGTTTAATTTTAGAACTAATCTAAATTGTACAGAATGATTTAGAACTCTTCAAAAGTGTCCTGTTTAATTTTAGAACTATTCTGAATTGTACAGAATGATTTAGAACTCTTCAAAAGTGTCCTGTTTAATTTCAGAACTATTCTGAATTGTACAGAATAATTTAGAACTCTTCAAAAGTGTCCTGTTTAATTTCAGAACTATTCTGAATTGTACAGAATGATTTAGAACTCTTCAAAAGTGTCCTGTTTAATTTTAGAACTAATCTAAATTGTACAGAATGATTTAGAACTCTTCAAAAGTGTCCTGTTTAATTTCAGAACTATTCTGAATTGTACAGAATGATTTAGAACTCTTCAAAAGTGTCCTGTTTAATTTTAGAACTAATCTAAATTGTACAGAAAGATTTAGAACTCTTCAAAAGTGTCCTGTTTAATTTCAGAACTATTCTGAATTGTACAGAATAATTTAGAACTCTTCAAAAGTGTCCTGTTTAATTTTAGAACTAATCTAAATTGTACAGAATGATTTAGAACTCTTCAAAAGTGTCCTGTTTAATTTCAGAACTATTCTGAATTGTACAGAATGATTTAGAACTCTTCAAAAGTGTCCTGTTTAATTTTAGAACTAATCTAAATTGTACAGAATGATTTAGAACTCTTCAAAAGTGTCCTGTTTAATTTTAGAACTAATCTAAATTGTACAGAATGATTTAGAACTCTTCAAAAGTGTCCTGTTTAATTTTAGAACTATTCTGAATTGTACAGAATGATTTAGAACTCTTCAAAAGTTTCCTGTTTAATTTCAGAACTATTCTGAATTGTACAGAATGATTTAGAACTCTTCAAAAGTGTCCTGTTTAATTTTAGAACTAATCTAAATTGTACAGAATGATTTAGAACTCTTCAAAAGTGTCCTGTTTAATTTTAGAACTATTCTGAATTGTACAGAATGATTTAGAACTCTTCAAAAGTTTCCTGTTTAATTTCAGAACTATTCTGAATTGTACAGAATGATTTAGAACTCTTCAAAAGTGTCCTGTTTAATTTTAGAACTATTCTGAATTGTACAGAATGATTTAGAACTCTTCAAAAGTTTCCTGTTTAATTTCAGAACTATTCTGAATTGTACAGAATGATTTAGAACTCTTCAAAAGTGTCCTGTTTAATTTCAGAACTATTCTGAATTGTACAGAATGATTTAGAACTCTTCAAAAGTGTCCTGTTTAATTTTAGAACTAATCTAAATTGTACAGAATGATTTAGAACTCTTCAAAAGTGTCCTGTTTAATTTCAGAACTATTCTGAATTGTACAGAATGATTTAGAACTCTTCAAAAGTGTCCTGTTTAATTTCAGAACTAATCTAAATTGTACAGAATGATTTAGAACTCTTCAAAAGTGTCCTGTTTAATTTCAGAACTATTCTGAATTGTACAGAATGATTTAGAACTCTTCAAAAGTGTCCTGTTTAATTTCAGAACTATTCTGAATTGTACAGAATGATTTAGAACTCTTCAAAAGTGTCCTGTTTAATTTTAGAACTAATCTAAATTGTACAGAATGATTTAGAACTCTTCAAAAGTGTCCTGTTTAATTTCAGAACTATTCTGAATTGTACAGAATGATTTAGAACTCTTCAAAAGTGTCCTGTTTAATTTTAGAACTAATCTAAATTGTACAGAATGATTTAGAACTCTTCAAAAGTGTCCTGTTTAATTTGAGAACTATTCTGAATTATACAGAATGATTTAGAACTCTTCAAAAGTGTCCTGTTTAATTTTAGAACTATTCTGAATTGTACAGAATGATTTAGAACTCTTCAAAAGTGTCCTGTTTAATTTTAGAACTATTCTGAATTGTACAGAATCATTTAGAACTCTTCAAAAGTGTCCTGTTTAATTTCAGAACTATTCTGAATTGTACAGAATGATTTAGAACTCTTCAAAAGTGTCCTGTTTAATTTTAGAACTAATCTAAATTGTACAGAATGATTTAGAACTCTTCAAAAGTGTCCTGTTTAATTTGAGAACTATTCTGAATTGTACAGAATGATTTAGAACTCTTCAAAAGTGTCCTGTTTAATTTTAGAACTATTCTGAATTGTACAGAATGATTTAGAACTCTTCAAAAGTGTCCTGTTTAATTTTAGAACTATTCTAAATTGTACAGAATGATTTAGAACTCTTCAAAAGTGTCCTGTTTAATTTGAGAACTAATCTAAATTGTACAGAATGATTTAGAACTCTTCAAAAGTGTCCTGTTTAATTTCAGAACTAATCTAAATTGTACAGAATGATTTAGAACTCTTCAAAAGTGTCCTGTTTAATTTCAGAACTAATCTAAATTGTACAGAATGATTTAGAACTCTTCAAAAGTGTCCTGTTTAATTTCAGAACTATTCTGAATTGTACAGAATGATTTAGAACTCTTCAAAAGTGTCCTGTTTAATTTTAGAACTAATCTAAATTGTACAGAATGATTTAGAACTCTTCAAAAGTGTCCTGTTTAATTTCAGAACTATTCTGAATTGTACAGAATGATTTAGAACTCTTCAAAAGTGTCCTGTTTAATTTCAGAACTAATCTAAATTGTACAGAATGATTTAGAACTCTTCAAAAGTGTCCTGTTTAATTTCAGAACTATTCTGAATTGTACAGAATGATTTAGAACTCTTCAAAAGTGTCCTGTTTAATTTTAGAACTAATCTAAATTGTACAGAATGATTTAGAACTCTTCAAAAGTGTCCTGTTTAATTTCAGAACTATTCTGAATTGTACAGAATGATTTAGAACTCTTCAAAAGTGTCCTGTTTAATTTTAGAACTAATCTAAATTGTACAGAATGATTTAGAACTCTTCAAAAGTGTCCTGTTTAATTTTAGAACTATTCTGAATTGTACAGAATGATTTAGAACTCTTCAAAAGTGTCCTGTTTAATTTCAGAACTATTCTGAATTGTACAGAATAATTTAGAACTCTTCAAAAGTGTCCTGTTTAATTTTAGAACTAATCTAAATTGTACAGAATGATTTAGAACTCTTCAAAAGTGTCCTGTTTAATTTCAGAACTATTCTGAATTGTACAGAATGATTTAGAACTCTTCAAAAGTGGCCTGTTTAATTTTAGAACTAATCTAAATTGTACAGAATGATTTAGAACTCTTCAAAAGTGTCCTGTTTAATTTTAGAACTAATCTAAATTGTACAGAATGATTTAGAACTCTTCAAAAGTGTCCTGTTTAATTTTAGAACTATTCTGAATTGTACAGAATGATTTAGAACTCTTCAAAAGTTTCCTGTTTAATTTCAGAACTATTCTGAATTGTACAGAATGATTTAGAACTCTTCAAAAGTGTCCTGTTTAATTTTAGAACTAATCTAAATTGTACAGAATGATTTAGAACTCTTCAAAAGTGTCCTGTTTAATTTCAGAACTATTCTGAATTGTACAGAATGATTTAGAACTCTTCAAAAGTGTCCTGTTTAATTTTAGAACTAATCTAAATTGTACAGAATGATTTAGAACTCTTCAAAAGTGTCCTGTTTAATTTCAGAACTATTCTGAATTGTACAGAATGATTTAGAACTCTTCAAAAGTGTCCTGTTTAATTTCAGAACTAATCTAAATTGTACAGAATGATTTAGAACTCTTCAAAAGTGTCCTGTTTAATTTCAGAACTATTCTGAATTGTACAGAATGATTTAGAACTCTTCAAAAGTGTCCTGTTTAATTTCAGAACTATTCTGAATTGTACAGAATGATTTAGAACTCTTCAAAAGTGTCCTGTTTAATTTTAGAACTAATCTAAATTGTACAGAATGATTTAGAACTCTTCAAAAGTGTCCTGTTTAATTTCAGAACTATTCTGAATTGTACAGAATGATTTAGAACTCTTCAAAAGTGTCCTGTTTAATTTTAGAACTAATCTAAATTGTACAGAATGATTTAGAACTCTTCAAAAGTGTCCTGTTTAATTTCAGAACTATTCTGAATTGTACAGAATGATTTAGAACTCTTCAAAAGTGTCCTGTTTAATTTCAGAACTATTTTGAATTGTACAGAATGATTTAGAACTCTTCAAAAGTGTCCTGTTTAATTTCAGAACTATTCTGAATTGTACAGAATGATTTAGAACTCTTCAAAAGTGTCCTGTTTAATTTCAGAACTATTCTGAATTGTACAGAATGATTTAGAACTCTTCAAAAGTGTCCTGTTTAATTTTAGAACTAATCTAAATTGTACAGAATGATTTAGAACTCTTCAAAAGTGTCCTGTTTAATTTCAGAACTATTCTGAATTGTACAGAATGATTTAGAACTCTTCAAAAGTGTCCTGTTTAATTTCAGAACTATTCTGAATTGTACAGAATGATTTAGAACTCTTCAAAAGTGTCCTGTTTAATTTCAGAACTATTCTGAATTGTACAGAATGATTTAGAACTCTTCAAAAGTGTCCTGTTTAATTTCAGAACTATTCTGAATTGTACAGAATGATTTAGAACTCTTCAAAAGTGTCCTGTTTAATTTCAGAACTATTCTGAATTGTACAGAATGATTTAGAACTCTTCAAAAGTGTCCTGTTTAATTTCAGAACTATTCTGAATTGTACAGAATGATTTAGAACTCTTCAAAAGTGTCCTGTTTAATTTTAGAACTAATCTAAATTGTACAGAATGATTTAGAACACTTCAAAAGTGTCCTGTTTAATTTCAGAACTATTCTGAATTGTACAGAATGATTTAGAACTCTTCAAAAGTGTCCTGTTTAATTTCAGAACTAATCTAAATTGTACAGAATGATTTAGAACTCTTCAAAAGTGTCCTGTTTAATTTCAGAACTATTCTGAATTGTACAGAATGATTTAGAACTCTTCAAAAGTGTCCTGTTTAATTTTAGAACTAATCTAAATTGTACAGAATGATTTAGAACTCTTCAAAAGTGTCCTGTTTAATTTCAGAACTATTCTGAATTGTACAGAATGATTTAGAACTCTTCAAAAGTGTCCGGTTTAATTTCAGAACTATTCTGAATTGTACAGAATGATTTAGAACTCTTCAAAAGTGTCCTGTTTAATTTTAGAACTAATCTAAATTGTACAGAATGATTTAGAACTCTTCAAAAGTGTCCTGTTTAATTTCAGAACTATTCTGAATTGTACAGAATGATTTAGAACTCTTCAAAAGTGTCCTGTTTAATTTTAGAACTATTCTGAATTGTACAGAATGTTTTAGAACTCTTCAAAAGTATCCTGTTTAATTTTAGAACTAATCTAAATTGTACAGAATGATTTAGAACTCTTCAAAAGTGTCCTGTTTAATTTCAGAACTATTCTGAATTGTACAGAATGATTTAGAACTCTTCAAAAGTGTCCTGTTTAATTTCAGAACTAATCTAAATTGTACAGAATGATTTAGAACTCTTCAAAAGTGTCCTGTTTAATTTCAGAACTAATCTAAATTGTACAGAATGATTTAGAACTCTTCAAAAGTGTCCTGTTTAATTTCAGAACTATTCTGAATTGTACAGAATGATTTAGAACTCTTCAAAAGTGTCCTGTTTAATTTCAGAACTAATCTAAATTGTACAGAATGATTTAGAACTCTTCAAAAGTGTCCTGTTTAATTTCAGAACTATTCTGAATTGTACAGAATGATTTAGAACTCTTCAAAAGTGTCCTGTTTAATTTTAGAACTAATCTAAATTGGACAGAATGATTTAGAACTCTTCAAAAGTGTCCTGTTTAATTTTAGAACTAATCTAAATTGTACAGAATGTTTTAGAACTCTTCAAAAGTGTCCTGTTTAATTTCAGAACTATTCTGAATTGTACAGAATGTTTTAGAACTCTTCAAAAGTGTCCTGTTTAATTTCAGAACTATTCTGAATTGTACAGAATGATTTAGAACTCTTCAAAAGTGTCCTGTTTAATTTCAGAACTATTCTGAATTGTACAGAATGATTTAGAACTCTTCAAAAGTGTCCTGTTTAATTTTAGAACTAATCTAAATTGTACAGAATGTTTTAGAACTCTTCAAAAGTGTCCTGTTTAATTTCAGAACTATTCTGAATTGTACAGAATGATTTAGAACTCTTCAAAAGTGTCCTGTTTAATTTCAGAACTATTCTGAATTGTACAGAATGATTTAGAACTCTTCAAAAGTGTCCTGTTTAATTTTAGAACTAATCTAAATTGTACAGAATGATTTAGAACTCTTCAAAAGTGTCCTGTTTAATTTTAGAACTAATCTAAATTGTACAGAATGATTTAGAACTCTTCAAAAGTGTCCTGTTTAATTTCAGAACTATTCTGAATTGTACAGAATGATTTAGAACTCTTCAAAAGTGTCCTGTTTAATTTCAGAACTAATCTAAATTGTACAGAATGATTTAGAACTCTTCAAAAGTGTCCTGTTTAATTTCAGAACTATTCTGAATTGTACAGAATGATATAGAACTCTTCAAAAGTGTCCTGTTTAATTTCAGAACTATTCTGAATTGTACAGAATGATTTAGAACTCTTCAAAAGTGTCCTGTTTAATTTCAGAACTATTCTGAATTGTACAGAATGATTTAGAACTCTTCAAAAGTGTCCTGTTTAATTTCAGAACTATTCTGAATTGTACAGAATGATTTAGAACTCTTCAAAAGTGTCCTGTTTAATTTTAGAACTAATCTAAATTGTACAGAATGATTTAGAACTCTTCAAAAGTGTCCTGTTTAATTTCAGAACTATTCTGAATTGTACAGAATGATTTAGAACTCTTCAAAAGTGTCCTGTTTAATTTTAGAACTAATCTAAATTGTACAGAATGATTTAGAACTCTTCAAAAGTGTCCTGTTTAATTTCAGAACTATTCTGAATTGTACAGAATGATTTTGAACTCTTCAAAAGTGTCCTGTTTAATTTCAGAACTATTCTGAATTGTACAGAAAGATTTAGAACTCTTCAAAAGTGTCCTGTTTAATTTTAGAACTAATCTAAATTGTACAGAATGATTTAGAACTCTTCAAAAGTGTCCTGTTTAATTTCAGAACTATTCTGAATTGTACAGAATGATTTAGAACTCTTCAAAAGTGTCCTGTTTAATTTTAGAACTAATCTAAATTGTACAGAATGATTTAGAACTCTTCAAAAGTGTCCTGTTTAATTTCAGAACTATTCTGAATTGTACAGAATGATTTAGAACTCTTCAAAAGTGTCCTGTTTAATTTTAGAACTAATCTAAATTGTACAGAATGATTTAGAACTCTTCAAAAGTGTCCTGTTTAATTTCAGAACTATTCTGAATTGTACAGAATGATTTAGAACTCTTCAAAAGTGTCCTGTTTAATTTTAGAACTAATCTAAATTGTACAGAATGATTTAGAACACTTCAAAAGTGTCCTGTTTAATTTCAGAACTATTCTGAATTGTACAGAATGATTTAGAACTCTTCAAAAGTGTCCTGTTTAATTTCAGAACTAATCTAAATTGTACAGAATGATTTAGAACTCTTCAAAAGTGTCCTGTTTAATTTCAGAACTATTCTGAATTGTACAGAATGATTTAGAACTCTTCAAAAGTGTCCTGTTTAATTTTAGAACTAATCTAAATTGTACAGAATGATTTAGAACTCTTCAAAAGTGTCCTGTTTAATTTCAGAACTATTCTGAATTGTACAGAATGATTTAGAACTCTTCAAAAGTGTCCGGTTTAATTTCAGAACTATTCTGAATTGTACAGAATGATTTAGAACTCTTCAAAAGTGTCCTGTTTAATTTTAGAACTAATCTAAATTGTACAGAATGATTTAGAACTCTTCAAAAGTGTCCTGTTTAATTTCAGAACTATTCTGAATTGTACAGAATGATTTAGAACTCTTCAAAAGTGTCCTGTTTAATTTTAGAACTATTCTGAATTGTACAGAATGTTTTAGAACTCTTCAAAAGTATCCTGTTTAATTTTAGAACTAATCTAAATTGTACAGAATGATTTAGAACTCTTCAAAAGTGTCCTGTTTAATTTCAGAACTATTCTGAATTGTACAGAATGATTTAGAACTCTTCAAAAGTGTCCTGTTTAATTTCAGAACTAATCTAAATTGTACAGAATGATTTAGAACTCTTCAAAAGTGTCCTGTTTAATTTCAGAACTAATCTAAATTGTACAGAATGATTTAGAACTCTTCAAAAGTGTCCTGTTTAATTTCAGAACTATTCTGAATTGTACAGAATGATTTAGAACTCTTCAAAAGTGTCCTGTTTAATTTCAGAACTAATCTAAATTGTACAGAATGATTTAGAACTCTTCAAAAGTGTCCTGTTTAATTTCAGAACTATTCTGAATTGTACAGAATGATTTAGAACTCTTCAAAAGTGTCCTGTTTAATTTTAGAACTAATCTAAATTGGACAGAATGATTTAGAACTCTTCAAAAGTGTCCTGTTTAATTTTAGAACTAATCTAAATTGTACAGAATGTTTTAGAACTCTTCAAAAGTGTCCTGTTTAATTTCAGAACTATTCTGAATTGTACAGAATGTTTTAGAACTCTTCAAAAGTGTCCTGTTTAATTTCAGAACTATTCTGAATTGTACAGAATGATTTAGAACTCTTCAAAAGTGTCCTGTTTAATTTCAGAACTATTCTGAATTGTACAGAATGATTTAGAACTCTTCAAAAGTGTCCTGTTTAATTTTAGAACTAATCTAAATTGTACAGAATGTTTTAGAACTCTTCAAAAGTGTCCTGTTTAATTTCAGAACTATTCTGAATTGTACAGAATGATTTAGAACTCTTCAAAAGTGTCCTGTTTAATTTCAGAACTATTCTGAATTGTACAGAATGATTTAGAACTCTTCAAAAGTGTCCTGTTTAATTTTAGAACTAATCTAAATTGTACAGAATGATTTAGAACTCTTCAAAAGTGTCCTGTTTAATTTTAGAACTAATCTAAATTGTACAGAATGTTTTAGAACTCTTCAAAAGTGTCCTGTTTAATTTCAGAACTATTCTGAATTGTACAGAATGATTTAGAACTCTTCAAAAGTGTCCTGTTTAATTTCAGAACTATTCTGAATTGTACAGAATGATTTAGAACTCTTCAAAAGTGTCCTGTTTAATTTCAGAACTAATCTAAATTGTACAGAATGATTTAGAACTCTTCAAAAGTGTCCTGTTTAATTTCAGAACTATTCTGAATTGTACAGAATGATTTAGAACTCTTCGAAAGTGTCCTGTTTAATTTCAGAACTATTCTGAATTGTACAGAATGATTTAGAACTCTTCAAAAGTGTCCTGTTTAATTTCAGAACTATTCTGAATTGTACAGAATGATTTAGAACTCTTCAAAAGTGTCCTGTTTAATTTCAGAACTATTCTGAATTGTACAGAATGATTTAGAACTCTTCAAAAGTGTCCTGTTTAATTTCAGAACTAATCTAAATTGTACAGAATGATTTAGAACTCTTCAAAAGTGTCCTGTTTAATTTCAGAACTATTCTGAATTGTACAGAATGATTTAGAACTCTTCAAAAGTGTCCTGTTTAATTTTAGAACTAATCTAAATTGTACAGAATGATTTAGAACTCTTCAAAAGTGTCCTGTTTAATTTCAGAACTATTCTGAATTGTACAGAATGATTTAGAACTCTTCAAAAGTGTCCTGTTTAATTTTAGAACTAATCTAAATTGTACAGAATGATTTAGAACACTTCAAAAGTGTCCTGTTTAATTTCAGAACTATTCTGAATTGTACAGAATGATTTAGAACTCTTCAAAAGTGTCCTGTTTAATTTCAGAACTAATCTAAATTGTACAGAATGATTTAGAACTCTTCAAAAGTGTCCTGTTTAATTTCAGAACTATTCTGAATTGTACAGAATGATTTAGAACTCTTCAAAAGTGTCCTGTTTAATTTTAGAACTAATCTAAATTGTACAGAATGATTTAGAACTCTTCAAAAGTGTCCTGTTTAATTTCAGAACTATTCTGAATTGTACAGAATGATTTAGAACTCTTCAAAAGTGTCCTGTTTAATTTCAGAACTATTCTGAATTGTACAGAATGATTTAGAACTCTTCAAAAGTGTCCTGTTTAATTTTAGAACTAATCTAAATTGTACAGAATGATTTAGAACTCTTCAAAAGTGTCCTGTTTAATTTCAGAACTATTCTGAATTGTACAGAATGATTTAGAACTCTTCAAAAGTGTCCTGTTTAATTTTAGAACTATTCTGAATTGTACAGAATGTTTTAGAACTCTTCAAAAGTATCCTGTTTAATTTTAGAACTAATCTAAATTGTACAGAATGATTTAGAACTCTTCAAAAGTGTCCTGTTTAATTTCAGAACTAATCTAAATTGTACAGAATGATTTAGAACTCTTCAAAAGTGTCCTGTTTAATTTTAGAACTAATCTAAATTGTACAGAATGATTTAGAACTCTTCAAAAGTGTCCTGTTTAATTTTAGAACTAATCTAAATTGTACAGAATGATTTAGAACTCTTCAAAAGTGTCCTGTTTAATTTTAGAACTAATCTAAATTGTACAGAATGATTTAGAACTCTTCAAAAGTGTCCTGTTTAATTTCAGAACTATTCTGAATTGTACAGAATGATTTAGAACTCTTCAAAAGTGTCCTGTTTAATTTCAGAACTATTCTGAATTGTACAGAATGATTTAGAACTCTTCAAAAGTGTCCTGTTTAATTTCAGAACTAATCTAAATTGTACAGAATGATTTAGAACTCTTCAAAAGTGTCCTGTTTAATTTCAGAACTATTCTGAATTGTACAGAATGATTTAGAACTCTTCAAAAGTGTCCTGTTTAATTTTAGAACTAATCTAAATTGTACAGAATGATTTAGAACTCTTCAAAAGTGTCCTGTTTAATTTCAGAACTATTCTGAATTGTACAGAATGATTTAGAACTCTTCAAAAGTGTCCTGTTTAATTTCAGAACTATTCTGAATTGTACAGAATGATTTAGAACTCTTCAAAAGTGTCCTGTTTAATTTCAGAACTATTCTGAATTGTACAGAATGATTTAGAACTCTTCAAAAGTGTCCTGTTTAATTTCAGAACTAATCTAAATTGTACAGAATGATTTAGAACTCTTCAAAAGTGTCCTGTTTAATTTCAGAACTAATCTAAATTGTACAGAATGATTTAGAACTCTTCAAAAGTGTCCTGTTTAATTTCAGAACTATTCTGAATTGTACAGAATGATTTAGAACTCTTCAAAAGTGTCCTGTTTAATTTCAGAACTAATCTAAATTGTACAGAATGATTTAGAACTCTTCAAAAGTGTCCTGTTTAATTTCAGAACTATTCTGAATTGTACAGAATGATTTAGAACTCTTCAAAAGTGTCCTGTTTAATTTTAGAACTATTCTGAATTGTACAGAATGTTTTAGAACTCTTCAAAAGTATCCTGTTTAATTTTAGAACTAATCTAAATTGTACAGAATGATTTAGAACTCTTCAAAAGTGTCCTGTTTAATTTCAGAACTAATCTAAATTGTACAGAATGATTTAGAACTCTTCAAAAGTGTCCTGTTTAATTTTAGAACTAATCTAAATTGTACAGAATGATTTAGAACTCTTCAAAAGTGTCCTGTTTAATTTTAGAACTAATCTAAATTGTACAGAATGATTTAGAACTCTTCAAAAGTGTCCTGTTTAATTTTAGAACTAATCTAAATTGTACAGAATGATTTAGAACTCTTCAAAAGTGTCCTGTTTAATTTCAGAACTATTCTGAATTGTACAGAATGATTTAGAACTCTTCAAAAGTGTCCTGTTTAATTTCAGAACTATTCTGAATTGTACAGAATGATTTAGAACTCTTCAAAAGTGTCCTGTTTAATTTTAGAACTAATCTAAATTGTACAGAATGATTTAGAACTCTTCAAAAGTGTCCTGTTTAATTTCAGAACTATTCTGAATTGTACAGAATGATTTAGAACTCTTCAAAAGTGTCCTGTTTAATTTCAGAACTATTCTGAATTGTACAGAATGATTTAGAACTCTTCAAAAGTGTCCTGTTTAATTTCAGAACTATTCTGAATTGTACAGAATGATTTAGAACTCTTCAAAAGTGTCCTGTTTAATTTCAGAACTAATCTAAATTGTACAGAATGATTTAGAACTCTTCAAAAGTGTCCTGTTTAATTTCAGAACTAATCTAAATTGTACAGAATGATTTAGAACTCTTCAAAAGTGTCCTGTTTAATTTCAGAACTATTCTGAATTGTACAGAATGATTTAGAACTCTTCAAAAGTGTCCTGTTTAATTTCAGAACTAATCTAAATTGTACAGAATGATTTAGAACTCTTCAAAAGTGTCCTGTTTAATTTCAGAACTATTCTGAATTGTACAGAATGATTTAGAACTCTTCAAAAGTGTCCTGTTTAATTTTAGAACTATTCTGAATTGTACAGAATGTTTTAGAACTCTTCAAAAGTATCCTGTTTAATTTTAGAACTAATCTAAATTGTACAGAATGATTTAGAACTCTTCAAAAGTGTCCTGTTTAATTTCAGAACTAATCTAAATTGTACAGAATGATTTAGAACTCTTCAAAAGTGTCCTGTTTAATTTTAGAACTAATCTAAATTGTACAGAATGATTTAGAACTCTTCAAAAGTGTCCTGTTTAATTTTAGAACTAATCTAAATTGTACAGAATGATTTAGAACTCTTCAAAAGTGTCCTGTTTAATTTTAGAACTAATCTAAATTGTACAGAATGATTTAGAACTCTTCAAAAGTGTCCTGTTTAATTTCAGAACTATTCTGAATTGTACAGAATGATTTAGAACTCTTCAAAAGTGTCCTGTTTAATTTCAGAACTATTCTGAATTGTACAGAATGATTTAGAACTCTTCAAAAGTGTCCTGTTTAATTTCAGAACTAATCTAAATTGTACAGAATGATTTAGAACTCTTCAAAAGTGTCCTGTTTAATTTCAGAACTATTCTGAATTGTACAGAATGATTTAGAACTCTTCAAAAGTGTCCTGTTTAATTTTAGAACTAATCTAAATTGTACAGAATGATTTAGAACTCTTCAAAAGTGTCCTGTTTAATTTCAGAACTATTCTGAATTGTACAGAATGATTTAGAACTCTTCAAAAGTGTCCTGTTTAATTTCAGAACTATTCTGAATTGTACAGAATGATTTAGAACTCTTCAAAAGTGTCCTGTTTAATTTTAGAACTAATCTAAATTGTACAGAATGATTTAGAACTCTTCAAAAGTGTCCTGTTTAATTTCAGAACTATTCTGAATTGTACAGAATGATTTAGAACTCTTCAAAAGTGTCCTGTTTAATTTCAGAACTAATCTAAATTGTACAGAATGATTTAGAACTCTTCAAAAGTGTCCTGTTTAATTTCAGAACTATTCTGAATTGTACAGAATGATTTAGAACTCTTCAAAAGTGTCCAGTTTAATTTTAGAACTAATCTAAATTATACAGAATGATTTAGAACTCTTCAAAAGTGTCCTGTTTAATTTCAGAACTATTATGAATTGTACAGAATGATTTAGAACTCTTCAAAAGTGTCCTGTTTAATTTCAGAACTATTCTGAATTGTACAGAATGATTTAGAACTCTTTAAAAGTGTCCTGTTTAATTTTAGAACTATTCTGAATTGTACAGAATGTTTTAGAACTCTTCAAAAGTATCCTGTTTAATTTTAGAACTATTCTGAATTGTACAGAATGATTTAGAACTCTTCAAAAGTGTCCTGTTTAATTTCAGAACTAATCTAAATTGTACAGAATGATTTAGAACTCTTCAAAAGTGTCCTGTTTAATTTCAGAACTAATCTAAATTGTACAGAATGATTTAGAACTCTTCAAAAGTGTCCTGTTTAATTTTAGAACTAATCTAAATTGGACAGAATGATTTAGAACTCTTCAAAAGTGTCCTGTTTAATTTCAGAACTAATCTAAATTGTACAGAATGATTTAGAACTCTTCAAAAGTGTCCTGCCTAATTTTAGAACTAATCTAAATTGTACAGAATGATTTAGAACTCTTCAAAAGTGTCCTGTTTAATTTCAGAACTAATCTAAATTGTACAGAATGATTTAGAACTCTTCAAAAGTGTCCTGTTTAATTTCAGAACTAATCTAAATTGTACAGAATGATTTAGAACTCTTCAAAAGTGTCCTGCCTAATTTTAGAACTAATCTAAATTGTACAGAATGATTTAGAACTCTTCAAAAGTGTCCTGTTTAATTTCAGAACTAATCTAAATTGTACAGAATGATTTAGAACTCTTCAAAAGTGTCCTGTTTAATTTCAGAACTATTCTGAATTGTACAGAATGATTTAGAACTCTTCAAAAGTGTCCTGCCTAATTTTAGAACTAATCTAAATTGTACAGAATGATTTAGAACTCTTCAAAAGTGTCCTGTTTAATTTCAGAACTAATCTAAATTGTACAGAATGATTTAGAACTCTTCAAAAGTGTCCTGTTTAATTTTAGAACTATTCTGAATTGTACAGAATGATTTAGAACTCTTCAAAAGTGTCCTGTTTAATTTCAGAACTATTCTGAATTGTACAGAATGATTTAGAACTCTTCAAAAGTGTCCTGTTTAATTTTAGAACTAATCTAAATTGTACAGAATGATTTAGAACTCTTCAACAGTATCCTGTTTAATTTTAGAACTAATCTAAATTGTACAGAATGTTTTAGAACTCTTCAACAGTATCCTGTTTAATTTGAGAACTAATCTAAATTGTACAGAATGATTTAGAACTCTTCAAAAGTGTCCTGTTTAATTTTAGAACTAATCTAAATTGTACAGAATGATTTAGAACTCTTCAAAAGTGTCCTGTTTAATTTCAGAACTATTCTGAATTGTACAGAATGATTTAGAACTCTTCAAAAGTGTCCTGTTTAATTTTAGAACTAATCTAAATTGTACAGAATGATTTAGAACTCTTCAAAAGTGTCCTGTTTAATTTCAGAACTATTCTGAATTGTACAGAATGATTTAGAACTCTTCAAAAGTGTCCTGTTTAATTTTAGAACAAATCTAAATTGTACAGAATGATTTAGAACTCTTCAACAGTATCCTGTTTAATTTTAGAACTAATCTAAATTGTACAGAATGTTTTAGAACTCTTCAACAGTATCCTGTTTAATTTGAGAACTAATCTAAATTGTACAGAATGATTTAGAACTCTTCAACAGTATCCTGTTTAATTTGAGAACTAATCTAAATTGTACAGAATGATTTAGAACTCTTCAAAAGTGTCCTGTTTAATATTAGAACTAATCTAAATTGTACAGAATGATTTAGAACTCTTCAAAAGTGTCCTGTTTAATTTCAGAACTATTCTGAATTGTACAGAATGATTTAGAACTCTTCAAAAGTGTCCTGTTTAATTTTAGAACTAATCTAAATTGTACAGAATGATTTAGAACTCTTCAAAAGTGTCCTGTTTAATTTCAGAACTATTCTGAATTGTACAGAATGATTTAGAACTCTTCAAAAGTGTCCTGTTTAATTTTAGAACTAATCTAAATTGTACAGAATGATTTAGAACTCTTCAAAAGTGTCCTGTTTAATTTCAGAACTATTCTGAATTGTACAGAATGATTTAGAACTCTTCAAAAGTGTCCTGTTTAATTTTAGAACTAATCTAAATTGTACAGAATGATTTAGAACTCTTCAAAAGTGTCCTGTTTAATTTTAGAACTAATCTAAATTGTACAGAATGATTTAGAACTCTTCAAAAGTGTCCTGTTTAATTTTAGAACTATTCTGAATTGTACAGAATGATTTAGAACTCTTCAAAAGTGTCCTGTTTAATTTTAGAACTATTCTGAATTGTACAGAATGATTTAGAACTCTTCAAGAGTGTCCTGTTTAATTTTAGAACTAATCTAAATTGTACAGAATGATTTAGAACTCTTCAAAAGTGTCCTGTTTAATTTTAGAACTAATCTAAATTGTACAGAATGATTTAGAACTCTTCAAAAGTGTCCTGTTTAATTTTAGAACTAATCTAAATTGTACAGAATGATTTAGAACTCTTCAAAAGTGTCCTGTTTAATTTTAGAACTAATCTAAATTGTACAGAATGATTAAGAACTCTTCAAAAGTGTCCTGTTTAATTTCAGAACTATTCTGAATTGTACAGAATGATTTATAACTCTTCAAAAGTGTCCTGTTTAATTTTAGAACTAATCTAAATTGTACAGAATGATTTATAACTCTTCAAAAGTGTCCTGTTTAATTTTAGAACTAATCTAAATTGTACAGAATGATTTATAACTCTTCAAAAGTGTCCTGTTTAATTTTAGAACTAATCTAAATTGTACAGAATGATTTAGAACTCTTCAAAAGTGTCCTGTTTAATTTCAGAACTATTCTGAATTGTACAGAATGATTTATAACTCTTCAAAAGTGTCCTGTTTAATTTTAGAACTAATCTAAATTGTACAGAATGATTTATAACTCTTCAAAAGTGTCCTGTTTAATTTCAGAACTATTCTGAATTGTACAGAATGATTTAGAACTCTTCAAAAGTGTCCTGTTTAATTTTAGAACTAATCTAAATTGTACAGAATGATTTAGAACTCTTCAAAAGTGTCCTGTTTAATTTTAGAACTAATCTAAATTGTACAGAATGATTTAGAACTCTTCAAAAGTGTCCTGTTTAATTTTAGAACTAATCTTAATTGTACAGAATGATTTAGAACTCTTCAAAAGTGTCCTGTTTAATTTCAGAACTATTCTGAATTGTACAGAATGATTTAGAACTCTTCAAAAGTGTCCTGTTTAATTTTAGAACTAATCTAAATTGTACAGAATGATTTAGAACTCTTCAAAAGTGTCCTGTTTAATTTTAGAACTAATCTAAATTGTACAGAATGATTTAGAACTCTTCAAAAGTGTCCTGTTTAATTTCAGAACTAATCTAAATTGTACAGAATGATTTATAACTCTTCAAAAGTGTCCTGTTTAATTTCAGAACTCTTCTGAATTGTACAGAATGATTTAGAACTCTTCAAAAGTGTCCTGTTTAATTTTAGAACTAATCTAAATTGTACAGAATGATTTAGAACTCTTCAAAAGTGTCCTGTTTAATTTTAGAACTAATCTAAATTGTACAGAATGATTTAGAACTCTTCAAAAGTGTCCTGTTTAATTTTAGAACTAATCTTAATTGTACAGAATGATTTAGAACTCTTCAAAAGTGTCCTGTTTAATTTCAGAACTATTCTGAATTGTACAGAATGATTTAGAACTCTTCAAAAGTGTCCTGTTTAATTTTAGAACTAATCTAAATTGTATAGAATGATTTAGAACTCTTCAAAAGTGTCCTGTTTAATTTTAGAACTAATCTAAATTGTACAGAATGATTTAGAACTCTTCAAAAGTGTCCTGTTTAATTTCAGAACTAATCTAAATTGTACAGAATGATTTAGAACTCTTCAAAAGTGTCCTGTTTAATTTCAGAACTATTCTGAATTGTACAGAATGATTTAGAACTCTTCAAAAGTGTCCTGTTTAATTTTAGAACTAATCTAAATTGTACAGAATGATTTAGAACTCTTCAAAAGTGTCCTGTTTAATTTCAGAACTATTCTGAATTGTACAGAATGATTTAGAACTCTTCAAAAGTATCCTGTTTAATTTTAGAACTAATCTAAATTGTACAGAATGATTTAGAACTCTTCAAAAGTGTCCTGTTTAATTTCAGAACTATTCTGAATTGTACAGAATGATTTAGAACTCTTCAAAAGTGTCCTGTTTAATTTTAGAACTAATCTAAATTGTACAGAATGATTTAGAACTCTTCAAAAGTGTCCTGTTTAATTTTAGAACTAATCTAAATTGTACAGAATGATTAAGAACTCTTCAAAAGTGTCCTGTTTAATTTTAGAACTATTCTGAATTGTACAGAATGATTTAGAACTCTTCAAGAGTGTCCTGTTTAATTTTAGAACTAATCTAAATTGTACAGAATGATTTAGAACTCTTCAAAAGTGTCCTGTTTAATTTTAGAACTAATCTAAATTGTACAGAATGATTTAGAACTCTTCAAAAGTGTCCTGTTTAATTTCAGAACTATTCTGAATTGTACAGAATGATTTATAACTCTTCAAAAGTGTCCTGTTTAATTTTAGAACTAATCTAAATTGTACAGAATTATTTAGAACTCTTCAAAAGTGTCCTGTTTAATTTCAGAACTATTCTGAATTGTACAGAATGATTTAGAACTCTTCAAAAGTGTCCTGTTTAATTTTAGAACTAATCTAAATTGTACAGAATGATTTAGAACTCTTCAAAAGTGTCCTGTTTAATTTTAGAACTAATCTAAATTGTACAGAATGATTTAGAACTCTTCAAAAGTGTCCTGTTTAATTTTAGAACTAATCTAAATTGTACAGAACGATTTAGAACTCTTCAAAAGTATCCTGTTTAATTTTAGAACTAATCTAAATTGTACAGAATGATTTAGAACTCTTCAAAAGTGTCCTGTTTAATTTTAGAACTAATCTAAATTGTACAGAATGATTTAGAACTCTTCAAAAGTGTCCTGTTTAATTTTAGAACTAATCTAAATTGTACAGAATGATTTAGAACTCTTCAAAAGTGTCCTGTTTAATTTCAGAACTATTCTGAATTGTACAGAATGATTTAGAACTCTTCAAAAGTGTCCTGTTTAATTTTAGAACTAATCTAAATTGTACAGAATTATTTAGAACTCTTCAAAAGTGTCCTGTTTAATTTTAGAACTGATCTAAATTGTACAGAATGATTTAGAACTCTTCAAAAGTGTCCTGTTTAATTTTAGAACTAATCTAAATTGTACGGAATGATTTAGAACTCTTCAAAAGTGTCCTGTTTAATTTTAGAACTAATCTAAATTGTACAGAACGATTTAGAACTCTTCAAAAGTATCCTGTTTAATTTTAGAACTAATCTAAATTGTACAGAATGATTTAGAACTCTTCAAAAGTGTCCTGTTTAATTTTAGAACTAATCTAAATTGTACAGAATGATTTAGAACTCTTCAAAAGTGTCCTGTTTAATTTTAGAACTAATCTAAATTGTACAGAATGATTTAGAACTCTTCAAAAGTGTCCTGTTTAATTTCAGAACTATTCTGAATTGTACAGAATGATTTAGAACTCTTCAAAAGTGTCCTGTTTAATTTTAGAACTAATCTAAATTGTACAGAATGATTTAGAACTCTTCAAAAGTGTCCTGTTTAATTTTAGAACTAATCTAAATTGTACAGAATGATTTAGAACTCTTCAAAAGTGTCCTGTTTAATTTTAGAACTAATCTAAATTGTACGGAATGATTTAGAACTCTTCAAAAGTGTCCTGTTTAATTTTAGAACTAATCTAAATTGTACAGAATGATTTAGAACTCTTCAAAAGTTTCCTGTTTAATTTCAGAACTATTCTGAATTGTACAGAATGATTTAGAACTCTTCAAGAGTGTCCTGTTTAATTTTAGAACTAATCTAAATTGTACAGAATGATTTAGAACTCTTCAAAAGTGTCCTGTTTAATTTTAGAACTAATCTAAATTGTACAGAATGATTTAGAACTCTTCAAAAGTGTCCTGTTTAATTTTAGAACTAATCTAAATTGTACAGAATGATTTAGAACTCTTCAAAAGTGTCCTGTTTAATTTTAGAACTAATCTAAATTGTACAGAATGATTTAGAACTCTTCAAAAGTGTCCTGTTTAATTTCAGAACTATTCTGAATTGTACAGAATGATTTATAACTCTTCAAAAGTGTCCTGTTTAATTTTAGAACTAATCTAAATTGTACAGAATGATTTATAACTCTTCAAAAGTGTCCTGTTTAATTTTAGAACTAATCTAAATTGTACAGAATGATTTAGAACTCTTCAAAAGTGTCCTGTTTAATTTTAGAACTAATCTAAATTGTACAGAATGATTTAGAACTCTTCAAAAGTGTCCTGTTTAATTTTAGAACTAATCTAAATTGTACAGAATGATTTAGAACTCTTCAAAAGTGTCCTGTTTAATTTTAGAACTAATCTTAATTGTACAGAATGATTTAGAACTCTTCAAAAGTGTCCTGTTTAATTTCAGAACTAATCTAAATTGTACAGAATGATTTATAACTCTTCAAAAGTGTCCTGTTTAATTTCAGAACTCTTCTGAATTGTACAGAATGATTTAGAACTCTTCAAAAGTGTCCTGTTTAATTTTAGAACTAATCTAAATTGTACAGAATGATTTAGAACTCTTCAAAAGTGTCCTGTTTAATTTTAGAACTAATCTAAATTGTACAGAATGATTTAGAACTCTTCAAAAGTGTCCTGTTTAATTTTAGAACTAATCTTAATTGTACAGAATGATTTAGAACTCTTCAAAAGTGTCCTGTTTAATTTCAGAACTATTCTGAATTGTACAGAATGATTTAGAACTCTTCAAAAGTGTCCTGTTTAATTTTAGAACTAATCTAAATTGTACAGAATGATTTAGAACTCTTCAAAAGTGTCCTGTTTAATTTTAGAACTAATCTAAATTGTATAGAATGATTTAGAACTCTTCAAAAGTGTCCTGTTTAATTTTAGAACTAATCTAAATTGTACAGAATGATTTAGAACTCTTCAAAAGTGTCCTGTTTAATTTCAGAACTATTCTGAATTGTACAGAATGATTTAGAACTCTTCAAAAGTGTCCTGTTTAATTTTAGAACTAATCTAAATTGTACAGAATGATTTAGAACTCTTCAAAAGTGTCCTGTTTAATTTCAGAACTATTCTGAATTGTACAGAATGATTTAGAACTCTTCAAAAGTGTCCTGTTTAATTTTAGAACTAATCTAAATTGTACAGAATGATTTAGAACTCTTCAAAAGTGTCCTGTTTAATTTCAGAACTATTCTGAATTGTACAGAATGATTTAGAACTCTTCAAAAGTGTCCTGTTTAATTTTAGAACTAATCTAAATTGTACAGAATGATTTAGAACTCTTCAAAAGTGTCCTGTTTAATTTTAGAACTAATCTAAATTGTACAGAATGATTAAGAACTCTTCAAAAGTGTCCTGTTTAATTTTAGAACTATTCTGAATTGTACAGAATGATTTAGAACTCTTCAAGAGTGTCCTGTTTAATTTTAGAACTAATCTAAATTGTACAGAATGATTTAGAACTCTTCAAAAGTGTCCTGTTTAATTTTAGAACTAATCTAAATTGTACAGAATGATTTAGAACTCTTCAAAAGTGTCCTGTTTAATTTCAGAACTATTCTGAATTGTACAGAATGATTTATAACTCTTCAAAAGTGTCCTGTTTAATTTTAGAACTAATCTTAATTGTACAGAATGATTTAGAACTCTTCAAAAGTGTCCTGTTTAATTTCAGAACTATTCTGAATTGTACAGAATGATTTAGAACTCTTCAAAAGTGTCCTGTTTAATTTTAGAACTAATCTAAATTGTACAGAATGATTTAGAACTCTTCAAAAGTGTCCTGTTTAATTTTAGAACTAATCTAAATTGTACAGAATGATTTAGAACTCTTCAAAAGTGTCCTGTTTAATTTTAGAACTAATCTAAATTGTACAGAACGATTTAGAACTCTTCAAAAGTATCCTGTTTAATTTTAGAACTAATCTAAATTGTACAGAATGATTTAGAACTCTTCAAAAGTGTCCTGTTTAATTTTAGAACTAATCTAAATTGTACAGAATGATTTAGAACTCTTCAAAAGTGTCCTGTTTAATTTTAGAACTAATCTAAATTGTACAGAATGATTTAGAACTCTTCAAAAGTGTCCTGTTTAATTTCAGAACTATTCTGAATTGTACAGAATGATTTAGAACTCTTCAAAAGTGTCCTGTTTAATTTTAGAACTAATCTAAATTGTACAGAATTATTTAGAACTCTTCAAAAGTGTCCTGTTTAATTTTAGAACTGATCTAAATTGTACAGAATGATTTAGAACTCTTCAAAAGTGTCCTGTTTAATTTTAGAACTAATCTAAATTGTACGGAATGATTTAGAACTCTTCAAAAGTGTCCTGTTTAATTTTAGAACTAATCTAAATTGTACAGAACGATTTAGAACTCTTCAAAAGTATCCTGTTTAATTTTAGAACTAATCTAAATTGTACAGAATGATTTAGAACTCTTCAAAAGTGTCCTGTTTAATTTTAGAACTAATCTAAATTGTACAGAATGATTTAGAACTCTTCAAAAGTGTCCTGTTTAATTTTAGAACTAATCTAAATTGTACAGAATGATTTAGAACTCTTCAAAAGTGTCCTGTTTAATTTCAGAACTATTCTGAATTGTACAGAATGATTTAGAACTCTTCAAAAGTGTCCTGTTTAATTTTAGAACTAATCTAAATTGTACAGAATGATTTAGAACTCTTCAAAAGTGTCCTGTTTAATTTTAGAACTAATCTAAATTGTACAGAATGATTTAGAACTCTTCAAAAGTGTCCTGTTTAATTTTAGAACTAATCTAAATTGTACGGAATGATTTAGAACTCTTCAAAAGTGTCCTGTTTAATTTTAGAACTAATCTAAATTGTACAGAATGATTTAGAACTCTTCAAAAGTTTCCTGTTTAATTTCAGAACTATTCTGAATTGTACAGAATGATTTAGAACTCTTCAAGAGTGTCCTGTTTAATTTTAGAACTAATCTAAATTGTACAGAATGATTTAGAACTCTTCAAAAGTGTCCTGTTTAATTTTAGAACTAATCTAAATTGTACAGAATGATTTAGAACTCTTCAAAAGTGTCCTGTTTAATTTTAGAACTAATCTAAATTGTACAGAATGATTTAGAACTCTTCAAAAGTGTCCTGTTTAATTTTAGAACTAATCTAAATTGTACAGAATGATTTAGAACTCTTCAAAAGTGTCCTGTTTAATTTCAGAACTATTCTGAATTGTACAGAATGATTTATAACTCTTCAAAAGTGTCCTGTTTAATTTTAGAACTAATCTAAATTGTACAGAATGATTTATAACTCTTCAAAAGTGTCCTGTTTAATTTTAGAACTAATCTAAATTGTACAGAATGATTTAGAACTCTTCAAAAGTGTCCTGTTTAATTTTAGAACTAATCTAAATTGTACAGAATGATTTAGAACTCTTCAAAAGTGTCCTGTTTAATTTTAGAACTAATCTAAATTGTACAGAATGATTTAGAACTTTTCAAAAGTGTCCTGTTTAATTTTAGAACTAATCTAAATTGTACAGAATGATTTAGAACTCTTCAAAAGTGTCCTGTTTAATTTTAGAACTAATCTAAATTGTACAGAATGATTTAGAACTCTTCAAAAGTGTCCTGTTTAATTTTAGAACTAATCTAAATTGTACAGAATGATTTAGAACTCTTCAAAAGTGTCCTGTTTAATTTCAGAACTATTCTGAATTGTACAGAATGATTTAGAACTCTTCAAAAGTGTCCTGTTTAATTTTAGAACTAATCTAAATTGTACAGAATGATTTAGAACTCTTCAAAAGTGTCCTGTTTAATTTCAGAACTATTCTGAATTGTACAGAATGATTTAGAACTCTTCAAAAGTGTCCTGTTTAATTTTAGAACTAATCTAAATTGTACAGAATGATTTAGAACTCTTCAAAAGTGTCCTGTTTAATTTCAGAACTATTCTGAATTGTACAGAATGATTTAGAACTCTTCAAAAGTGTCCTGTTTAATTTTAGAACTAATCTAAATTGTACAGAATGATTTAGAACTCTTCAAAAGTGTCCTGTTTAATTTTAGAACTAATCTAAATTGTACAGAATGATTTAGAACTCTTCAAAAGTGTCCTGTTTAATTTCAGAACTATTCTGAATTGTACAGAATGATTAAGAACTCTTCAAAAGTGTCCTGTTTAATTTTAGAACTAATCTAAATTATACAGAATGATTTAGAACTCTTCAAAAGTGTCCTGTTTAATTTTAGAACTAATCTAAATTGTACAGAATGATTTAGAACTCTTCAAAAGTGTCCTGTTTAATTTTAGAACTAATCTAAATTGTACAGAATGATTTAGAACTCTTCAAAAGTGTCCTGTTTAATTTTAGAACTAATCTAAATTGTACAGAATGATTTAGAACTCTTCAAAAGTGTCCTGTTTAATTTTAGAACTAATCTAAATTGTACAGAATAATTTAGAACTCTTCAAAAGTGTCCTGTTTAATTTTAGAACTAATCTAAATTGTTCAGAATTATTTAGAACTCTTCAAAAGTGTTCTGTTTAATTTTAGAACTAATCTAAATTGTACAGAATGATTTAGAACTCTTCAAAAGTGTCCTGTTTAATTTCAGAACTATTCTGAAATGTACAGAATGATTTAGAACTCTTCAAAAGTGTCCTGTTTAATTTTAGAACTAATCTAAATTGTACAGAATGATTTAGAACTCTTCAAAAGTGTCCTGTTTAATTTTAGAACTAATCTAAATTGTACAGAATGATTTAGAACTCTTCAAAAGTGTCCTGTTTAATTTTAGAACTAATCTAAATTGTACAGAATGATTTAGAACTCTTCAAAAGTGTCCTGTTTAATTTTAGAACTATTCTAAATTATACAGAATGATTTAGACCTCTTCAAAAGTATCCTGTTTAATTTTAGAACTATTCTGAATTGTACAAAACGATTTAGAACTCTTCAAAAGTATCCTGTTTAATTTTAGAACTAATCTAAATTGTACAGAATGATTTAGAACTCTTCAAAAGTATCCTGTTTAATTTTAGAACTAATCTAAATTGTATAGAATGTTTTAGAACTCTTCAAAAGTATCCTGTTTAATTTTAGAACTAATCTAAATTGTACAGAATGATTTATAACTCTTCAAAAGTGTCCTGTTTAATTTCAGAACTTTTCTGAATTGTACAGAATGATTTAGAACTCTTCAAAAGTGTCCTGTTTAATTTTAGAACTAATCTTAATTGTACAGAATAATTTAGAACTCTTCAAAAGTGTCCTGTTTAATTTTAGAACTAATCTAAATTGTTCAGAATGATTTAGAACTCTTCAAAAGTGTTCTGTTTAATTTTAGAACTAGTCTAAATTGTACAGAATGATTTAGAACTCTTCAAAAGTGTCCTGTTTAATTTCAGAACTATTCTGAAATGTACAGAATGATTTAGAACTCTTCAAAAGTGTCCTGTTTAATTTTAGAACTAATCTAAATTGTACAGAATGATTTAGAACTCTTCAAAAGTGTCCTGTTTAATTTTAGAACTAATCTAAATTGTACAGAATGATTTAGAACTCTTCAAAAGTGTCCTGTTTAATTTTAGAACTAATCTAAATTGTACAGAATGATTTAGAACTCTTCAAAAGTGTCCTGTTTAATTTTAGAACTATTCTGTATTGTACAGAATGATTTAGAACTCTTCAAAAGTGTCCTGTTTAATTTTAGAACTAATCTAAATTGTTCAGAATGATTTAGAACTCTTCAAAAGTGTTCTGTTTAATTTTAGAACTAGTCTAAATTGTACAGAATGATTTAGAACTCTTCAAAAGTGTCCTGTTTAATTTCAGAACTATTCTGAAATGTACAGAATGATTTAGAACTCTTCAAAAGTGTCCTGTTTAATTTTAGAACTAATCTAAATTGTACAGAATGATTTAGAACTCTTCAAAAGTGTCCTGTTTAATTTTAGAACTAATCTAAATTGTACAGAATGATTTAGAACTCTTCAAAAGTGTCCTGTTTAATTTTAGAACTAATCTAAATTGTTCAGAATTATTTAGAACTCTTCAAAAGTGTTCTGTTTAATTTTAGAACTAATCTAAATTGTACAGAATGATTTAGAACTCTTCAAAAGTGTCCTGTTTAATTTCAGAACTATTCTGAAATGTACAGAATGATTTAGAACTCTTCAAAAGTGTCCTGTTTAATTTTAGAACTAATCTAAATTGTACAGAATGATTTAGAACTCTTCAAAAGTGTCCTGTTTAATTTTAGAACTAATCTAAATTGTACAGAATAATTTAGAACTCTTCAAAAGTGTCCTGTTTAATTTTAGAACTAATCTAAATTGTTCAGAATTATTTAGAACTCTTCAAAAGTGTTCTGTTTAATTTTAGAACTAATCTAAATTGTACAGAATGATTTAGAACTCTTCAAAAGTGTCCTGTTTAATTTCAGAACTATTCTGAAATGTACAGAATGATTTAGAACTCTTCAAAAGTGTCCTGTTTAATTTTAGAACTAATCTAAATTGTACAGAATGATTTAGAACTCTTCAAAAGTGTCCTGTTTAATTTTAGAACTAATCTAAATTGTACAGAATGATTTAGAACTCTTCAAAAGTGTCCTGTTTAATTTTAGAACTAATCTAAATTGTACAGAATGATTTAGAACTCTTCAAAAGTGTCCTGTTTAATTTTAGAACTATTCTGTATTGTACAGAATGATTTAGAACTCTTCAAAAGTGTTCTGTTTAATTTTAGAACTAATCTAAATTGTTCAGAATGATTTAGAACTCTTCAAAAGTGTTCTGTTTAATTTTAGAACTAGTCTAAATTGTACAGAATGATTTAGAACTCTTCAAAAGTGTCCTGTTTAATTTCAGAACTATTCTGAAATGTACAGAATGATTTAGAACTCTTCAAAAGTGTCCTGTTTAATTTTAGAACTAATCTAAATTGTACAGAATGATTTAGAACTCTTCAAAAGTGTCCTGTTTAATTTTAGAACTAATCTAAATTGTTCAGAATTATTTAGAACTCTTCAAAAGTGTTCTGTTTAATTTTAGAACTAATCTAAATTGTACAGAATGATTTAGAACTCTTCAAAAGTGTCCTGTTTAATTTCAGAACTATTCTGAAATGTACAGAATGATTTAGAACTCTTCAAAAGTGTCCTGTTTAATTTTAGAACTAATCTAAATTGTACAGAATGATTTAGAACTCTTCAAAAGTGTCCTGTTTAATTTTAGAACTAATCTAAATTGTACAGAATAATTTAGAACTCTTCAAAAGTGTCCTGTTTAATTTTAGAACTAATCTAAATTGTTCAGAATTATTTAGAACTCTTCAAAAGTGTTCTGTTTAATTTTAGAACTAATCTAAATTGTACAGAATGATTTAGAACTCTTCAAAAGTGTCCTGTTTAATTTCAGAACTATTCTGAAATGTACAGAATGATTTAGAACTCTTCAAAAGTGTCCTGTTTAATTTTAGAACTAATCTAAATTGTACAGAATGATTTAGAACTCTTCAAAAGTGTCCTGTTTAATTTTAGAACTAATCTAAATTGTACAGAATGATTTAGAACTCTTCAAAAGTGTCCTGTTTAATTTTAGAACTAATCTAAATTGTACAGAATGATTTAGAACTCTTCAAAAGTGTCCTGTTTAATTTTAGAACTATTCTAAATTATACAGAATGATTTAGACCTCTTCAAAAGTATCCTGTTTAATTTTAGAACTATTCTGAATTGTACAAAACGATTTAGAACTCTTCAAAAGTATCCTGTTTAATTTTAGAACTAATCTAAATTGTACAGAATGATTTAGAACTCTTCAAAAGTATCCTGTTTAATTTTAGAACTAGTCTAAATTGTACAGAATGATTTAGAACTCTTCAAAAGTGTCCTGTTTAATTTCAGAACTATTCTGAAATGTACAGAATGATTTAGAACTCTTCAAAAGTGTCCTGTTTAATTTTAGAACTAATCTAAATTGTACAGAATGATTTAGAACTCTTCAAAAGTGTCCTGTTTAATTTTAGAACTAATCTAAATTGTACAGAATGATTTAGAACTCTTCAAAAGTGTCCTGTTTAATTTTAGAACTAATCTAAATTGTACAGAATGATTTAGAACTCTTCAAAAGTGTCCTGTTTAATTTTAGAACTAATCTAAATTGTACAGAATAATTTAGAACTCTTCAAAAGTGTCCTGTTTAATTTTAGAACTAATCTAAATTGTTCAGAATTATTTAGAACTCTTCAAAAGTGTTCTGTTTAATTTTAGAACTAATCTAAATTGTACAGAATGATTTAGAACTCTTCAAAAGTGTCCTGTTTAATTTCAGAACTATTCTGAAATGTACAGAATGATTTAGAACTCTTCAAAAGTGTCCTGTTTAATTTTAGAACTAATCTAAATTGTACAGAATGATTTAGAACTCTTCAAAAGTGTCCTGTTTAATTTTAGAACTAATCTAAATTGTACAGAATGATTTAGAACTCTTCAAAAGTGTCCTGTTTAATTTTAGAACTAATCTAAATTGTACAGAATGATTTAGAACTCTTCAAAAGTGTCCTGTTTAATTTTAGAACTATTCTAAATTATACAGAATGATTTAGACCTCTTCAAAAGTATCCTGTTTAATTTTAGAACTATTCTGAATTGTACAAAACGATTTAGAACTCTTCAAAAGTATCCTGTTTAATTTTAGAACTAATCTAAATTGTACAGAATGATTTAGAACTCTTCAAAAGTATCCTGTTTAATTTTAGAACTAATCTAAATTGTATAGAATGTTTTAGAACTCTTCAAAAGTATCCTGTTTAATTTTAGAACTAATCTAAATTGTACAGAATGTTTTAGAATTCTTCAAAAGTATCCTGTTTAATTTTAGAACTAATCTAAATTGTACAGAATGATTTAGAACTCTTCAAAAGTGTCCTGTTTAATTTTAGAACTAATCTAAATTGTACAGAATGATTTAGAACTCTTCAAAAGTGTCCTGTTTAATTTTAGAACTAATCTAAATTGTACAGAATGATTTAGAACTCTTCAAAAGTGTCCTGTTTAATTTTAGAACTATTCTAAATTATACAGAATGATTTAGACCTCTTCAAAAGTATCCTGTTTAATTTTAGAACTATTCTGAATTGTACAAAACGATTTAGAACTCTTCAAAAGTATCCTGTTTAATTTTAGAACTAATCTAAATTGTACAGAATGATTTAGAACTCTTCAAAAGTATCCTGTTTAATTTTAGAACTAGTCTAAATTGTACAGAATGATTTAGAACTCTTCAAAAGTGTCCTGTTTAATTTCAGAACTATTCTGAAATGTACAGAATGATTTAGAACTCTTCAAAAGTGTCCTGTTTAATTTTAGAACTAATCTAAATTGTACAGAATGATTTAGAACTCTTCAAAAGTGTCCTGTTTAATTTTAGAACTAATCTAAATTGTACAGAATGATTTAGAACTCTTCAAAAGTGTCCTGTTTAATTTTAGAACTAATCTAAATTGTACAGAATGATTTAGAACTCTTCAAAAGTGTCCTGTTTAATTTTAGAACTAATCTAAATTGTACAGAATAATTTAGAACTCTTCAAAAGTGTCCTGTTTAATTTTAGAACTAATCTAAATTGTTCAGAATTATTTAGAACTCTTCAAAAGTGTTCTGTTTAATTTTAGAACTAATCTAAATTGTACAGAATGATTTAGAACTCTTCAAAAGTGTCCTGTTTAATTTCAGAACTATTCTGAAATGTACAGAATGATTTAGAACTCTTCAAAAGTGTCCTGTTTAATTTTAGAACTAATCTAAATTGTACAGAATGATTTAGAACTCTTCAAAAGTGTCCTGTTTAATTTTAGAACTAATCTAAATTGTACAGAATGATTTAGAACTCTTCAAAAGTGTCCTGTTTAATTTTAGAACTAATCTAAATTGTACAGAATGATTTAGAACTCTTCAAAAGTGTCCTGTTTAATTTTAGAACTATTCTAAATTATACAGAATGATTTAGACCTCTTCAAAAGTATCCTGTTTAATTTTAGAACTATTCTGAATTGTACAAAACGATTTAGAACTCTTCAAAAGTATCCTGTTTAATTTTAGAACTAATCTAAATTGTACAGAATGATTTAGAACTCTTCAAAAGTATCCTGTTTAATTTTAGAACTAATCTAAATTGTATAGAATGTTTTAGAACTCTTCAAAAGTATCCTGTTTAATTTTAGAACTAATCTAAATTGTACAGAATGTTTTAGAATTCTTCAAAAGTATCCTGTTTAATTTTAGAACTAATCTAAATTGTACAGAATGATTTAGAACTCTTCAAAAGTGTCCTGTTTAATTTTAGAACTAATCTAAATTGTACAGAATGATTTAGAACTCTTCAAAAGTGTCCTGTTTAATTTTAGAACTAATCTAAATTGTACGGAATGATTTAGAACTCTTCAAAAGTGTCCTGTTTAATTTCAGAACTATTCTGAATTGTACAGAATGATTTAGAACTCTTCAAGAGTGTCCTGTTTAATTTTAGAACTAATCTAAATTGTACAGAATGATTTAGAACTCTTCAAAAGTGTCCTGTTTAATTTTAGAACTAATCTAAATTGTACAGAATGATTTAGAACTCTTCAAAAGTGTCCTGTTTAATTTTAGAACTAATCTAAATTGTACAGAATGATTTAGAACTCTTCAAAAGTGTCCTGTTTAATTTTAGAACTAATCTAAATTGTACAGAATGATTTAGAACTCTTCAAAAGTGTCCTGTTTAATTTCAGAACTAATCTAAATTGTACAGAATGATTTAGAACTCTTCAAAAGTGTCCTGTTTAATTTTAGAACTAATCTAAATTGTACAGAATGATTTATAACTCTTCAAAAGTGTCCTGTTTAATTTCAGAACTTTTCTGAATTGTACAGAATGATTTAGAACTCTTCAAAAGTGTCCTGTTTAATTTTAGAACTAATCTTAATTGTACAGAATAATTTAGAACTCTTCAAAAGTGTCCTGTTTAATTTTAGAACTAATCTAAATTGTTCAGAATGATTTAGAACTCTTCAAAAGTGTCCTGTTTAATTTTAGAACTAATCTAAATTGTACAGAATGATTTAGAACTCTTCAAAAGTGTCCTGTTTAATTTTAGAACTATTCTAAATTATACAGAATGATTTAGACCTCTTCAAAAGTATCCTGCTTAATTTTAGAACTATTCTGAATTGTACAAAACGATTTAGAACTCTTCAAAAGTATCCTGTTTAATTTTAGAACTAATCTAAATTGTACAGAATGATTTAGAACTCTTCAAAAGTATCCTGTTTAATTTTAGAACTAGTCTAAATTGTACAGAATGATTTAGAACTCTTCAAAAGTGTCCTGTTTAATTTCAGAACTATTCTGAAATGTACAGAATGATTTAGAACTCTTCAAAAGTGTCCTGTTTAATTTTAGAACTAATCTAAATTGTACAGAATGATTTAGAACTCTTCAAAAGTGTCCTGTTTAATTTTAGAACTAATCTAAATTGTACAGAATGATTTAGAACTCTTCAAAAGTGTCCTGTTTAATTTTAGAACTAATCTAAATTGTACAGAATGATTTAGAACTCTTCAAAAGTGTCCTGTTTAATTTTAGAACTAATCTAAATTGTACAGAATAATTTAGAACTCTTCAAAAGTGTCCTGTTTAATTTTAGAACTAATCTAAATTGTTCAGAATTATTTAGAACTCTTCAAAAGTGTTCTGTTTAATTTTAGAACTAATCTAAATTGTACAGAATGATTTAGAACTCTTCAAAAGTGTCCTGTTTAATTTCAGAACTATTCTGAAATGTACAGAATGATTTAGAACTCTTCAAAAGTGTCCTGTTTAATTTTAGAACTAATCTAAATTGTACAGAATGATTTAGAACTCTTCAAAAGTGTCCTGTTTAATTTTAGAACTAATCTAAATTGTACAGAATGATTTAGAACTCTTCAAAAGTGTCCTGTTTAATTTTAGAACTAATCTAAATTGTACAGAATGATTTAGAACTCTTCAAAAGTGTCCTGTTTAATTTTAGAACTATTCTAAATTATACAGAATGATTTAGACCTCTTCAAAAGTATCCTGTTTAATTTTAGAACTATTCTGAATTGTACAAAACGATTTAGAACTCTTCAAAAGTATCCTGTTTAATTTTAGAACTAATCTAAATTGTACAGAATGATTTAGAACTCTTCAAAAGTATCCTGTTTAATTTTAGAACTAATCTAAATTGTATAGAATGTTTTAGAACTCATCAAAAGTATCCTGTTTAATTTTAGAACTAATCTAAATTGTACAGAATGTTTTAGAATTCTTCAAAAGTATCCTGTTTAATTTTAGAACTAATCTAAATTGTACAGAATGATTTAGAACTCTTCAAAAGTGTCCTGTTTAATTTTAGAACTAATCTAAATTGTACAGAATGATTTAGAACTCTTCAAAAGTGTCCTGTTTAATTTTAGAACTAATCTAAATTGTACGGAATGATTTAGAACTCTTCAAAAGTGTCCTGTTTAATTTCAGAACTATTCTGAATTGTACAGAATGATTTAGAACTCTTCAAGAGTGTCCTGTTTAATTTTAGAACTAATCTAAATTGTACAGAATGATTTAGAACTCTTCAAAAGTGTCCTGTTTAATTTTAGAACTAATCTAAATTGTACAGAATGATTTAGAACTCTTCAAAAGTGTCCTGTTTAATTTTAGAACTAATCTAAATTGTACAGAATGATTTAGAACTCTTCAAAAGTGTCCTGTTTAATTTTAGAACTATTCTAAATTATACAGAATGATTTAGACCTCTTCAAAAGTATCCTGTTTAATTTTAGAACTATTCTGAATTGTACAAAACGATTTAGAACTCTTCAAAAGTATCCTGTTTAATTTTAGAACTAATCTAAATTGTACAGAATGATTTAGAACTCTTCAAAAGTATCCTGTTTAATTTTAGAACTAGTCTAAATTGTACAGAATGATTTAGAACTCTTCAAAAGTGTCCTGTTTAATTTCAGAACTATTCTGAAATGTACAGAATGATTTAGAACTCTTCAAAAGTGTCCTGTTTAATTTTAGAACTAATCTAAATTGTACAGAATGATTTAGAACTCTTCAAAAGTGTCCTGTTTAATTTTAGAACTAATCTAAATTGTACAGAATGATTTAGAACTCTTCAAAAGTGTCCTGTTTAATTTTAGAACTAATCTAAATTGTACAGAATGATTTAGAACTCTTCAAAAGTGTCCTGTTTAATTTTAGAACTAATCTAAATTGTACAGAATAATTTAGAACTCTTCAAAAGTGTCCTGTTTAATTTTAGAACTAATCTAAATTGTTCAGAATTATTTAGAACTCTTCAAAAGTGTTCTGTTTAATTTTAGAACTAATCTAAATTGTACAGAATGATTTAGAACTCTTCAAAAGTGTCCTGTTTAATTTCAGAACTATTCTGAAATGTACAGAATGATTTAGAACTCTTCAAAAGTGTCCTGTTTAATTTTAGAACTAATCTAAATTGTACAGAATGATTTAGAACTCTTCAAAAGTGTCCTGTTTAATTTTAGAACTAATCTAAATTGTACAGAATGATTTAGAACTCTTCAAAAGTGTCCTGTTTAATTTTAGAACTAATCTAAATTGTACAGAATGATTTAGAACTCTTCAAAAGTGTCCTGTTTAATTTTAGAACTATTCTAAATTATACAGAATGATTTAGACCTCTTCAAAAGTATCCTGTTTAATTTTAGAACTATTCTGAATTGTACAAAACGATTTAGAACTCTTCAAAAGTATCCTGTTTAATTTTAGAACTAATCTAAATTGTACAGAATGATTTAGAACTCTTCAAAAGTATCCTGTTTAATTTTAGAACTAATCTAAATTGTATAGAATGTTTTAGAACTCTTCAAAAGTATCCTGTTTAATTTTAGAACTAATCTAAATTGTACAGAATGTTTTAGAATTCTTCAAAAGTATCCTGTTTAATTTTAGAACTAATCTAAATTGTACAGAATGATTTAGAACTCTTCAAAAGTGTCCTGTTTAATTTTAGAACTATTCTGAATTGTACAGAATGATTTAGAACTCTTCAAGAGTGTCCTGTTTAATTTTAGAACTAATCTAAATTGTACAGAATGATTTAGAACTCTTCAAAAGTGTCCTGTTTAATTTTAGAACTAATCTAAATTGTACAGAATGATTTAGAACTCTTCAAAAGTGTCCTGTTTAATTTTAGAACTAATCTAAATTGTACAGAATGATTTAGAACTCTTCAAAAGTGTCCTGTTTAATTTCAGAACTAATCTAAATTGTACAGAATGATTTAGAACTCTTCAAAAGTGTCCTGTTTAATTTTAGAACTAATCTAAATTGTACAGAATGATTTATAACTCTTCAAAAGTGTCCTGTTTAATTTCAGAACTTTTCTGAATTGTACAGAATGATTTAGAACTCTTCAAAAGTGTCCTGTTTAATTTTAGAACTAATCTTAATTGTACAGAATAATTTAGAACTCTTCAAAAGTGTCCTGTTTAATTTTAGAACTAATCTAAATTGTTCAGAATGATTTAGAACTCTTCAAAAGTGTTCTGTTTAATTTTAGAACTAGTCTAAATTGTACAGAATGATTTAGAACTCTTCAAAAGTGTCCTGTTTAATTTCAGAACTATTCTGAAATGTACAGAATGATTTAGAACTCTTCAAAAGTGTCCTGTTTAATTTTAGAACTAATCTAAATTGTACAGAATGATTTAGAACTCTTCAAAAGTGTCCTGTTTAATTTTAGAACTAATCTAAATTGTACAGAATGATTTAGAACTCTTCAAAAGTGTCCTGTTTAATTTTAGAACTAATCTAAATTGTACAGAATAATTTAGAACTCTTCAAAAGTGTCCTGTTTAATTTTAGAACTAATCTAAATTGTTCAGAATTATTTAGAACTCTTCAAAAGTGTTCTGTTTAATTTTAGAACTAATCTAAATTGTACAGAATGATTTAGAACTCTTCAAAAGTGTCCTGTTTAATTTCAGAACTATTCTGAAATGTACAGAATGATTTAGAACTCTTCAAAAGTGTCCTGTTTAATTTTAGAACTAATCTAAATTGTACAGAATGATTTAGAACTCTTCAAAAGTGTCCTGTTTAATTTTAGAACTAATCTAAATTGTACAGAATGATTTAGAACTCTTCAAAAGTGTCCTGTTTAATTTTAGAACTAATCTAAATTGTACAGAATGATTTAGAACTCTTCAAAAGTGTCCTGTTTAATTTTAGAACTATTCTAAATTATACAGAATGATTTAGACCTCTTCAAAAGTATCCTGTTTAATTTTAGAACTATTCTGAATTGTACAAAACGATTTAGAACTCTTCAAAAGTATCCTGTTTAATTTTAGAACTAATCTAAATTGTACAGAATGATTTAGAACTCTTCAAAAGTATCCTGTTTAATTTTAGAACTAATCTAAATTGTATAGAATGTTTTAGAACTCTTCAAAAGTGTCCTGTTTAATTTTAGAACTAATCTAAATTGTACAGAATGATTTAGAACTCTTCAAAAGTGTCCTGTTTAATTTTAGAACTAATCTAAATTGTACAGAATGATTTAGAACTCTTCAAAAGTGTCCTGTTTAATTTTAGAACTAATCTAAATTGTACAGAATGATTTAGAACTCTTCAAAAGTGTCCTGTTTAATTTTAGAACTAATCTAAATTGTACAGAATGATTTAGAACTCTTCAAAAGTGTCCTGTTTAATTTCAGAACTATTCTGAATTGTACAGAATGATTTAGAACTCTTCAAAAGTGTCCTGTTTAATTTTAGAACTAATCTAAATTGTACAGAATGATTTAGAACTCTTCAAAAGTGTCCTGTTTAATTTTAGAACTAATCTAAATTGTACAGAATGATTTAGAACTCTTCAAAAGTGTCCTGTTTAATTTTAGAACTAATCTAAATTGTACGGAATGATTTAGAACTCTTCAAAAGTGTCCTGTTTAATTTTAGAACTAATCTAAATTGTACAGAATGATTTAGAACTCTTCAAAAGTGTCCTGTTTAATTTCAGAACTATTCTGAATTGTACAGAATGATTTAGAACTCTTCAAGAGTGTCCTGTTTAATTTTAGAACTAATCTAAATTGTACAGAATGATTTAGAACTCTTCAAAAGTGTCCTGTTTAATTTTAGAACTAATCTAAATTGTACAGAATGATTTAGAACTCTTCAAAAGTGTCCTGTTTAATTTCAGAACTAATCTAAATTGTACAGAATGATTTAGAACTCTTCAAAAGTGTCCTGTTTAATTTTAGAACTAATCTAAATTGTACAGAATGATTTATAACTCTTCAAAAGTGTCCTGTTTAATTTCAGAACTTTTCTGAATTGTACAGAATGATTTAGAACTCTTCAAAAGTGTCCTGTTTAATTTTAGAACTAATCTAAATTGTACAGAATAATTTAGAACTCTTCAAAAGTGTCCTGTTTAATTTTAGAACTAATCTAAATTGTTCAGAATGATTTAGAACTCTTCAAAAGTGTTCTGTTTAATTTTAGAACTAATCTAAATTGTACAGAATGATTTAGAACTCTTCAAAAGTGTCCTGTTTAATTTCAGAACTATTCTGAAATGTACAGAATGATTTAGAACTCTTCAAAAGTGTCCTGTTTAATTTTAGAACTAATCTAAATTGTACAGAATGATTTAGAACTCTTCAAAAGTGTCCTGTTTAATTTTAGAACTAATCTAAATTGTACAGAATGATTTAGAACTCTTCAAAAGTGTCCTGTTTAATTTTAGAACTAATCTAAATTGTACAGAATGATTTAGAACTCTTCAAAAGTGTCCTGTTTAATTTTAGAACTATTCTAAATTATACAGAATGATTTAGACCTCTTCAAAAGTATCCTGTTTAATTTTAGAACTATTCTGAATTGTACAAAACGATTTAGAACTCTTCAAAAGTATCCTGTTTAATTTTAGAACTAATCTAAATTGTACAGAATGATTTAGAACTCTTCAAAAGTATCCTGTTTAATTTTAGAACTAATCTAAATTGTATAGAATGTTTTAGAACTCTTCAAAAGTATCCTGTTTAATTTTAGAACTAATCTAAATTGTACAGAATGTTTTAGAATTCTTCAAAAGTATCCTGTTTAATTTTAGAACTAATCTAAATTGTACAGAATGATTTAGAACTCTTCAAAAGTGTCCTGTTTAATTTTAGAACTAATCTGAATTGTACAGAATGATTTAGAACTCTTCAAAAGTGTCCTGTTTAATTTTAGAACTAATCTAAATTGTACGGAATGATTTAGAACTCTTCAAAAGTGTCCTGTTTAATTTCAGAACTATTCTGAATTGTACAGAATGATTTAGAACTCTTCAAGAGTGTCCTGTTTAATTTTAGAACTAATCTAAATTGTACAGAATGATTTAGAACTCTTCAAAAGTGTCCTGTTTAATTTTAGAACTAATCTAAATTGTACAGAATGATTTAGAACTCTTCAAAAGTGTCCTGTTTAATTTTAGAACTAATCTAAATTGTACAGAATGATTTAGAACTCTTCAAAAGTGTCCTGTTTAATTTTAGAACTAATCTAAATTGTACAGAATGATTTAGAACTCTTCAAAAGTGTCCTGTTTAATTTCAGAACTAATCTAAATTGTACAGAATGATTTAGAACTCTTCAAAAGTGTCCTGTTTAATTTTAGAACTAATCTAAATTGTACAGAATGATTTATAACTCTTCAAAAGTGTCCTGTTTAATTTCAGAACTTTTCTGAATTGTACAGAATGATTTAGAACTCTTCAAAAGTGTCCTGTTTAATTTTAGAACTAATCTTAATTGTACAGAATAATTTAGAACTCTTCAAAAGTGTCCTGTTTAATTTTAGAACTAATCTAAATTGTTCAGAATGATTTAGAACTCTTCAAAAGTGTTCTGTTTAATTTTAGAACTAGTCTAAATTGTACAGAATGATTTAGAACTCTTCAAAAGTGTCCTGTTTAATTTCAGAACTATTCTGAAATGTACAGAATGATTTAGAACTCTTCAAAAGTGTCCTGTTTAATTTTAGAACTAATCTAAATTGTACAGAATGATTTAGAACTCTTCAAAAGTGTCCTGTTTAATTTTAGAACTAATCTAAATTGTACAGAATGATTTAGAACTCTTCAAAAGTGTCCTGTTTAATTTTAGAACTAATCTAAATTGTACAGAATGATTTAGAACTCTTCAAAAGTGTCCTGTTTAATTTTAGAACTAATCTAAATTGTACAGAATAATTTAGAACTCTTCAAAAGTGTCCTGTTTAATTTTAGAACTAATCTAAATTGTTCAGAATTATTTAGAACTCTTCAAAAGTGTTCTGTTTAATTTTAGAACTAATCTAAATTGTACAGAATGATTTAGAACTCTTCAAAAGTATCCTGTTTAATTTTAGAACTAATCTAAATTGTATAGAATGTTTTAGAACTCTTCAAAAGTATCCTGTTTAATTTTAGAACTAATCTAAATTGTACAGAATGATTTAGAACTCTTCAAAAGTGTCCTGTTTAATTTTAGAACTAATCTAAATTGTACAGAATGATTTAGAACTCTTCAAAAGTATCCTGTTTAATTTTAGAACTAATCTAAATTGTATAGAATGTTTTAGAACTCTTCAAAAGTATCCTGTTTAATTTTAGAACTAATCTAAATTGTACAGAATGTTTTAGAATTCTTCAAAAGTATCCTGTTTAATTTTAGAACTAATCTAAATTGTACAGAATGATTTAGAACTCTTCAAAAGTGTCCTGTTTAATTTTAGAACTAATCTAAATTGTACAGAATGATTTAGAACTCTTCAAAAGTGTCCTGTTTAATTTTAGAACTAATCTAAATTGTACGGAATGATTTAGAACTCTTCAAAAGTGTCCTGTTTAATTTCAGAACTATTCTGAATTGTACAGAATGATTTAGAACTCTTCAAGAGTGTCCTGTTTAATTTTAGAACTAATCTAAATTGTACAGAATGATTTAGAACTCTTCAAAAGTGTCCTGTTTAATTTTAGAACTAATCTAAATTGTACAGAATGATTTAGAACTCTTCAAAAGTGTCCTGTTTAATTTTAGAACTAATCTAAATTGTACAGAATGATTTAGAACTCTTCAAAAGTGTCCTGTTTAATTTTAGAACTAATCTAAATTGTACAGAATGATTTAGAACTCTTCAAAAGTGTTCTGTTTAATTTCAGAACTAATCTAAATTGTACAGAATGATTTAGAACTCTTCAAAAGTGTCCTGTTTAATTTTAGAACTAATCTAAATTGTACAGAATGATTTATAACTCTTCAAAAGTGTCCTGTTTAATTTCAGAACTTTTCTGAATTGTACAGAATGATTTAGAACTCTTCAAAAGTGTCCTGTTTAATTTTAGAACTAATCTTAATTGTACAGAATAATTTAGAACTCTTCAAAAGTGTCCTGTTTAATTTTAGAACTAATCTAAATTGTTCAGAATGATTTAGAACTCTTCAAAAGTGTTCTGTTTAATTTTAGAACTAGTCTAAATTGTACAGAATGATTTAGAACTCTTCAAAAGTGTCCTGTTTAATTTCAGAACTATTCTGAAATGTACAGAATGATTTAGAACTCTTCAAAAGTGTCCTGTTTAATTTTAGAACTAATCTAAATTGTACAGAATGATTTAGAACTCTTCAAAAGTGTCCTGTTTAATTTTAGAACTAATCTAAATTGTACAGAATGATTTAGAACTCTTCAAAAGTGTCCTGTTTAATTTTAGAACTAATCTAAATTGTACAGAATAATTTAGAACTCTTCAAAAGTGTCCTGTTTAATTTTAGAACTAATCTAAATTGTTCAGAATTATTTAGAACTCTTCAAAAGTGTTCTGTTTAATTTTAGAACTAATCTAAATTGTACAGAATGATTTAGAACTCTTCAAAAGTGTCCTGTTTAATTTCAGAACTATTCTGAAATGTACAGAATGATTTAGAACTCTTCAAAAGTGTCCTGTTTAATTTTAGAACTAATCTAAATTGTACAGAATGATTTAGAACTCTTCAAAAGTGTCCTGTTTAATTTTAGAACTAATCTAAATTGTACAGAATGATTTAGAACTCTTCAAAAGTGTCCTGTTTAATTTTAGAACTAATCTAAATTGTACAGAATGATTTAGAACTCTTCAAAAGTGTCCTGTTTAATTTTAGAACTATTCTAAATTATACAGAATGATTTAGACCTCTTCAAAAGTATCCTGTTTAATTTTAGAACTATTCTGAATTGTACAAAACGATTTAGAACTCTTCAAAAGTATCCTGTTTAATTTTAGAACTAATCTAAATTGTACAGAATGATTTAGAACTCTTCAAAAGTATCCTGTTTAATTTTAGAACTAATCTAAATTGTATAGAATGTTTTAGAACTCTTCAAAAGTATCCTGTTTAATTTTAGAACTAATCTAAATTGTACAGAATGTTTTAGAATTCTTCAAAAGTATCCTGTTTAATTTTAGAACTAATCTAAATTGTACAGAATGATTTAGAACTCTTCAAAAGTGTCCTGTTTAATTTTAGAACTAATCTAAATTGTACAGAATGATTTAGAACTCTTCAAAAGTGTCCTGTTTAATTTTAGAACTAATCTAAATTGTACGGAATGATTTAGAACTCTTCAAAAGTGTCCTGTTTAATTTCAGAACTATTCTGAATTGTACAGAATGATTTAGAACTCTTCAAGAGTGTCCTGTTTAATTTTAGAACTAATCTAAATTGTACAGAATGATTTAGAACTCTTCAAAAGTGTCCTGTTTAATTTTAGAACTAATCTAAATTGTACAGAATAATTTAGAACTCTTCAAAAGTGTCCTGTTTAATTTTAGAACTAATCTAAATTGTTCAGAATTATTTAGAACTCTTCAAAAGTGTTCTGTTTAATTTTAGAACTAATCTAAATTGTACAGAATGATTTAGAACTCTTCAAAAGTGTCCTGTTTAATTTCAGAACTATTCTGAAATGTACAGAATGATTTAGAACTCTTCAAAAGTGTCCTGTTTAATTTTAGAACTAATCTAAATTGTACAGAATGATTTAGAACTCTTCAAAAGTGTCCTGTTTAATTTTAGAACTAATCTAAATTGTACAGAATGATTTAGAACTCTTCAAAAGTGTCCTGTTTAATTTTAGAACTAATCTAAATTGTACAGAATGATTTAGAACTCTTCAAAAGTGTCCTGTTTAATTTTAGAACTATTCTAAATTATACAGAATGATTTAGACCTCTTCAAAAGTATCCTGTTTAATTTTAGAACTATTCTGAATTGTACAAAACGATTTAGAACTCTTCAAAAGTATCCTGTTTAATTTTAGAACTAATCTAAATTGTACAGAATGATTTAGAACTCTTCAAAAGTATCCTGTTTAATTTTAGAACTAATCTAAATTGTACAGAATGTTTTAGAACTCTTCAAAAGTATCCTGTTTAATTTTAGAACTAATCTAAATTGTACAGAATGATTTAGAACTCTTCAAAAGTGTCCTGTTTAATTTTAGAACTAATCTAAATTGTACAGAATGATTTAGAACTCTTCAAAAGTGTCCTGTTTAATTTCAGAACTATTCTGAATTGTACAGAATGATTTAGAACTCTTCAAAAGTGTCCTGTTTAATTTTAGAACTAATCTAAATTGTACAGAATGATTTAGAACTCTTCAAAAGTGTCCTGTTTAATTTTAGAACTAATCTAAATTGTACAGAATGATTTAGAACTCTTCAAAAGTGTCCTGTTTAATTTTAGAACTAATCTAAATTGTACGGAATGATTTAGAACTCTTCAAAAGTGTCCTGTTTAATTTTAGAACTAATCTAAATTGTACAGAATGATTTAGAACTCTTCAAAAGTGTCCTGTTTAATTTCAGAACTATTCTGAATTGTACAGAATGATTTAGAACTCTTCAAGAGTGTCCTGTTTAATTTTAGAACTAATCTAAATTGTACAGAATGATTTAGAACTCTTCAAAAGTGTCCTGTTTAATTTTAGAACTAATCTAAATTGTACAGAATGATTTAGAACTCTTCAAAAGTGTCCTGTTTAATTTCAGAACTAATCTAAATTGTACAGAATGATTTAGAACTCTTCAAAAGTGTCCTGTTTAATTTTAGAACTAATCTAAATTGTACAGAATGATTTATAACTCTTCAAAAGTGTCCTGTTTAATTTCAGAACTTTTCTGAATTGTACAGAATGATTTAGAACTCTTCAAAAGTGTCCTGTTTAATTTTAGAACTAATCTAAATTGTACAGAATAATTTAGAACTCTTCAAAAGTGTCCTGTTTAATTTTAGAACTAATCTAAATTGTTCAGAATGATTTAGAACTCTTCAAAAGTGTTCTGTTTAATTTTAGAACTAATCTAAATTGTACAGAATGATTTAGAACTCTTCAAAAGTGTCCTGTTTAATTTCAGAACTATTCTGAAATGTACAGAATGATTTAGAACTCTTCAAAAGTGTCCTGTTTAATTTTAGAACTAATCTAAATTGTACAGAATGATTTAGAACTCTTCAAAAGTGTCCTGTTTAATTTTAGAACTAATCTAAATTGTACAGAATGATTTAGAACTCTTCAAAAGTGTCCTGTTTAATTTTAGAACTAATCTAAATTGTACAGAATGATTTAGAACTCTTCAAAAGTGTCCTGTTTAATTTTAGAACTATTCTAAATTATACAGAATGATTTAGACCTCTTCAAAAGTATCCTGTTTAATTTTAGAACTATTCTGAATTGTACAAAACGATTTAGAACTCTTCAAAAGTATCCTGTTTAATTTTAGAACTAATCTAAATTGTACAGAATGATTTAGAACTCTTCAAAAGTATCCTGTTTAATTTTAGAACTAATCTAAATTGTATAGAATGTTTTAGAACTCTTCAAAAGTATCCTGTTTAATTTTAGAACTAATCTAAATTGTACAGAATGTTTTAGAATTCTTCAAAAGTATCCTGTTTAATTTTAGAACTAATCTAAATTGTACAGAATGATTTAGAACTCTTCAAAAGTGTCCTGTTTAATTTTAGAACTAATCTGAATTGTACAGAATGATTTAGAACTCTTCAAAAGTGTCCTGTTTAATTTTAGAACTAATCTAAATTGTACGGAATGATTTAGAACTCTTCAAAAGTGTCCTGTTTAATTTCAGAACTATTCTGAATTGTACAGAATGATTTAGAACTCTTCAAGAGTGTCCTGTTTAATTTTAGAACTAATCTAAATTGTACAGAATGATTTAGAACTCTTCAAAAGTGTCCTGTTTAATTTTAGAACTAATCTAAATTGTACAGAATGATTTAGAACTCTTCAAAAGTGTCCTGTTTAATTTTAGAACTAATCTAAATTGTACAGAATGATTTAGAACTCTTCAAAAGTGTCCTGTTTAATTTTAGAACTAATCTAAATTGTACAGAATGATTTAGAACTCTTCAAAAGTGTCCTGTTTAATTTCAGAACTAATCTAAATTGTACAGAATGATTTAGAACTCTTCAAAAGTGTCCTGTTTAATTTTAGAACTAATCTAAATTGTACAGAATGATTTATAACTCTTCAAAAGTGTCCTGTTTAATTTCAGAACTTTTCTGAATTGTACAGAATGATTTAGAACTCTTCAAAAGTGTCCTGTTTAATTTTAGAACTAATCTTAATTGTACAGAATAATTTAGAACTCTTCAAAAGTGTCCTGTTTAATTTTAGAACTAATCTAAATTGTTCAGAATGATTTAGAACTCTTCAAAAGTGTTCTGTTTAATTTTAGAACTAGTCTAAATTGTACAGAATGATTTAGAACTCTTCAAAAGTGTCCTGTTTAATTTCAGAACTATTCTGAAATGTACAGAATGATTTAGAACTCTTCAAAAGTGTCCTGTTTAATTTTAGAACTAATCTAAATTGTACAGAATGATTTAGAACTCTTCAAAAGTGTCCTGTTTAATTTTAGAACTAATCTAAATTGTACAGAATGATTTAGAACTCTTCAAAAGTGTCCTGTTTAATTTTAGAACTAATCTAAATTGTACAGAATGATTTAGAACTCTTCAAAAGTGTCCTGTTTAATTTTAGAACTAATCTAAATTGTACAGAATAATTTAGAACTCTTCAAAAGTGTCCTGTTTAATTTTAGAACTAATCTAAATTGTTCAGAATTATTTAGAACTCTTCAAAAGTGTTCTGTTTAATTTTAGAACTAATCTAAATTGTACAGAATGATTTAGAACTCTTCAAAAGTGTCCTGTTTAATTTCAGAACTATTCTGAAATGTACAGAATGATTTAGAACTCTTCAAAAGTGTCCTGTTTAATTTTAGAACTAATCTAAATTGTACAGAATGATTTAGAACTCTTCAAAAGTGTCCTGTTTAATTTTAGAACTAATCTAAATTGTACAGAATGATTTAGAACTCTTCAAAAGTGTCCTGTTTAATTTTAGAACTAATCTAAATTGTACAGAATGATTTAGAACTCTTCAAAAGTGTCCTGTTTAATTTTAGAACTATTCTAAATTATACAGAATGATTTAGACCTCTTCAAAAGTATCCTGTTTAATTTTAGAACTATTCTGAATTGTACAAAACGATTTAGAACTCTTCAAAAGTATCCTGTTTAATTTTAGAACTAATCTAAATTGTACAGAATGATTTAGAACTCTTCAAAAGTATCCTGTTTAATTTTAGAACTAATCTAAATTGTATAGAATGTTTTAGAACTCTTCAAAAGTATCCTGTTTAATTTTAGAACTAATCTAAATTGTACAGAATGTTTTAGAATTCTTCAAAAGTATCCTGTTTAATTTTAGAACTAATCTAAATTGTACAGAATGATTTAGAACTCTTCAAAAGTGTCCTGTTTAATTTTAGAACTAATCTAAATTGTACAGAATGATTTAGAACTCTTCAAAAGTGTCCTGTTTAATTTTAGAACTAATCTAAATTGTACGGAATGATTTAGAACTCTTCAAAAGTGTCCTGTTTAATTTCAGAACTATTCTGAATTGTACAGAATGATTTAGAACTCTTCAAGAGTGTCCTGTTTAATTTTAGAACTAATCTAAATTGTACAGAATGATTTAGAACTCTTCAAAAGTGTCCTGTTTAATTTTAGAACTAATCTAAATTGTACAGAATGATTTAGAACTCTTCAAAAGTGTCCTGTTTAATTTTAGAACTAATCTAAATTGTACAGAATGATTTAGAACTCTTCAAAAGTGTCCTGTTTAATTTTAGAACTAATCTAAATTGTACAGAATGATTTAGAACTCTTCAAAAGTGTCCTGTTTAATTTCAGAACTAATCTAAATTGTACAGAATGATTTAGAACTCTTCAAAAGTGTCCTGTTTAATTTTAGAACTAATCTAAATTGTACAGAATGATTTATAACTCTTCAAAAGTGTCCTGTTTAATTTCAGAACTTTTCTGAATTGTACAGAATGATTTAGAACTCTTCAAAAGTGTCCTGTTTAATTTTAGAACTAATCTTAATTGTACAGAATAATTTAGAACTCTTCAAAAGTGTCCTGTTTAATTTTAGAACTAATCTAAATTGTTCAGAATGATTTAGAACTCTTCAAAAGTGTTCTGTTTAATTTTAGAACTAGTCTAAATTGTACAGAATGATTTAGAACTCTTCAAAAGTGTCCTGTTTAATTTCAGAACTATTCTGAAATGTACAGAATGATTTAGAACTCTTCAAAAGTGTCCTGTTTAATTTTAGAACTAATCTAAATTGTACAGAATGATTTAGAACTCTTCAAAAGTGTCCTGTTTAATTCTAGAACTAATCTAAATTGTACAGAATGATTTAGAACTCTTCAAAAGTGTCCTGTTTAATTTTAGAACTAATCTAAATTGTACAGAATGATTTAGAACTCTTCAAAAGTGTCCTGTTTAATTTTAGAACTAATCTAAATTGTACAGAATAATTTAGAACTCTTCAAAAGTGTCCTGTTTAATTTTAGAACTAATCTAAATTGTTCAGAATGATTTAGAACTCTTCAAAAGTGTTCTGTTTAATTTTAGAACTAATCTAAATTGTACAGAATGATTTAGAACTCTTCAAAAGTGTCCTGTTTAATTTCAGAACTATTCTGAAATGTACAGAATGATTTAGAACTCTTCAAAAGTGTCCTGTTTAATTTTAGAACTAATCTAAATTGTACAGAATGATTTAGAACTCTTCAAAAGTGTCCTGTTTAATTTTAGAACTAATCTAAATTGTACAGAATGATTTAGAACTCTTCAAAAGTGTCCTGTTTAATTTTAGAACTAATCTAAATTGTACAGAATGATTTAGAACTCTTCAAAAGTGTCCTGTTTAATTTTAGAACTATTCTAAATTATACAGAATGATTTAGACCTCTTCAAAAGTATCCTGTTTAATTTTAGAACTATTCTGAATTGTACAAAACGATTTAGAACTCTTCAAAAGTATCCTGTTTAATTTTAGAACTAATCTAAATTGTACAGAATGATTTAGAACTCTTCAAAAGTATCCTGTTTAATTTTAGAACTAATCTAAATTGTATAGAATGTTTTAGAACTCTTCAAAAGTATCCTGTTTAATTTTAGAACTAATCTAAATTGTACAGAATGTTTTAGAATTCTTCAAAAGTATCCTGTTTAATTTTAGAACTATTCTAAATTATACAGAATGATTTAGACCTCTTCAAAAGTATCCTGTTTAATTTTAGAACTAATCTAAATTGTACAGAATGTTTTAGAACTCTTCAAAAGTATCCTGTTTAATTTTAGAACAAATCTAAATTGTACAGAATGATTTAGAACTCTTCAACAGTATCCTGTTTAATTTTAGAACTAATCTAAATTGTACAGAATGTTTTAGAATTCTTCAAAAGTATCCTGTTTAATTTTAGAATTATTCTAAATTATACAGAATGATTTAGACCTCTTCAAAAGTATCCTGTTTAATTTTAGAACTATTCTGAATTGTACAAAACGATTTAGAACTCTTCAAAAGTATCCTGTTTAATTTTAGAACTAATCTAAATTGTACAGAATGATTTAGAACTCTTCAAAAGTATCCTGTTTAATTTTAGAACTAATCTAAATTGTACAGAATGTTTTAGAACTCTTCAACAGTATCCTGTTTAATTTTAGAACTAATCTAAATTGTACAGAATGTTTTAGAACTCTTCAAAAGTATCCTGTTTAATTTTAGAACAAATCTAAATTGTACAGAATGATTTAGAACTCTTCAACAGTATCCTGTTTAATTTTAGAACTAATCTAAATTGTACAGAATGTTTTAGAATTCTTCAAAAGTATCCTGTTTAATTTTAGAACTATTCTAAATTATACAGAATGATTTAGACCTCTTCAAAAGTATCCTATTTAATTTTAGAACTATTCTGAATTGTACAAAACGATTTAGAACTCTTCAAAAGTATCCTGTTTAATTTTAAAACTATTCTGAATTGTACAGAACTCTTCAAAAGTATCCTGTTTAATTTTAGAACTAATCTAAATTGTACAGAATGTTTTAGAACTCTTCAAAAGTATCATGTTTAATTTTAGAACTAATCTAAATTGTACAGAATGATTTAGAACTCTTCAAAAGTATCCTGTTTAATTTTAGAACTAATCTAAATTGTACAGAATGTTTTAGAACTCTTCAACAGTATCCTGTTTAATTTCAGAACTAATCTAAATTGTACAGAATGTTTTAGAACTCTTCAAAAGTATCCTGTTTAATTTTAGAACAAATCTAAATTGTACAGAATGATTTAGAACTCTTCAACAGTATCCTGTTTAATTTTAGAACTAATCTAAATTGTACAGAATGTTTTAGAATTCTTCAAAAGTATCCTGTTTAATTTTAGAACTATTCTAAATTATACAGAATGATTTAGACCTCTTCAAAAGTATCCTGTTTAATTTTAGAACTATTCTGAATTGTACAAAACGATTTAGAACTCTTCAAAAGTATCCTGTTTAATTTTAAAACTATTCTGAATTGTACAGAACGATTTAGAACTCTTCAAAAGTATCCTGTTTAATTTTAGAACTAATCTAAATTGTACAGAATGTTTTAGAACTCTTCAAAAGTATCCTGTTTAATTTTAGAACAAATCTAAATTGTACAGAATGATTTAGAACTCTTCAACAGTATCCTGTTTAATTTTAGAACTAATCTAAATTGTACAGAATGTTTTAGAACTCTTCAAAAGTATCCTGTTTAATTTTAGAACTAATCTAAATTGTACAGAATGTTTTAGAACTCTTCAAAAGTATCCTATTTAATTTTAGAACAAATCTTAATTGTACAGAATGATTTAGAACTCTTCAACAGTATCCTGTTTAATTTTAGAACTAATCTAAATTGTACAGAATGTTTTAGAACTCTTCAAAAGTATCCTGTTTAATTTTAGAACTAATCTAAATTGTACAGAATGATTTAGAACTCTTCAAAAGTATCCTGTTTAATTTTAGAACAAATCTAAATTGTACAGAATGTTTTAGAACTCTTCAACAGTATCCTGATTAATTTTAGAACTAATCTAAATTGTACAGAATGTTTTAGAATTCTTCAAAAGTATCCTGTTTAATTTTAGAACTATTCTAAATTATACAGAATGATTTAGACCTCTTCAAAAGTATCCTGTTTAATTTTAGAACTAATCTAAATTGTACAGAATGTTTTAGAACTCTTCAAAAGTATCCTGTTTAATTTTAGAACAAATCTAAATTGTACAGAATGATTTAGAACTCTTCAACAGTATCCTGTTTAATTTTAGAACTAATCTAAATTGTACAGAATGTTTTAGAATTCTTCAAAAGTATCCTGTTTAATTTTAGAACTATTCTAAATTATACAGAATGATTTAGACCTCTTCAAAAGTATCCTGTTTAATTTTAGAACTATTCTGAATTGTACAAAACGATTTAGAACTCTTCAAAAGTATCCTGTTTAATTTTAAAACTATTCTGAATTGTACAGAACGATTTAGAACTCTTCAAAAGTATCCTGTTTAATTTTAGAACTAATCTAAATTGTACAGAATGTTTTAGAACTCTTCAAAAGTATCCTGTTTAATTTTAGAACTAATCTAAATTGTACAGAATGATTTAGAACTCTTCAAAAGTATCCTGTTTAATTTTAGAACTAATCTAAATTGTACAGAATGTTTTAGAACTCTTCAACAGTATCCTGTTTAATTTTAGAACTAATCTAAATTGTACAGAATGTTTTAGAACTCTTCAAAAGTATCCTGTTTAATTTTAGAACAAATCTAAATTGTACAGAATGATTTAGAACTCTTCAACAGTATCCTGTTTAATTTTAGAACTAATCTAAATTGTACAGAATGTTTTAGAATTCTTAAAAAGTATCCTGTTTAATTTTAGAACTATTCTAAATTATACAGAATGATTTAGACCTCTTCAAAAGTATCCTGTTTAATTTTAGAACTATTCTGAATTGTACAAAACGATTTAGAACTCTTCAAAAGTATCCTGTTTAATTTTAAAACTATTCTGAATTGTACAGAACGATTTAGAACTCTTCAAAAGTATCCTGTTTAATTTTAGAACTAATCTAAATTGTACAGAATGTTTTAGAACTCTTCAAAAGTATCCTGTTTAATTTTAGAACTAATCTAAATTGTACAGAATGTTTTAGAACTCTTCAAAAGTATCCTGTTTAATTTTAGAACAAATCTAAATTGTACAGAATGATTTAGAACTCTTCAACAGTATCCTGTTTAATTTTAGAACTAATCTAAATTGTACAGAATGTTTTAGAATTCTTCAAAAGTATCCTGTTTAATTTTAGAACTATTCTAAATTATACAGAATGATTTAGACCTCTTCAAAAGTATCCTGTTTAATTTTAGAACTATTCTGAATTGTACAAAACGATTTAGAACTCTTCAAAAGTATCCTGTTTAATTTTAAAACTATTCTGAATTGTACAGAACGATTTAGAACTCTTCAAAAGTATCCTGTTTAATTTTAGAACTAATCTAAATTGTACAGAATGTTTTAGAACTCTTCAAAAGTATCCTGTTTAATTTTAGAACTAATCTAAATTGTACAGAATGATTTAGAACTCTTCAAAAGTATCCTGTTTAATTTTAGAACTAATCTAAATTGTACAGAATGTTTTAGAACTCTTCAACAGTATCCTGTTTAATTTTAGAACTAATCTAAATTGTACAGAATGTTTTAGAACTCTTCAAAAGTATCCTGTTTAATTTTAGAACAAATCTAAATTGTACAGAATGATTTAGAACTCTTCAACAGTATCCTGTTTAATTTTAGAACTAATCTAAATTGTACAGAATGTTTTAGAATTCTTAAAAAGTATCCTGTTTAATTTTAGAACTATTCTAAATTATACAGAATGATTTAGAACTCTTCAAAAGTATCCTGTTTAATTTTAGAACTAATCTAAATTGTACAGAATGTTTTAGAACTCTTCAACAGTATCCTGTTTAATTTTAGAACTAATCTAAATTGTACAGAATGTTTTAGAACTCTTCAAAAGTATCCTGTTTAATTTTAGAACAAATCTAAATTGTACAGAATGATTTAGAACTCTTCAACAGTATCCTGTTTAATTTTAGAACTAATCTAAATTGTACAGAATGTTTTAGAATTCTTCAAAAGTATCCTGTTTAATTTTAGAACTATTCTAAATTATACAGAATGATTTAGACCTCTTCAAAAGTATCCTGTTTAATTTTAGAACTATTCTGAATTGTACAAAACGATTTAGAACTCTTCAAAAGTATCCTGTTTAATTTTAGAACTAATCTAAATTGTACAGAATGATTTAGAACTCTTCAAAAGTATCCTGTTTAATTTTAGAACTAATCTAAATTGTACAGAATGTTTTAGAACTCTTCAACAGTATCCTGTTTAATTTTAGAACTAATCTAAATTGTACAGAATGTTTTAGAACTCTTCAAAAGTATCCTGTTTAATTTTAGAACAAATCTAAATTGTACAGAATGATTTAGAACTCTTCAACAGTATCCTGTTTAATTTTAGAACTAATCTAAATTGTACAGAATGTTTTAGAATTCTTCAAAAGTATCCTGTTTAATTTTAGAACTATTCTAAATTATACAGAATGATTTAGACCTCTTCAAAAGTATCCTATTTAATTTTAGAACTATTCTGAATTGTACAAAACGATTTAGAACTCTTCAAAAGTATCCTGTTTAATTTTAAAACTATTCTGAATTGTACAGAACTCTTCAAAAGTATCCTGTTTAATTTTAGAACTAATCTAAATTGTACAGAATGATTTAGAACTCTTCAAAAGTATCCTGTTTAATTTTAGAACTAATCTAAATTGTACAGAATGTTTTAGAACTCTTCAACAGTATCCTGTTTAATTTCAGAACTAATCTAAATTGTACAGAATGTTTTAGAACTCTTCAAAAGTATCCTGTTTAATTTTAGAACAAATCTAAATTGTACAGAATGATTTAGAACTCTTCAACAGTATCCTGTTTAATTTTAGAACTAATCTAAATTGTACAGAATGTTTTAGAATTCTTCAAAAGTATCCTGTTTAATTTTAGAACTATTCTAAATTATACAGAATGATTTAGACCTCTTCAAAAGTATCCTGTTTAATTTTAGAACTATTCTGAATTGTACAAAACGATTTAGAACTCTTCAAAAGTATCCTGTTTAATTTTAAAACTATTCTGAATTGTACAGAACGATTTAGAACTCTTCAAAAGTATCCTGTTTAATTTTAGAACTAATCTAAATTGTACAGAATGTTTTAGAACTCTTCAAAAGTATCCTGTTTAATTTTAGAACAAATCTAAATTGTACAGAATGATTTAGAACTCTTCAACAGTATCCTGTTTAATTTTAGAACTAATCTAAATTGTACAGAATGTTTTAGAACTCTTCAAAAGTATCCTGTTTAATTTTAGAACTAATCTAAATTGTACAGAATGTTTTAGAACTCTTCAAAAGTATCCTGTTTAATTTTAGAACAAATCTTAATTGTACAGAATGATTTAGAACTCTTCAACAGTATCCTGTTTAATTTTAGAACTAATCTAAATTGTACAGAATGTTTTAGAACTCTTCAAAAGTATCCTGTTTAATTTTAGAACTAATCTAAATTGTACAGAATGATTTAGAACTCTTCAAAAGTATCCTGTTTAATTTTAGAACAAATCTAAATTGTACAGAATGTTTTAGAACTCTTCAACAGTATCCTGATTAATTTTAGAACTAATCTAAATTGTACAGAATGTTTTAGAACTCTTCAAAAGTATCCTGTTTAATTTTAGAACTATTCTAAATTATACAGAATGATTTAGACCTCTTCAAAAGTATCCTGTTTAATTTTAGAACTAATCTAAATTGTACAGAATGTTTTAGAACTCTTCAAAAGTATCCTGTTTAATTTTAGAACAAATCTAAATTGTACAGAATGATTTAGAACTCTTCAACAGTATCCTGTTTAATTTTAGAACTAATCTAAATTGTACAGAATGTTTTAGAATTCTTCAAAAGTATCCTGTTTAATTTTAGAACTATTCTAAATTATACAGAATGATTTAGACCTCTTCAAAAGTATCCTGTTTAATTTTAGAACTAATCTAAATTGTACAGAATGTTTTAGAACTCTTCAAAAGTATCCTGTTTAATTTTAGAACAAATCTAAATTGTACAGAATGATTTAGAACTCTTCAACAGTATCCTGTTTAATTTTAGAACTAATCTAAATTGTACAGAATGTTTTAGAATTCTTCAAAAGTATCCTGTTTAATTTTAGAACTATTCTAAATTATACAGAATGATTTAGACCTCTTCAAAAGTATCCTGTTTAATTTTAGAACTATTCTGAATTGTACAAAACGATTTAGAACTCTTCAAAAGTATCCTGTTTAATTTTAGAACTAATCTAAATTGTACAGAATGATTTAGAACTCTTCAAAAGTATCCTGTTTAATTTTAGAACTAATCTAAATTGTACAGAATGTTTTAGAACTCTTCAACAGTATCCTGTTTAATTTTAGAACTAATCTAAATTGTACAGAATGTTTTAGAACTCTTCAAAAGTATCCTGTTTAATTTTAGAACAAATCTAAATTGTACAGAATGATTTAGAACTCTTCAACAGTATCCTGTTTAATTTTAGAACTAATCTAAATTGTACAGAATGTTTTAGAATTCTTCAAAAGTATCCTGTTTAATTTTAGAACTATTCTAAATTATACAGAATGATTTAGACCTCTTCAAAAGTATCCTATTTAATTTTAGAACTATTCTGAATTGTACAAAACGATTTAGAACTCTTCAAAAGTATCCTGTTTAATTTTAAAACTATTCTGAATTGTACAGAACTCTTCAAAAGTATCCTGTTTAATTTTAGAACTAATCTAAATTGTACAGAATGTTTTAGAACTCTTCAAAAGTATCATGTTTAATTTTAGAACTAATCTAAATTGTACAGAATGATTTAGACCTCTTCAAAAGTATCCTGTTTAATTTTAGAACTAATCTAAATTGTACAGAATGTTTTAGAACTCTTCAAAAGTATCCTGTTTAATTTTAGAACAAATCTAAATTGTACAGAATGATTTAGAACTCTTCAACAGTATCCTGTTTAATTTTAGAACTAATCTAAATTGTACAGAATGTTTTAGAATTCTTCAAAAGTATCCTGTTTAATTTTAGAACTATTCTAAATTATACAGAATGATTTAGACCTCTTCAAAAGTATCCTGTTTAATTTTAGAACTATTCTGAATTGTACAAAACGATTTAGAACTCTTCAAAAGTATCCTGTTTAATTTTAAAACTATTCTGAATTGTACAGAACGATTTAGAACTCTTCAAAAGTATCCTGTTTAATTTTAAAACTATTCTGAATTGTACAGAACGATTTAGAACTCTTCAAAAGTATCCTGTTTAATTTTAGAACTAATCTAAATTGTACAGAATGTTTTAGAACTCTTCAAAAGTATCCTGTTTAATTTTAGAACAAATCTAAATTGTACAGAATGATTTAGAACTCTTCAACAGTATCCTGTTTAATTTTAGAACTAATCTAAATTGTACAGAATGTTTTAGAACTCTTCAAAAGTATCCTGTTTAATTTTAGAACTAATCTAAATTGTACAGAATGTTTTAGAACTCTTCAAAAGTATCCTGTTTAATTTTAGAACAAATCTTAATTGTACAGAATGATTTAGAACTCTTCAACAGTATCCTGTTTAATTTTAGAACTAATCTAAATTGTACAGAATGTTTTAGAACTCTTCAAAAGTATCCTGTTTAATTTTAGAACTAATCTAAATTGTACAGAATGATTTAGAACTCTTCAAAAGTATCCTGTTTAATTTTAGAACAAATCTAAATTGTACAGAATGTTTTAGAACTCTTCAACAGTATCCTGATTAATTTTAGAACTAATCTAAATTGTACAGAATGTTTTAGAACTCTTCAAAAGTATCCTGTTTAATTTTAGAACTATTCTAAATTATACAGAATGATTTAGACCTCTTCAAAAGTATCCTGTTTAATTTTAGAACTAATCTAAATTGTACAGAATGTTTTAGAACTCTTCAAAAGTATCCTGTTTAATTTTAGAACAAATCTAAATTGTACAGAATGATTTAGAACTCTTCAACAGTATCCTGTTTAATTTTAGAACTAATCTAAATTGTACAGAATGTTTTAGAATTCTTCAAAAGTATCCTGTTTAATTTTAGAACTATTCTAAATTATACAGAATGATTTAGACCTCTTCAAAAGTATCCTGTTTAATTTTAGAACTAATCTAAATTGTACAGAATGTTTTAGAACTCTTCAAAAGTATCCTGTTTAATTTTAGAACTCATCTGAATTGTACAGAACGATTTTGAACTCTTCAAAAGTATCCTGTTTAATTTTAGAACTAATCTAAATTGTACAGAATGTTTTAGAACTCTTCAAAAGTATCCTGTTTAATTTTAGACCTAATCTAAATTGTACGGAATGTTTTAGAACTCTTCAAAAGTATCCTGTTTAATTTTAGACCTAATCTAAATTGTACGGAATGTTTTAGAACTTTTCAAAAGTATCCTGTTTAATTTTAGAACTAATCTAAATTGTACAGAATGTTTTAGAACTCTTCAACAGTATCCTGTTTAATTTTAGAACTAATCTAAATTGTACAGAATGTTTTAGAACTCTTCAAAAGTATCCTGTTTAATTTTAGAACAAATCTAAATTGTACAGAATGATTTAGAACTCTTCAACAGTATCCTGTTTAATTTTAGAACTAATCTAAATTGTACAGAATGTTTTAGAATTCTTCAAAAGTATCCTGTTTAATTTTAGAACTATTCTAAATTATACAGAATGATTTAGACCTCTTCAAAAGTATCCTATTTAATTTTAGAACTATTCTGAATTGTACAAAACGATTTAGAACTCTTCAAAAGTATCCTGTTTAATTTTAAAACTATTCTGAATTGTACAGAACTCTTCAAAAGTATCCTGTTTAATTTTAGAACTAATCTAAATTGTACAGAATGTTTTAGAACTCTTCAAAAGTATCATGTTTAATTTTAGAACTAATCTAAATTGTACAGAATGATTTAGACCTCTTCAAAAGTATCCTGTTTAATTTTAGAACTAATCTAAATTGTACAGAATGTTTTAGAACTCTTCAAAAGTATCCTGTTTAATTTTAGAACAAATCTAAATTGTACAGAATGATTTAGAACTCTTCAACAGTATCCTGTTTAATTTTAGAACTAATCTAAATTGTACAGAATGTTTTAGAATTCTTCAAAAGTATCCTGTTTAATTTTAGAACTATTCTAAATTATACAGAATGATTTAGACCTCTTCAAAAGTATCCTGTTTAATTTTAGAACTATTCTGAATTGTACAAAACGATTTAGAACTCTTCAAAAGTATCCTGTTTAATTTTAAAACTATTCTGAATTGTACAGAACGATTTAGAACTCTTCAAAAGTATCCTGTTTAATTTTAAAACTATTCTGAATTGTACAGAACGATTTAGAACTCTTCAAAAGTATCCTGTTTAATTTTAGAACTAATCTAAATTGTACAGAATGTTTTAGAACTCTTCAAAAGTATCCTGTTTAATTTTAGAACAAATCTAAATTGTACAGAATGATTTAGAACTCTTCAACAGTATCCTGTTTAATTTTAGAACTAATCTAAATTGTACAGAATGTTTTAGAACTCTTCAAAAGTATCCTGTTTAATTTTAGAACTAATCTAAATTGTACAGAATGTTTTAGAACTCTTCAAAAGTATCCTGTTTAATTTTAGAACAAATCTTAATTGTACAGAATGATTTAGAACTCTTCAACAGTATCCTGTTTAATTTTAGAACTAATCTAAATTGTACAGAATGTTTTAGAACTCTTCAAAAGTATCCTGTTTAATTTTAGAACTAATCTAAATTGTACAGAATGATTTAGAACTCTTCAAAAGTATCCTGTTTAATTTTAGAACAAATCTAAATTGTACAGAATGTTTTAGAACTCTTCAACAGTATCCTGATTAATTTTAGAACTAATCTAAATTGTACAGAATGTTTTAGAACTCTTCAAAAGTATCCTGTTTAATTTTAGAACTATTCTAAATTATACAGAATGATTTAGACCTCTTCAAAAGTATCCTGTTTAATTTTAGAACTAATCTAAATTGTACAGAATGTTTTAGAACTCTTCAAAAGTATCCTGTTTAATTTTAGAACAAATCTAAATTGTACAGAATGATTTAGAACTCTTCAACAGTATCCTGTTTAATTTTAGAACTAATCTAAATTGTACAGAATGTTTTAGAATTCTTCAAAAGTATCCTGTTTAATTTTAGAACTATTCTAAATTATACAGAATGATTTAGACCTCTTCAAAAGTATCCTGTTTAATTTTAGAACTAATCTAAATTGTACAGAATGTTTTAGAACTCTTCAAAAGTATCCTGTTTAATTTTAGAACTCATCTGAATTGTACAGAACGATTTTGAACTCTTCAAAAGTATCCTGTTTAATTTTAGAACTAATCTAAATTGTACAGAATGTTTTAGAACTCTTCAAAAGTATCCTGTTTAATTTTAGACCTAATCTAAATTGTACGGAATGTTTTAGAACTCTTCAAAAGTATCCTGTTTAATTTTAGACCTAATCTAAATTGTACGGAATGTTTTAGAACTTTTCAAAAGTATCCTGTTTAATTTTAGAACTAATCTAAATTGTACAGAATGTTTTAGAACTCTTCAAAAGTATCCTGTTTAATTTTAGAACTAATCTGAATTGTACAGAACGATTTTGAACTCTTCAAAAGTATCCTGTTTAATTTTAGAACTAATCTAAATTGTACAGAATGTTTTAGAACTCTTCAAAAGTATCCTGTTTAATTTTAGACCTAATCTAAATTGTACGGAATGTTTTAGAACTCTTCAAAAGTATCCTGTTTAATTTTAGAACTCATCTGAATTGTACAGAACGATTTTGAACTCTTCAAAAGTATCCTGTTTAATTTTAGACCTAATCTAAATTGTACGGAATGTTTTAGAACTCTTCAAAAGTATCCTGTTTAATTTTAGAACTCATCTGAATTGTACAGAACGATTTTGAACTCTTCAAAAGTATCCTGTTTAATTTTAGACCTAATCTAAATTGTACGGAATGTTTTAGAACTTTTCAAAAGTATCCTGTTTAATTTTAGAACTCATCTGAATTGTACAGAACGATTTTGAACTCTTCAAAAGTATCCTGTTTAATTTTAGACCTAATCTAAATTGTACGGAATGTTTTAGAACTTTTCAAAAGTATCCTGTTTAATTTTAGAACTCATCTGAATTGTACAGAACGATTTTGAACTCTTCAAAAGTATCCTGTTTAATTTTAGAACTAATCTAAATTGTACAGAATGATTTAGAACTCTTCAAAAGTATCCTGTTTAATTTTAGAACTAATCTAAATTGTACGGAATGTTTTAGAACTTTTCAAAAGTATCCTGTTTAATTTTAGAACTAATCTAAATTGTACAGAATGTTTTAGAACTCTTCAAAAGTATCCTGTTTAATTTTAGACCTAATCTAAATTGTACAGAATGATTTAGAACTCTTCAAAAGTATCCTGTTTAATTTTAGAACTAATCTAAATTGTACGGAATGTTTTAGAACTTTTCAAAAGTATCCTGTTTAATTTTAGAACTAATCTAAATTGTACAGAATGTTTTAGAACTCTTCAAAAGTATCCTGTTTAATTTTAGACCTAATCTAAATTGTACAGAATGATTTAGAACTCTTCAAAAGTATCCTGTTTAATTTTAGAACTAATCTAAATTGTACGGAATGTTTTAGAACTTTTCAAAAGTATCCTGTTTAATTTTAGAACTAATCTAAATTGTACAGAATGTTTTAGAACTCTTCAACAGTATCCTGATTAATTTTAGAACTAATCTAAATTGTACAGAATGTTTTAGAACTCTTCAAAAGTATCCTGTTTAATTTTAGAACTATTCTAAATTATACAGAATGATTTAGACCTCTTCAAAAGTATCCTGTTTAATTTTAGAACTAATCTAAATTGTACAGAATGTTTTAGAACTCTTCAAAAGTATCCTGTTTAATTTTAGAACAAATCTAAATTGTACAGAATGATTTAGAACTCTTCAACAGTATCCTGTTTAATTTTAGAACTAATCTAAATTGTACAGAATGTTTTAGAATTCTTCAAAAGTATCCTGTTTAATTTTAGAACTATTCTAAATTATACAGAATGATTTAGACCTCTTCAAAAGTATCCTGTTTAATTTTAGAACTAATCTAAATTGTACAGAATGATTTAGAACTCTTCAAAAGTATCCTGTTTAATTTTAGAACAAATCTAAATTGTACAGAATGATTTAGAACTCTTCAACAGTATCCTGTTTAATTTTAGAACTAATCTAAATTGTACAGAATGATTTAGAACTCTTCAAAAGTATCCTGTTTAATTTTAGAACTAATCTAAATTGTACAGAATGATTTAGACCTCTTCAAAAGTATCCTGTTTAATTTTAGAACTATTCTAAATTATACAGAATGATTTAGACCTCTTCAAAAGTATCCTGTTTAATTTTAGAACTAATCTAAATTGTACAGAATGTTTTAGAACTCTTCAAAAGTATCCTGTTTAATTTTAGAACAAATCTAAATTGTACAGAATGATTTAGAACTCTTCAACAGTATCCTGTTTAATTTTAGAACTAATCTAAATTGTACAGAATGTTTTAGAATTCTTCAAAAGTATCCTGTTTAATTTTAGAACAAATCTTAATTGTACAGAATGATTTAGAACTCTTCAACAGTATCCTGTTTAATTTTAGAACTAATCTAAATTGTACAGAATGTTTTAGAACTCTTCAAAAGTATCCTGTTTAATTTTAGAACTAATCTAAATTGTACAGAATGATTTAGAACTCTTCAAAAGTATCCTGTTTAATTTTAGAACTAATCTAAATTGTACAGAATGTTTTAGAACTCTTCAAAAGTATCCTGTTTAATTTGAGAACTAATCTAAATTGTACAGAATGATTTAGAACTCTTCAAAAGTATCCTGTTTAATTTTAGAACTAATCTAAATTGTACAGAATGTTTTAGAACTCTTCAAAAGTATCCTGTTTAATTTGAGAACTAATCTAAATTGTACAGAATGATTTAGAACTCTTCAAAAGTATCCTGTTTAATTTTAGAACTAATCTAAATTGTAGAGAATGATTTAGAACTCTTCAAAAGTGTCCTGTTTAATTTCAGAACTAATCTAAATTGTACAGAATGATTTAGAACTCTTCAAAAGTATCCTGTTTAATTTGAGAACTAATCTAAATTGTACAGAATGATTTAGAACTCTTCAAAAGTATCCTGTTTAATTTGAGAACTAATCTAAATTGTACAGAATGATTTAGAACTCTTCAAAAGTATCCTGTTTAATTTTAGAACTAATCTAAATTGTACAGAATGTTTTAGAACTCTTCAAAAGTATCCTGTTTAATTTTAGAACTAATCTGAATTGTACAGAACGATTTTGAACTCTTCAAAAGTATCCTGTTTAATTTTAGAACTAATCTAAATTGTACAGAATGTTTTAGAACTCTTCAAAAGTATCCTGTTTAATTTTAGAACTAATCTAAATTGTACAGAACGATTTAGAACTCTTCAAAAGTATCCTGTTTAATTTTAGAACTAATCTAAATTGTACAGAATGTTTTAGAACTCTTCAAAAGTATCCTGTTTAATTTTAGAACTAATCTAAATTGTACAGAATGTTTTAGAACTCTTCAAAAGTATCCTGTTTAATTTGAGAACTAATCTAAATTGTACAGAATGATTTAGAACTCTTCAAAAGTATCCTGTTTAATTTTAGAACTAATCTAAATTGTACAGAATGTTTTAGAACTCTTCAAAAGTATCCTGTTTAATTTTAGAACTAATCTAAATTGTACAGAATGTTTTAGAACTCTTCAAAAGTATCCTGTTTAATTTTAGAACTAATCTAAATTGTACAGAATGTTTTAGAACTCTTCAAAAGTATCCTGTTTAATTTGAGAACTAATCTAAATTGTACAGAATGATTTAGAACTCTTCAAAAGTATCCTGTTTAATTTTAGAACTAATCTAAATTGTACAGAATGATTTAGAACTCTTCAAAAGTGTCCTGTTTAATTTCAGAACTAATCTAAATTGTACAGAATGATTTAGAACTCTTCAAAAGTATCCTGTTTAATTTGAGAACTAATCTAAATTGTACAGAATGATTTAGAACTCTTCAAAAGTATCCTGTTTAATTTGAGAACTAATCTAAATTGTACAGAATGATTTAGAACTCTTCAAAAGTATCCTGTTTAATTTGAGAACTAATCTAAATTGTACAGAATGATTTAGAACTCTTCAAAAGTATCCTGTTTAATTTGAGAACTAATCTAAATTGTACAGAATGATTTAGAACTCTTCAAAAGTATCCTGTTTAATTTGAGAACTAATCTAAATTGTACAGAATGATTTAGAACTCTTCAAAAGTATCCTGTTTAATTTTAGACCTAATCTAAATTGTACGGAATGTTTTAGAACTCTTCAAAAGTATCCTGTTTAATTTTAGAACTAATCTAAATTGTACAGAATGTTTTAGAACTCTTCAAAAGTATCCTGTTTAATTTGAGAACTAATCTAAATTGTACAGAATGATTTAGAACTCTTCAAAAGTATCCTGTTTAATTTGAGAACTAATCTAAATTGTACAGAATGATTTAGAACTCTTCAAAAGTATCCTGTTTAATTTGAGAACTAATCTAAATTGTACAGAATGATTTAGAACTCTTCAAAAGTATCCTGTTTAATTTTAGAACTAATCTAAATTGTACAGAATGTTTTAGAACTCTTCAAAAGTATCCTGTTTAATTTTAGAACTAATCTAAATTGTACAGAATGTTTTAGAACTCTTCAAAAGTATCCTGTTTAATTTGAGAACTAATCTAAATTGTACAGAATGATTTAGAACTCTTCAAAAGTGTCCTGTTTAATTTCAGAACTAATCTAAATTGTACAGAATGATTTAGAACTCTTCAAAAGTGTCCTGTTTAATTTGAGAACTAATCTAAATTGTACAGAATGATTTAGAACTCTTCAAAAGTGTCCTGTTTAATTTCAGAACTAATCTAAATTGTACAGAATGATTTAGAACTCTTCAAAAGTGTCCTGTTTAATTTTAGAACTAATCTAAATTGTACAGAATGTTTTAGAACTCTTCAAAAGTGTCCTGTTTAATTTCAGAACTAATCTAAATTGTACAGAATGATTTAGAACTCTTCAAAAGTGTCCTGTTTAATTTTAGAACTAATCTAAATTGTACAGAATGTTTTAGAACTCTTCAAAAGTATCCTGTTTAATTTTAGAACTAATCTAAATTGTACGGAATGTTTTAGAACTCTTCAAAAGTATCCTGTTTAATTTTAGAACTAATCTAAATTGTACAGAATGATTTAGAACTCTTCAAAAGTATCCTGTTTAATTTTAGAACTAATCTAAATTGTACAGAATGTTTTAGAACTCTTCAAAAGTATCCTGTTTAATTTGAGAACTAATCTAAATTGTACAGAATGATTTAGAACTCTTCAAAAGTATCCTGTTTAATTTTAGAACTAATCTAAATTGTACAGAATGTTTTAGAACTCTTCAAAAGTATCCTGTTTAATTTGAGAACTAATCTAAATTGTACAGAATGATTTAGAACTCTTCAAAAGTATCCTGTTTAATTTTAGAACTAATCTAAATTGTACAGAATGATTTAGAACTCTTCAAAAGTGTCCTGTTTAATTTCAGAACTAATCTAAATTGTACAGAATGTTTTAGAACTCTTCAAAAGTATCCTGTTTAATTTGAGAACTAATCTAAATTGTACAGAATGATTTAGAACTCTTCAAAAGTGTCCTGTTTAATTTCAGAACTAATCTAAATTGTACAGAATGTTTTAGAACTCTTCAAAAGTATCCTGTTTAATTTGAGAACTAATCTAAATTGTACAGAATGATTTAGAACTCTTCAAAAGTATCCTGTTTAATTTTAGAACTAATCTAAATTGTACAGAATGATTTAGAACTCTTCAAAAGTGTCCTGTTTAATTTGAGAACTAATCTAAATTGTACAGAATGATTTAGAACTCTTCAAAAGTGTCCTGTTTAATTTTAGAACTAATCTAAATTGTACAGAATGATTTAGAACTCTTCAAAAGTGTCCTGTTTAATTTGAGAACTAATCTAAATTGTACAGAATGATTTAGAACTCTTCAAAAGTGTCCTGTTTAATTTGAGAACTAATCTAAATTGTACAGAATGATTTAGAACTCTTCAAAAGTGTCCTGTTTAATTTGAGAACTATTCTAAATTGTACAGAATGATTTAGAACTCTTCAAAAGTGTCCTGTTTAATTTTAGAACTATTCTAAATTGTACAGAATGATTTAGAACTCTTCAAAAGTGTCCTGTTTAATTTGAGAACTAATCTAAATTGTACAGAATGATTTAGAACTCTTCAAAAGTGTCCTGTTTAATTTGAGAACTAATCTAAATTGTACAGAATGATTTAGAACTCTTCAAAAGTGTCCTGTTTAATTTTAGAACTATTCTAAATTGTACAGAATGATTTAGAACTCTTCAAAAGTGTCCTGTTTAATTTTAGAACTATTCTAAATTGTACAGAATGATTTAGAACTCTTCAAAAGTGTCCTGTTTAATTTTAGAACTATTCTAAATTGTACAGAATGATTTAGAACTCTTCAAAAGTGTCCTGTTTAATTTTAGAACTATTCTAAATTGTACAGAATGATTTAGAACTCTTCAAAAGTGTCCTGTTTAATTTTAAAACTATTCTAAATTGTACAGAATGATTTAGAACTCTTCAAAAGTGTCCTGTTTAATTTTAGAACTATTCTAAATTGTACATAATGTTTTAGAACTCTTCAAAAGTATCCTGTTTAATTTTAGAACTATTCTAAATTATACAGAATGATTTAGAACTCTTCAAAAGTATCCTGTTTAATTTTAGAACTAATCTAAATTGTACAGAATGTTTTAGAACTCTTCAAAAGTATCCTGTTTAATTTTAGAACTATTCTAAATTATACAGAATGATTTAGAACTCTTCAAAAGTATCCTGTTTAATTTTAGAACTATTCTAAATTATACAGAATGATTTAGAACTCTTCAAAAGTATCCTGTTTAATTTTAGAACTAATCTAAATTGTACATAATGTTTTAGAACTCTTCAAAAGTATCCTGTTTAATTTTAGAACTATTCTAAATTATACAGAATGATTTAGAACTCTTCAAAAGTATCCTGTTTAATTTTAGAACTAATCTAAATTGTACAGAATGTTTTAGAACTCTTCAACAGTATCCTGTTTAATTTTAGAACTAATCTAAATTGTACAGAATGTTTTAGAACTCTTCAAAAGTATCCTGTTAATTTTAGAACTAATCTAAATTGTACAGAATGTTTTAGAACTCTTCAAAAGTGTCCTGTTTAATTTTAGAACTATTCTAAATTGTACAGAATGATTTAGAACTCTTCAAAAGTGTCCTGTTTAATTTTAGAACTATTCTAAATTGTACAGAATGATTTAGAACTCTTCAAAAGTGTCCTGTTTAATTTTAGAACTATTCTAAATTGTACAGAATGATTTAGAACTCTTCAAAAGTGTCCTGTTTAATTTTAGAACTATTCTAAATTGTACATAATGTTTTAGAACTCTTCAAAAGTATCCTGTTTAATTTTAGAACTATTCTAAATTATACAGAATGATTTAGAACTCTTCAAAAGTATCCTGTTTAATTTTAGAACTAATCTAAATTGTACAGAATGTTTTAGAACTCTTCAAAAGTATCCTGTTTAATTTTAGAACTATTCTAAATTATACAGAATGATTTAGAACTCTTCAAAAGTATCCTGTTTAATTTTAGAACTATTCTAAATTATACAGAATGATTTAGAACTCTTCAAAAGTATCCTGTTTAATTTTAGAACTAATCTAAATTGTACATAATGTTTTAGAACTCTTCAAAAGTATCCTGTTTAATTTTAGAACTATTCTAAATTATACAGAATGATTTAGAACTCTTCAAAAGTATCCTGTTTAATTTTAGAACTAATCTAAATTGTACAGAATGTTTTAGAACTCTTCAACAGTATCCTGTTTAATTTTAGAACTAATCTAAATTGTACAGAATGTTTTAGAACTCTTCAAAAGTATCCTGTTAATTTTAGAACTAATCTAAATTGTACAGAATGTTTTAGAACTCTTCAAAAGTATCCTGTTTAATTTTAGACCTAATCTAAATTGTACGGAATGTTTTAGAACTCTTCAAAAGTATCCTGTTTAATTTTAGAACTAATCTAAATTGTACAGAATGTTTTAGAACTCTTCAAAAGTATCCTGTTTAATTTGAGAACTAATCTAAATTGTACAGAATGATTTAGAACTCTTCAAAAGTATCCTGTTTAATTTTAGAACTAATCTAAATTGTACAGAATGTTTTAGAACTCTTCAAAAGTATCCTGTTTAATTTGAGAACTAATCTAAATTGTACAGAATGATTTAGAACTCTTCAAAAGTGTCCTGTTTAATTTTAGAACTAATCTAAATTGTACAGAACGATTTAGAACTCTTCAAAAGTGTCCTGTTTAATTTCAGAACTAATCTAAATTGTACAGAATGATTTAGAACTCTTCAAAAGTGTCCTGTTTAATTTTAGAACTAATCTAAATTGTACAGAATGATTTAGAACTCTTCAAAAGTGTCCTGTTTAATTTCAGAACTAATCTAAATTGTACAGAATGATTTAGAACTCTTCAAAAGTGTCCTGTTTAATTTCAGAACTAATCTAAATTGTACAGAATGATTTAGAACTCTTCAAAAGTGTCCTGTTTAATTTGAGAACTAATCTAAATTGTACAGAATGATTTAGAACTCTTCAAAAGTGTCCTGTTTAATTTGAGAACTATTCTAAATTGTACAGAATGATTTAGAACTCTTCAAAAGTGTCCTGTTTAATTTGAGAACTAATCTAAATTGTACAGAATGATTTAGAACTCTTCAAAAGTGTCCTGTTTAATTTCAGAACTAATCTAAATTGTACAGAATGATTTAGAACTCTTCAAAAGTGTCCTGTTTAATTTGAGAACTAATCTAAATTGTACAGAATGATTTAGAACTCTTCAAAAGTGTCCTGTTTAATTTCAGAACTAATCTAAATTGTACAGAATGATTTAGAACTCTTCAAAAGTGTCCTGTTTAATTTGAGAACTAATCTAAATTGTACAGAATGATTTAGAACTCTTCAAAAGTGTCCTGTTTAATTTGAGAACTAATCTAAATTGTACAGAATGATTTAGAACTCTTCAAAAGTGTCCTGTTTAATTTGAGAACTAATCTAAATTGTACAGAATGATTTAGAACTCTTCAAAAGTGTCCTGTTTAATTTCAGAACTAATCTAAATTGTACAGAATGATTTAGAACTCTTCAAAAGTGTCCTGTTTAATTTCAGAACTAATCTAAATTGTACAGAATGATTTAGAACTCTTCAAAAGTGTCCTGTTTAATTTCAGAACTAATCTAAATTGTACAGAATGATTTAGAACTCTTCAAAAGTGTCCTGTTTAATTTGAGAACTAATCTAAATTGTACAGAATGATTTAGAACTCTTCAAAAGTGTCCTGTTTAATTTGAGAACTAATCTAAATTGTACAGAATGATTTAGAACTCTTCAAAAGTGTCCTGTTTAATTTTAGAACTAATCTAAATTGTACAGAATGTTTTAGAACTCTTCAAAAGTGTCCTGTTTAATTTTAGAACTAATCTAAATTGTACAGAATGATTTAGAACTCTTCAAAAGTGTCCTGTTTAATTTTAGAACTAATCTAAATTGTACAGAATGATTTAGAACTCTTCAAAAGTGTCCTGTTTAATTTCAGAACTAATCTAAATTGTACAGAATGATTTAGAACTCTTCAAAAGTGTCCTGTTTAATTTGAGAACTATTCTAAATTGTACAGAATGATTTAGAACTCTTCAAAAGTGTCCTGTTTAATTTTAGAACTATTCTAAAATGTACAGAATGATTTAGAACTCTTCAAAAGTGTCCTGTTTAATTTCAGAACTAATCTAAATTGTACAGAATGATTTAGAACTCTTCAAAAGTGTCCTGTTTAATTTGAGAACTATTCTAAATTGTACAGAATGATTTAGAACTCTTCAAAAGTGTCCTGTTTAATTTGAGAACTAATCTAAATTGTACAGAATGATTTAGAACTCTTCAAAAGTGTCCTGTTTAATTTGAGAACTAATCTAAATTGTACAGAATGATTTAGAACTCTTCAAAAGTGTCCTGTTTAATTTGAGAACTAATCTAAATTGTACAGAATGATTTAGAACTCTTCAAAAGTGTCCTGTTTAATTTGAGAACTATTCTAAATTGTACAGAATGATTTAGAACTCTTCAAAAGTGTCCTGTTTAATTTTAGAACTAATCTAAATTGTACAGAATGATTTAGAACTCTTCAAAAGTGTCCTGTTTAATTTTAGAACTAAACTAAATTGTACAGAATGATTTAGAACTCTTCAAAAGTGTCCTGTTTAATTTTAGAACTAATCTAAATTGTACAGAATGATTTAGAACTCTTCAAAAGTGTCCTGTTTAATTTTAGAACTAATCTAAATTGTACAGAATGATTTAGAACTCTTCAAAAGTGTCCTGTTTAATTTGAGAACTAATCTAAATTGTACAGAATGATTTAGAACTCTTCAAAAGTGTCCTGTTTAATTTGAGAACTAATCTAAATTGTACAGAATGATTTAGAACTCTTCAAAAGTGTCCTGTTTAATTTGAGAACTATTCTAAATTGTACAGAATGATTTAGAACTCTTCAAAAGTGTCCTGTTTAATTTTAGAACTAATCTAAATTGTACAGAATGATTTAGAACTCTTCAAAAGTGTCCTGTTTAATTTGAGAACTAATCTAAATTGTACAGAATGATTTAGAACTCTTCAAAAGTGTCCTGTTTAATTTGAGAACTAATCTAAATTGTACAGAATGATTTAGAACTCTTCAAAAGTGTCCTGTTTAATTTTAGAACTATTCTAAATTGTACAGAATGATTTAGAACTCTTCAAAAGTGTCCTGTTTAATTTGAGAACTAATCTAAATTGTACAGAATGATTTAGAACTCTTCAAAAGTGTCCTGTTTAATTTGAGAACTAATCTAAATTGTACAGAATGATTTAGAACTCTTCAAAAGTGTCCTGTTTAATTTGAGAACTAATCTAAATTGTACAGAATGATTTAGAACTCTTCAAAAGTGTCCTGTTTAATTTGAGAACTAATCTAAATTGTACAGAATGATTTAGAACTCTTCAAAAGTGTCCTGTTTAATTTGAGAACTAATCTAAATTGTACAGAATGATTTAGAACTCTTCAAAAGTGTCCTGTTTAATTTGAGAACTAATCTAAATTGTACAGAATGATTTAGAACTCTTCAAAAGTGTCCTGTTTAATTTTAGAACTAATCTAAATTGTACAGAATGATTTAGAACTCTTCAAAAGTGTCCTGTTTAATTTTAGAACTAATCTAAATTGTACAGAATGATTTAGAACTCTTCAAAAGTGTCCTGTTTAATTTGAGAACTAATCTAAATTGTACAGAATGATTTAGAACTCTTCAAAAGTGTCCTGTTTAATTTTAGAACTAATCTAAATTGTACAGAATGATTTAGAACTCTTCAAAAGTGTCCTGTTTAATTTGAGAACTAATCTAAATTGTACAGAATGATTTAGAACTCTTCAAAAGTGTCCTGTTTAATTTGAGAACTAATCTAAATTGTACAGAATGATTTAGAACTCTTCAAAAGTGTCCTGTTTAATTTGAGAACTATTCTAAATTGTACAGAATGATTTAGAACTCTTCAAAAGTGTCCTGTTTAATTTTAGAACTAATCTAAATTGTACAGAATGATTTAGAACTCTTCAAAAGTGTCCTGTTTAATTT